>WELB01000130.1:46656-56729 GCA_009602725.1 Spirogloea muscicola
CGCCGCCGCGGCCGCCGCCGCCGCCGCCGCGGGACGCGGGAGCGCGCGGCCACCCGCTAACAGATTCACTTACCGTGGGCTGCAGCTGCTAAGGGCCAGTTCATATCGGGCCGGTCGGTCGCAAATTGCCTCGTCGTGGCCTCTACTTTGGCATAATTTTGACCCCAGACGTCCATACGATGCGCGACACGTGCTCCTCGGCCACGTCCGACCGGTCCGGTCGGGATTGGCCCTTAACGCCTCCGGCCCACGAGTCCGGCCAGTCTCTCGGCAGCTTCCCGCGCGCGTCAACCCTCGGTAACCGGCGGTTAAGTCCCGGTTAGCGCCTAACCGCGGCTGGATGCTGGGGAGCCGTCGCAGGCGAACGGCGGGGAGGGGAGGATCTCCCATTGGCGCGACGGTGGCTCTCCCAGCTAGGGGCTGTCACAGGGTGTCTAGGACATAGACTGTCAATTTACCAGTCACTTACGCTAATACTGTGTTCCCGGAGCACCCATTTTCCTTGCCGGGTCAACGCCGGGTGGGGCCCACGCCGTCATCATCACGGCAGAGAAGACGGCGAGCCGTCTTGGATTTAATTCACCCATGACATTCCGACCATTCTGACAATACAGCCCGTCGCCTCACGTTCCGATTTCGGGCCGCCGCTCGTGCCCAGCGGCTGACGGGAGCCGTCGGGGCCGCCGCGTGCCAGGGTCGGGGCGTTGACTTCGCGGTGGGCGTCCTCTGCCCTGTCAATCTTCGGGAAGAAGGGCTCGCCCATTGAGGATAGGGGGCTGGAAAAGCCAGCCCAAAAAAGAATGAAACAAAGTACGAGAAGGGGGCCCGAGGAAGCGCTAAGAAAACAAAGCACACAAACAAAGAAAGCAGCTGCAAATCACTCAGTAACCCCTGCTAAGCAGCCGCAAATCGGAAAATTTCGTGTATTTGAAACAAACATAGGCCAATGGCCAAGTACAAAGGCAAGCAAGCACATCTAAATATTCTACATAAAATCAGAGAGGCTAGGGTCCTGAGGGAGGCCTTATTCTTTTTGGGCTGGCTTTTCGCAGCCCTTTGCCCCATCGGGAGTGCCACTTCTTTCTTTCTATTCTTTTGAACCCAGTCTCTCTGACCGGAGGCTGCTTAGCAGGCATGCTTACTGATGAGTGCTTCGTACTTAGTAAAACGAGACACGAAGAAACTTAGTCCTTCCTCGGCATCTCATTCTTCGGCTTTTGGACATTGTCCATTCTTTTTGGGCTGGCTTCTCTATGGGCGAGCCTTCTTCTGCTTTGCCAGCCCCTCTTCTCAATGGGCGAGCACCTTCTTCTTGGGTGCCAATGGAAGAGCCCCTTCTTTCTCTATGGGCGAGCCTTCTTTCTTCCCCTGGCCCCTTCTCGTCCTGTGTTCATTTCTTTCTTGGGCTGGCTTTTTCCAGCCCCTATCCTCAATGGGCGAGCCCATCTTCTTATTCTTATTTCCTCTCTCTATTTCGGAGCTCATCGCCCTCTCAATGGGAGGCCGCCGTTTGATACATCGGACATAAGCCCTTCTTAATGAGGTACTGGCTGTTAGAGGCCAGCCCGGATCGAGTCACGAGGTCAAGGTCAAAGCCCAGTCGTGAGCGTGCAAACGGCTCAGCAAAGTGGGTGGCAACTGCAGGGGGTCACTCAGCAACTCCTAGCCAACAGCTGCACGTCGGAGTACTTAGCAGCTCGAAAGAGAAGAGAAGGACGAACATCTTCCAGAGGTAGCGATGACTGTGAAAGGCCAGCCCCAAGTAATGAGTGAAGGCATTTCAGACAAGGGTTAAAGGCGCCAGAAAATGTCAACCACATAAGTATGCACATGACTGCTGCAGATGGGAGCTATAATCTCTATTCAACAGCCGGAAGTCAGAGTAGCTAGCAGCTTGAAAATTTTCACCATGCTGCCACGTTCCAGATGCGACAGCGAATGCAGGCCTGCGCGCAAATGCATGGCGAATACGCGACATCGCTGTAGCCTCCCTGCAATGATCTCCAAAATAGACCAGGCTTCTAGAAGCGGCTACAAGGCTGCTCGAGCCAATCAAACAGCACCCAGCACATAATCAATATTCAATGCACGACTCAGGTCTTCTGAATCACAGCCTCAACAACGTATTGTGGACGGTTCCTTTGTGGGTGTATCAATGATTGCTCACCAGGAGCTGCACGTGCTTTCATTATGTACTCAGCTGTACCTCAGCTGTACAAACGACCATGCATTGCTAAATGATTCCTATGATGCTGCAAGTATGTTATAAAGGCCTTGAGGGAGCTGGGAGAGTAGCAGGTGTGCTGAAGCTCAATGTGCCTTGCTTTAGCCGCTTGCTTGTAAGCCCTGCCGTGATATGCAACACAGGGTAATGAGCCACGCCAGCCAGGACATTGGTCATACACGGCTGCAAAGGCTTGGGGTGCTAGACACTTCAAGGACTCACTAGAAAGAGGCCAGGACCTGAGCAGGAATTTATGGAGGCAGGAGCCGTGTGGTCAGGTCATTGTGGTCAAACCTGAGGTAGTGGTCGAGACGCTTTTACTCACGACAGCAGACTTCCAATCTTGATACTGTCTCCGTGTTGATCGACTTTGTGATTGCACACCCGGGACCTGCACAAGATTGCGAATCCACCTTATGCATGCAGTGCTGATTTGCATCCTGCAGCACTTGCGTCCTGGTGAACACTGGCTCTTCATGGCACTCTATCTGCTGTTGCTCTTGACTGCTTGTACTTGTTGTAGAGAAGGCACAAGGTGCTTGAAGAAACATTGCAGGACTTGAATAGGAGATGAGTATGCATACTTCCAACTCCTCATCACTGTCAATGGAGCCATCGCTGCTCCAATCATTATCACCCGATAATTGGCTCTCCTCTATGCGGTCCCTCTTGCCAGTCACATCTAGCAATGCTGCACAATGCACCCACCAGTCGCATGAGCTTGACATTTTTGCATGGACGCAATAGAGAGCAGGTGTGGAATTTCATTGACTTGCCAACCATCTTGCTTCGTGCTTCAGTTGAGAAGCAGACGTTAAAGTGAGAGGGGTAAGATGTGCAAGCTAGAGTTGTCAAACTCTGTCCGCTGATTAAGCTGGAAGGCTTTACAAAGCGCTGCCTTGACGTAACAGGCCAGCAAATGCTTTTAAAGGTTTGCCTTAATCTCACATCTGTTGTGCTTCACGTCTTCAGCTGCTCGTCTTTCTCGATTGATGCCCAGTCTGTCAAAGCACAAGTCAAGCATGGAGGTGCACACCTGGGAACAAAAGTCGGAACTGTTAGAATAAGCCTGCTCAAATCATCAATGAGGGGATGTAAGTATTGCCGGCAAACATGGTGATTTCAACAGCTGCATACTAATAAATCTCCTCCTCCACTGTGCCTGAGTGCAGGCTTGCCTTGAATTGCTTCGTGAAGACATAAGAAGTGCATCAAAATTAATCTGCTATGGGCAGACGCCAAGCAGCTCACTCTGGCAAATTCTTTTTCTGAGATGCCAGCCACTTCTAGAAGCTTCAGCCTATCCACCTTGAGCTGCACCAGTGCAAATATGGAATCTTATCAGTCTAGTATGTCAATGACATATCCAGGAAATCCTACCCAGCCGAGAATAATATATCCTACAAGTAGCACACCCCTAGTGAGTGCTTGCTATGGAGGAGTATGAATCTCAGACTGTTGAGTGCGCAGAACTTATCCTCAAACCTTTGCAGCACATCTACTTCAATTTACAGATATTTAGGCCTAGTACCAACACTATCCTTGCACATGTTGTGGACCTGAGTAGATCTTACCTTGTGCTTCTTGGCTGTCAAGTAGAAGGTGGCTACAGCAAAAACTGGTCTTCCGAAGTCTGCTGATGCTCTTCTTGATGCAGGTAGTGCAGCCAGGAACCTGTCTTTGTACCTGAATCCAAAAGATCAATATGAGTTGCGCCACTACACAGTTGGTAATATTGGCTAGCCATCCTGCTCTAATAGACATGCAATATCGGTTGCAAATCTACCACCTGAAAGCCAGGTCATCGTCTCCAAGTGCATAACATTGATAAGGCGAGTCAAGACTAGTAGATGGCATGCTATAAGGTGGTTGGTCATGTACATTGCCAATGTCTCCGTGACTGCATTGACAAGGCGAACACATCCAAATTGAATGGCCAATGGCTTGATCTGGACCCCAAGCCTGAGAGAAGCAGTGAGCATGAGGTCACCTTGATGTTGCAAAGGCAACAAGCTGCAGCCTGTGGGTCAAAATGGACGTCGCACTGTTATCAAGTGAAACACCTGAGCTCAAAGTCTTACATAACGTCATGTATTTCTGCCCATCAGACAACTTTGCAGGACTTTGGGGGTTATGTAAGACTTTGAGCAAAGGGGTTTCACTTGACTACATTGCGACGTCCATTCTGTCCCACAGGCTGCAGCTTGCAGGATCTGAAGTATTGCTAGACCATGCTCGATGGAGAGAGATGACTACAATTTCAGAACCGAGAACACAATGGATTGCACCTTCAGATGCAAGAACCCAGCTGCAAAGGAAAGATATCTGCATGGTCAAGGGCAATCGCGACATGCCTGATTCCAAGTGCATTCTGCATGGCATTGAGCGATCTCAAGTAGGCCTTCTCAGACAGACCGCTATATTTGATGCCCTTATGCCTGGCCATTGGAATATTGAGCCTGTACGAAGAGGACGCAGGATGCAGTGCAAGCAAGTATACGAAAATGCCGTAACACTCTTATCTTGGCCAAGCAGTCCATATGCAGATTCAGCAAGTAAAGCGTGAAGAGGCGCAGTGATACATGATAGTCACGATGCTCACTGAGCCTACCCACACGTGATTGAAAGCTTCACTAGAACTGGAAATTTTAACAAACAATTTAGCTAGGCAAAGTCATCTGAGTCTTACAGTGAGCATGCAAGCTCCAAGCACAGTATTGTCTTGGCAATCTCCCCCTGGTTTCACAATCGCGAATAGAGACATACGCAGGAGTGACTATCCTTCTCCAGGTATGAATATTGCCAGTCATAAATCGTCAAGGCCACTGTGAGATGACAATGCAAGATAGTGCTGCGAATGCGTCAACTCTGCCAAGGAGGGCGAGACACTGCACACGGTGCAGCTGCACTCCCGACGACAGGAAGGTCAGGAACTGACACCGTTCCTGACCTTCCTGAAGTCAGCCAGGGCAGGCTCTCACCACCCCAAAGGACGCCGCCTCGAACTTGAGCTTGCAGAGCCGCAGCAGCTCCTCGGCCTTGGCCCGCACGGCCTTCGGGTTCTCCAAGTCCATTCGCCGCACGAGCTGCCGGACGTCCATGGCCCCCTGCCTCCCTGACGGGCTCCAAGATCCTAACCCTTTGCTTCTCACTGGTCACCGCAACTCCCGGACTGCGACGAGCCGCACCAGTCCACACTGAGCCGCACTGCCGAGCGCCTGCCTCGCGAGCCGAGGCCGCCGCAAGCTCCGCCGCCGCCGCCGCCGCCGCCGCCGCCGCCGCCGCTCTTCCGGCTCGCCAAATGTTTGCCCGGCCAGATGGTCGGGGCCTGAGCGCCTGCTCCAGTACAATCTGTGACTTCCACCTCTCGACATACTGACATCCGTCGCGTTCTCTCTAGGCCGCCTCGAGCAAGGGAGAGGGAGTGGTCACGCAGAGATCCGATAATCGGTGGAGAAGAGTGAATACTCTGACATATAGTGGATACTTGTGGGCAAGCCGGGGAGTCGAATCGCGCGGGAGCTTGGGCGTGGGTTTGAAATTTTGAAGCCCCCAGGCGGGGGGCGCGCGCGGGGCGTGGCGCAGACGGGACGTGGACGGAACGGCGGGTAGCGCGCCGTCGGGCCCGACGTGGCGGTGCCTCCAGCCCAGGCGAGTCCAGCCCAGTCGGCTTGCCCCAGCGCTCGTCGCCTTCCTTCAGACCCAGTTCGTTCGTCTTGAGCTGGCCTTCTTCGGCTTCTCTTTCTTTGGCTTTTATATTGTCCATTCTTTTGAGCTGGCTTTGCCAGCCCCTCTTCTCTATGGGCGAGCCCTTTCTTCTTTTCTTCTTCTACTGGGTTTAGCATAGCCTCTCCGACCTGCGCCTGCTTAGCAGGGGTTACTGAGTGGTTAGTAGCTGCTTTGTTTTTTCTTGTGTGCTTGTCATTTCTGCTGCTTCGCCTTAGGGCTTCGCCTGGCTTCCCCCCCCCTCTTCTTGTACTCTGTTCATTCTTTTTTGGGCTGGCTGTTCCAGCCCATATTCTCAATGGGCGAGCCCTTCTTCTTTTCTTCTTCTACTGGGCATCCATCTGCATCATTACGTGTCTTGGTGTGTAGCTTTGTCTTTCCGGGCACCGTGTTGTGGCCTTTGAGGCCACAAAGAAAAGAAAAGAAAAGCGCGGCCAGATTGACTGGTGGCTGGGAAAGGCCAGCCCAAAGGAATGGACAAGGTCGGAAGGAGCCGGATCGCGAAGGACTAGGACTAAGGCATCAGCCAGAGGACGCTCAGTAACCTCTAGTCAGGAGATGCAAGTCTGAGTAACAAAACGGTCTTCTTCTTTGAGGCCTGCGGACATTGTCCATTTATTTCTGGGCTGGCTTTGCTAGCCCTTCCTCTTCTTCTCTCAAGGCGCTCCATTCTCCACTGAGTGGTCAATCCTACACTCGTTCACAGCCCTTGCCCCCATTGGGAGAGCCACTTCTCACGGCTGCTAGTCTTCCTGAGGCAAGGTCCGGCCTCCGGCGGCGCCGAGGCACATTTCTCAGGCTCAGGCCAGGTTGGATTCCTCGTCCATTCCTTTTGGCTGGCCTCTTACAGCCACCAGTCACTTGGAAGCGCTGATTGACTATTGTAAGCTCAGCAACAACGAAAGCGGATGTCCCAAAGGAAGTGCTGGCCCACAGAGGGTAGGGGGCAAGGGCCGTTGAATAGGCCCGAAAAGCACTGACAAGGTCCGAAGGGGCCAGAAAGCGCTTTCCCAAAAGGCTTTCCGAATACGAGGGCTTAGCTCAGCAGTGCTGAGCTTGCTGGCCAACCGTGATGGGTGGCGACCACATGCTCGCCAAGAAGCTGGGGGACGTGGAGGTGCGGCAGGTGGTTGGGCCCGGCGCCGATGACGACCGCGTCAAGCTGTCCACCTTCTGGCAGGACCAAGTGAGACCCTAACCCACAACCCACAACCCACAATTGGCATGGCGTCTGCGCACTGCATCCAATTGCTTGCGCCACCACGGCTCTGAGCTCTGAGCTCCGGCCATGGCTGCTGGGAGCAGCCGGTGCTCCTCCACCTCCTGCGCCGCTTCGGCTGCACGCTCTGCCGCGGCGGTGCTGCCGACCTTTCCCGTGCCATCCCTCTGCTCCGTGCGAGCGGCGTGCGCGTTGTCGGCATCGGTGAGCAGCACCGCAGCCTCTGCCTGCGCGGTACCTTGGTTGCAACCGATGTGGCAATATGACCATCATTTTGTCCACCCAGACGTAATCAAGTTAGTCCTCGAAGTAAGGCAAGCCATGGACTGATAAGTCCTACCAACCAAACACAAGTTTGGCCTGCCGCATTGCCACTGCGTCCCACATGCTGACGGTGTTCTTAGTCTACTACTTTGGTACACAACATTTGTTACTTGGGTATATTGCTCCATGCTTAACGGTGCCATATCACTTTGATACATTGTTCCATGCCTTCTAGTGCCACATTTACTAGCATTGACAGCATGCACGGTGCTGGATGGTGTGCACTTCAGGCCTGGAGGAGCTCGGCGTCGGTGAATTTGTGGCCAACGGATTCTGGGGCGGCGAGCTGTACATTGACGATGGCAAGGAAGCGTACCGTGCGCTCGAGCTGAAGAAGTATGGCGTGCTGAAGGGCTTGTACACGGTGCTCTTCGACCGGCGGACGCACGAGCGCGCGCGCGAGACGAGTTCCACGCCCGGCGATCTCAAGGGCGACGGCATGTAAGCGTGAGGGCGACCGCAGCTCGCCTCTCTGCTCACCCGCTATTGCAGCGCCCGCTCGCTCCCTACCCTGACTCGTAGTGCCGAGCTTCGGGCCGGGACATCAGCCGCCATTGCCCGTACTTTCTGACGCCCAATGCACCTCACTATCCACTGTCACTGCTGTGCTCCATACGTAAGAATGGGTCCTTGCACAAGAGGCTTGTACCTTAACCTTACCTTGAGTTGAGTGAGTAAGAAGTAAAACATTCGCTTCTTACTTTGGTCTTCTGGGAGCACCGTTCATTGAGGATAAGAGGTCAAAATCTCTAAGGTGTCACGACTGTGAGAGAGGCCGTGCCTATGATTCAATACTGGTGCCATTTTCCCCTATCCATCCTTATGATCTCCTCTTGTTTGCTTACCTTCTTCAATTGTGCTCGCAGGCAATTGGGGGCAACCTTTGCCATTGACCAGGGCGGTGCACAGCTACTGGACTACCGCCAGACATGCTTCTCCGATCATGTCACGCCAGAGCAGGTCCTCACGGCATTTGGCATCGATGCTGCCCTCCTTCCGCCCAAGCCCCCCAAGCCGAAGGTCAAGGCCGCCTCCATTGCTAGCACAACCAACCCATGACATACTGGCTTGGCCCTTCAGCACAATGCTGGCATCAGCAACATAGCAACGAGGGCTGCGGCAACCTCAAACTTCTGATGCTAGAATTTGATGTCTAAGTAGATATTTTGGACCTGCCTGGAGGTGGCAGGCTACCACACACCCAAACCCGTCTGCATGACCATGTACAGCAGCTTTGATCCATAAGACATGGCTTGGTTGCTGGCGTGTACAGCCCATCAGCCATGCCGAGTGACAAACTAAAGCTGTGCATACGTAGCAATGCGAAGCATGGGGCAGAACGTGTTGATGAGATGAATTCAGCCTTCTGGCGCGGCGCTCATCATGGTGGCCGCTGTGCCATCTGGTCGTCCATGACAACAGCGAGCAGCAGGTCGTGCGCAGCTACACAGCTCAGTCCCCCGGGGCGGCAGCCAGCTCCTCTGAGCTGTAGTCCACGCCGCCGAGCGGCGGTTCAGGGCCGAAGGTGTCCCAGGGCGACTCGATGAAGAAAAGCCGCCTTGTGCGATTCCGCAGCACAGGAACCTGCAAGCAGAGTTGCAACACGGGATGCTGTTAGTGTGACTCTCAGAGCGGCAGCGACGGCCAGAGTGCAGCTGAACGAGGGTAATTGGCTCCCCAATGGCCATGCTGCATCGGCATCCTCGGCAGGAGTTGTGGAGTGTGTACTGATGGATGGCCTGAGAGGCCAAGTACTAAGGCAAGCACATTGACAGATTTACATAATTTGCTGCTAAGCTGACCCACTCAGTAACCACGAGTCAGCACATAGAGGTCGCTAACTAATGCCCGAATACCGGGTGGCAGTCGACAAGCCCCTGTGCCACCAGCCAAAGCTCGACTGAAGCTCGGCAGGAGGGGGCGGCGCCGCACCTGCTCCCAGCCCAGCGCGGCGCGCAGCTCCTCGAGCCGCCGGGCGTTGCGGCCGCCGTCCGAGCGCCCGGGCCCGCGCGAGGACGCGCGGAGGTTGACGGTCGCGTCGGCGCTCGGGTCGCTGAAGAGGAACTCGACGTCGTCCACGGCCGCGCTGCCGCCGCCGTCATCGCCAAACGTGGCGTACACATACCTGCGCGCTAGTCGCAGCACACCAGGGCATCAGGGTTCAGGGCGGCAGCGGCAGCGGCGGGACGGTGGGTCGCGGCCTCACGACAGCCGGCGGCAGCCGCAGCGATGTCCAACGAGGTCAGAGCTCAGGGGCATCGGGGAGCTCGCGGGGGCCGGAGATTTGGTGGGCGCCCACCTCTCGCCCTCCTCCCGGACGGCGCCGCCGGCGGCCCGCAGCGCCGCCGCCAGCGCCGCACGCGCTTCCGGGAGCTCGCCGGGGAACTCCCACGGCGCCGCGAAGAAGGCCGGCCTGCGGCGGCGGCGGCGGACGAGACGCCGTGAGCGGCGGCGGAGGAAAAAAAAAAAAAAAAAAAAAAAAAAAAAAAAAAAAAAAAAAAAAAAAAAAAAAAAAAAAAAAAAAAAAAAAAAAAAAAAAAAAAAAAAAAAAAAAAAAAAAAAAAAAAAAAAAAAAAAAAA
>WELB01000130.1:58058-84234 GCA_009602725.1 Spirogloea muscicola
AAAAAAAAAAAAAAAAAAAAAAAAAAAAAAAAAAAAAAAAAAAAAAAAAAAAAAAAAAAAAAAAAAAAAAAAAAAAAAAAAAAAAAAAAAAAAAAAAAAAAAAAAAAAAAAAAAAAAAAAAAAATCGTGCTGGCCGCCGACGGCCTGTTCCAGGTGGAGTCCTTCGCGACGCTCGTGCGCCCGGCCTCGCTCTCCGCCGTCACGCCGCGCTTCGTCGCCTGCAACGGCATCACGGCCGACGCCGTCGCCGCCGCGCCGCCCTTCGCCGCCGTCGCCGCTGACATCCACCGCATCCTCCACGGTCTGGCCCCGCTGCCTGCCTTTATGGTTCTTAACCTATCTATACATGTGTATCAGTTTCCATTCACATATATATATCTCTCTTCTATATTCCTCCTTCCTTTCCCAAATCCTTCCTCCATTACCACCATCTTACAGCTGGTCGAGCCTTAGCTGGTGGCACAAGAGCTTGCCGATCGCCGTCTGGTATTCGGGCATCGGTCAGCGACTCCCTATGTGCTGACTCGCGGTTACGGAGCGGGTCAGCTTGGCAGCAGGCGACGTGTATCTGTTAGTCTGCTTGCCTCTGTACTTGGCCACTCGGGCACTCCATCACTCATTACACACTTCATTCTGCCTCAACTCCTTGCCTAGGTTGCCTAACTTCGCCCTCGTGCGTCGGCAATGTCGCAGGGCGGGTCTGGGCGGGCCACAACATCGCCGGCTTCGACAACCAGAGGCTGGCGGCGGCCTTCGTGCGCGCCGGCCTGCCTCCGCCGGAGCCCGCCGGCGTCATTGACACGCTCCCGCTGCTCCGCAGGCGCTTCGGGCCGCGCGCAGGGGACCTCAAGGTGTGCAGCCGAGCGCTTCCCAGAGCTCGTACCTCGCAGACATATGAAACTGGGCTGTGCTGCTGACGTCGACTTGCCCTGGCGAGGGGCGCTGCGCAGATGGCCGCGTTGGGGGCGTACTGCGGCCTCGGCAAGCAGGCGCACCGGTGAGGCAGGCCCTCCCTTGCCACGCAGTCAGCTCGCCAGCCTTCCCCTGATTGCCCTGCAGCTTCTCACCGCAGCTTGCGGCGGTGGCGGCGGCGGCGCAGGAGTCTCGAGGACGTGCGCATGAACATCGAGGTCGTCAAGAGCTGCGCCATGATGCTGCTGTTGGTGAGCCTTTACTGACTGCAGCCGCCGCGCTTACCGCCGTTATATGCGCCGCCTGCAGGTTACGCTGATGATGCCCCCAATGTCGATTTTAGGAGGCGAATTTCCCCGACATCCTGTGCACCGGCACCGGCAGCGTCCCCAATGGCAGCGCCACCGGGAGCCCAGCAACGCCGGCGGCCGCCGCGCAGCCGCCGGCGGGCTCCCCCGGAGACACCGGCTCAGGCGCCGGCGCCGCCAGCGGCAGCGCCCGGAGCATGGCGACGGTCGTCGTCCACCGCAGGCCGGAGGGCCCCATCGTTGGCGAGCTCATCGGCCGGTTCTCGGCGCTGCTGGCTGGCGGCAGAATGCCGAACTCACTCAGCGCCAGCGCCGATGCAACGACGCGCGACTCTCTGGCGTCCCGCTCCGCCGCAGCACCAGAGCCAGCAGCAGCGGCAGGGCAAGCGGCGAGGCCATTGCCAGTCTACAGCGGCGGCGGCAGCAGCGAGGAGAGCAGCAGCTCGTACTCAGACTCGCTGTCACGCCACCAGGCCGGCGGCGCCGGCGCCGGCGGCGGTGGCGGCAGCTCGTCTTCGGCGACGTCGTCGACAACCACATCGCCGGCAGGGCTGACCCCGCCGAGCAGCGGGGCCAGCTCCCCGACTGCCAAGCAGCCACCGCCTCCTTCGCAAGGCGGCGGCAAGGTGATGGCCAAGGAGAGCCTCGAGATCGTGCCCTGGCGGCTGCTGCGGGACAGCGGCGGCGGCCTCGACGGCGAGAAGGAGACGCTCGCTGGCCATCACGGCAGCAAAGTGGGTGGCGGCGGCGCAAACGGCCATGGCCATGCAGCAGCCGCGGCTTCAAAGGAGGGCGGAGGAGGGAGGCCATCAGGCGGCGCCGCCGTGGTGGACGTCGACGAGCTGGCGCCCGAGGACGTGGCGCTAGCGGCAGAGGAGTCGCCGTGGTGCGGCCCGCCGGTGCTGGTGGTGGCGCTGCGCGCCGACGGCGCCGGCGGCGCCCACCGCGTCCTGCTCCGCGAGAAGTGGGCGCGCCTGCGCTTCAGGCATGCCTGCCCACCGCCACCACCCTAAACCCTGAATCATTAACCCTAAACCCACTGAGATAATGTAAGCTAAACTAAAACCCCTCCCCCTAACCTGCTCCAAAGGAGGGCAATAATGGTCACATCTCCTAATTGTTACAACTCGTTATGCCTCTCCTGCTCCAACTTACCCTCCCCAGCAGTGTCATAAGTCCCAGCATAACATCAGACGAGTCATACTAAGTTCGACAATTAGTGAGTGCAATTAACCTGAGGTACACTCTGACCGTGCAAGCCATGATGGCGGTGTCGGCGGTCTGCAGCGTGGGCGACGCTTATGCCTTCGACAGCGGGGGCCGGCCGACGTTCTCCGTGGTCGTGGAACCATCCCCGCGCCTCGCAGCGCTCGTGCGCGCTGTTGATGCTGCAGCCGAGGCGGCGCTGCGGGCCGCCGGGGGCGATGCCTTGTGGCGCCCCACGCTCATCCAGAAGTCATCCGAGCTTGCAGCCATGCGTGTCAAGTACGTGCATGCCACAGAACTTCTGCCGTCGACTTCGCCTTGTGGTCGCCATGGGCCATTGTTATAGCAAAGTGGGCACCTTGAGTTGTTTACTCTGACTCAAGTTGGGGCATTGAGTATTATGTTGCAATAGTCAATGTAGTGCTTAGCATTCTGTCTACATGTTATGTTGCAATAGTCAATGTAGGGCTCAGTATTCTGTCTACAATGTAATGCCAACACGAAATTTGGCCTGTGGATGGGCAGGATTCAAACAGCAGGCCTGAGGGGACAGGCACCGCGCTACGTGACGGAGCTGCGGGTCCAGGCGGCTCATGCGTGCACGCAGCTGGATCTCGGGCCTTGCGACCCTGGCGCATTTCGCATAGCGCTTCCTGCAGGCTGCGCTGTTGACCTCGTACTCTCGCTCGAGACGTACGACTTCCATGGCTACGCTGGCATGCGCGCTCTCGCGCACTGCATCACGCGGCTCTGATTGCTGCAAACCAGAGGACTTGGACATTCTGCAATATCATTGGCCCTTTTGTTGGATACAGCTGCAGAACTACAGACTTGGTCCAAGACGGGGTGATTGTCATGCTTGTGCTCCTGCGGGAGGGTAAAAGTTGTGTATTGAGTGACGGAGGGCCTGAGTGGTGGACTGAAAAGGCACGTACATTCACAGATGTGCATCATCTGCTACTAAGCTGACCCGCTCAGTAACCACTGGTCAGCAAGTGGAGGTCACTTGTTGATGCCCGAATACCGGAAAGCAAATTTCAAGCCCTTCTGGCACCAACTAAAGCTTGCCCAGCTTTCTGGTGCAAAGCACGAGTCTGAGCTTGCTGATAACAGTTGAATGCTGCTGGCAAAGCCAAGTGCTCAAAGGAGTGCGATTGACTTCCAACACGACAAACAATGAATGAAAGAATGCTACACTACTGCCCTTAATGACAAGAGGAGATTGCATGTCTATAGTACCTGCTGCCATCATTCTCTATCATGGGCAACATTTTGGCCCACTGGCACTGGCATAGTGCAATGGCTGTTGCCAGGGCTTCCAGCTGTTCGCTTCGCAGCAGGGAGCTGGTCATTGTGCAGGCACATCCGGAGCTGCAGCAACCTTCGCCTGCAGTGTCCACGGCCTCATGGCGCCAGCAGCCAGCTCCGTGTCAGCTGGTACCACTGGTGCGGCAACCGAGGCCAGGGGTAGTGGTGGCTGCCCGACCAACAAATCTGATGGCCGCTTATACTGCAGCGCACGGTCCAGTGCCAGTACTCGCAGCACCAGCGCCGCAGCTGTAGGAGCCGCTAGCGTAGCCGTAGGTGATGACCACAGGCGCCAGCTGGGCGCGAGCCTAGTGCCCGCTACCATGACTTCAAGCAGCGCCAGAGCTTGCAATAGCTGATGAAAAATGGTGCGCTCAGGTCAGGTTGCAACCAATCTTAGTGTCTCACTGTAATATATGACGTCAAGTATGCCACCTTAAAGAAACGCTGTGACTAAGTCATGGCTTAGGTGTATACTCAGGGCCTCATTTTGCGACTTCAGAACTGGACCTTGCATCAAATCATAAGGGCTCTCTAAGTCAACGTAGCAGTCCTATGTCATGTCCAGACGACCAGATATGGACAGCCGGAGCCAAAATGAGTCCCTTACAGTCGAGACAGACATCAATTAGGAGGTAACATAATTGATTTGGAAGTGCAGTCACTAGGGCTTAGGGTACCGGGCTCACCTCCACGGACTTGGTGGACGACTTGACAAGCCGCCGCCACGCACTTCGCCGCTCCGCGTCCCCGCGCCACTCCTCCCACCCGCCGCCCCCCGCCTCAAGTGCAGCCTCTATGTCCAGGAGCATTTCCCTGACGCAAGCAAGGTCGGGGCACGAATCCTCGTCTGCAACGGCGCCCCCTGAGGCCCTTGGCTGAGAATTGGGCTGGAGGCTCATGCGCCTCACATTCTGGCGCCGGATGCCTGACAGGCTAGGATTGGCCACCATGGCATGCGGCAGTTCCTCCGCCTCCGCCGCCCTGAGAGGTGTTGGGAGCTCCGCGCCCGGCTGTTGTGCAGGCGGCAACGAAACAACCTCCGGTCCAACATCTGAGGCCGGTCCCAGAAGCTCGTCCATGCTGACGGCGCCGAGCAGCTGATCATCGTCGTCATCCAAGGCCAATGGCGCTGTGACCATCGGAATCTTGGACTGCCCCAGCAGTTGTACTGATGGTAATGGAGGCGGAGGAGGAGGAGGAGCCTTGCCAGCAGCAGCGACGTTGGCTGCGCCGTCCTGCGTTGGCGACTCCGACTGGGGCCGCACGTTCAAGTCAATCTGCAGTGGCCTCGCCCGGCGGGCCGGGGCAGGTTCCGAGCGAGGTGCTGCCACGATTGGGGACGAGCCGATTGTGTCGGTGTCCTCTGCCAAGAGCGGACTGACAGCGGCGGCTGCCGGGGGCATCGGCGGAAGGGCGCCGCCCTCATCAGAGAACATCACCATGTCAGGCAGCACCGGGACCATAAGCTCGGGGTCATCATGGACATCAACCTCCAGTTCGATGCCAGGGCCAGCGGCGGCACCCCACAAGCCTTCAGCCTCCACTGACAGCGACGTCAGGAGTGTAGCTGCGGTGTCGCTCAGCAGAGGCAGCGGCAGCACCTCGCTGTCGCTCTTGA
This sequence comes from Spirogloea muscicola, assembly GCA_009602725.1. Taxonomy (NCBI): domain Eukaryota; kingdom Viridiplantae; phylum Streptophyta; class Zygnematophyceae; order Spirogloeales; family Spirogloeaceae; genus Spirogloea; species Spirogloea muscicola. The sequence goes on from WELB01000130.1 coordinate 63,414, forward strand.
CCTTGGACGGCAGCGCTGGCTTGAGGGCTGCCATGGCGCCGGGCTTCTTCGGCTGTGGCTGTGGCTTCAGCGAAAACGGTGCCCACCTTTGCCTCGGCCCTGCACGGCAAACACACCATCAGACGATCAGCGATCTTGACCAAGGAAACTGATTTATACAGGCCCTCAGACCTTCAGAAAACTTGGCTACTGACAGGTCCCGCTCTCAGCCTCGGATGTCCTGCCCTCAACTCGGTCAACCAAACTAGGTGGCACTATCAAATGCCAATGCATGCTGTATGGCAGACCGAGTTGCAGAATTGGCACACTAGGCCTGCCGGCCCTGGAGAGCTGGTATATCTGCTACTTTTGCTTTGACGGTTGACTTGGTGCAATGGGCGCACTTAGTCCTGCATGCGGTAGCAACTCAAAGCACTGACGAGCGGCAGCTGCAAATCTCCTGAGGACAGCATGGTGTTGCCCTGGCTGCCTAACCTTCATACCCCCAGTCCTAAGCGATTGTAGTTTCTCCATTAAGAATGTAGATGCATAAAATCTGCCCAAAGATGCCCAATAAGGTGGCTTTCGAACCTGCATCTGGGCTGGTGACTTGGCCAAGCATAGTCCTTCTGGCCTTAACATCGCCGGTCCTGCCAGACTGGTCAATCCTGTCGCTGCAGGAGGAAGGAGGTGCCAGCAAGCCCCCAGGAGGATCAACAAACGAGAGCTGCGGCAGAAGGACTGGCAACTCCTTGGCTCGCAGGGCATCGCCAACCGGGTCCAGAAAAGCCGCAGCTGCAGCGGCAGTAACTGTGTCCGGCACGATGCAGGTAAGCCTGTCGCGCAGGCCGCTGGGCAGCTCGGCAAGCCACGACCCGAGCGCCCCGAGCGCCGCCTCCGTGCTGGGGTATGGAGCCATAGTCCTCGCGCGCTTGGCAACCGGCAGCAATGGCGGGACCAACCTCCAAGCCCCACCACAGTTGACAGATTCGGCTCTTGCCATTGTCCAGACCGCAGAGGCATCGCCCCACGGTGGTGGCGGCAGCAGTGCTTGAGAATCCGGGGGCGACACCTTGATCTCCTTGCACTGCGCTGCGTGCGCTGTGAGCGAGATGCTGGGCTGGAGGCTCTCGTGGCACGTTGGGCAGTGCTGTCGACCACTCCAGAAAGGCTCCAGACAGCTGCACCTAGCAAGTCGACGCCGCTTCTTCACCATGCCGCTGCTTGTAACGTGGGCCTCGGAGCTCAGAACTGCAGAAGCTTGAAGATGAGCCTGGTCGCCTCCTACAAAATTACATGATAAGTGGGCCGGCTCGACTGTCCTCCAGGCGGACCTGGCCTCCCGCAGGTGCTTGAGTAGGGGCCCCTCTTGCTCGGACACTCTTGCTTCCATGTCACCTGGTTGTGCTTTGGCAAGCCATGCTAACACTTCATCAACTTGCTCTGGGGAGGTTAAGGCCGACCACTGCCCCATGCTCATGCTCGCGCTGCATGCTTCATTGTCCGTCATCTCGCTTGATTTCAGGATAAGAATCTGTCTCCATGTTCCTCCTCCCGTTTCTACGCTCCAGAAGCGTCGGCCTAACCGGTCCGTCCCTAGATAGTGCCAAGGGCTACTGCTGGCGTCGCCCTCCGCGCCTGTCATCTCATTACCATCTTTCCTTCTTTTCATTGCCCTGCCATCCGCATATCCTTCCATCTGGCAACCAGCCTCGGAGATTGCCCCTCCAAGCAGCAGCGGCTGGCCCTGAGTGCTGAGTGACCCCGTGTCAAACGCCTCAAGGCAGAGTAAGCCCAGCAGCCTAAGCTTCTGCCACAACAATGCCACAACAACAACACAACAAGTATGGTGTAAACACTGAAGAGACACTCCACATCTAAATCTGAAGTCATAGCAGCCATGACTACTTGGTGGACTAGTCTCTCAGAAGCATGTCCCTAACCAGGTCATCTACAATCAAAAGTAGCAAAGAATATGAAGCGAGGGACAAAGTCGTTCTGGAGACACACGCACGGAAATGACGTCTACCAGACTCTAAGCAGCACCTTGTTCTGACTTATACAAGAGCACAATATAATGTTCCTGAAGCAATAGACAGGCGTTAAGTGTAACCATTTTAGGGGAAATACAACTTCCTTGGGCTTGTCAGATGGGACAGATGAAAATTAAAAGCAGCAGGGAGGGATGGTTCAAAACAAACCCCAAACAACCACAAAGCTGATTATCACATCAGACTGGGCAAACCTTGAGCAGTATCCTCTGCACTTCACCGAGGGTGCTAACACATTTCGTTACCTGTTGCACTTTGTGTGACTTGGACTCTAGCACTTTGGACTCTGGTCAACGGGCAGCCTTACATCGTCGGCAGACAGCTGGCAGTATTCAGAGCGAAGCTGCTCCACCAGCCTGAACCTCCACGCCTGGCGCACATCTCCTGTCACAGTTGACTCCGGTGGCTCGATTCGCCCATGATCCCCTCGCATGTCTGGTTGACTTTGGCTGCCCCTCTCACTCTGAGCGCCCCTCCCAAGCACCACGCAAGACGGGCAGTGCCATGGCGGCCCCCTGGCTGGCTGCAGCACCTTCACGGGGGGGTCCAGACAGTACCCATGGTAGCCGCGCCCACATGCATTGCACCGCAAGTACGGCATGCCGCCCACAACGTGCTTGCTCCCGCCGCACACCTGGCACTCCTCACCACCGTGCTCCTCCCAGGGAGTGGGCGGCAGCTCAACCTCGCTGAGAACTGTGTATGCCAAGCTGGCGGCTCTATTGATGCTGACAGGCACCTGAGAAGAGGCTCGCCTCTGGCGCGTATGCTCCTCTGCTCGGTCCTGTACCACAACCTGCAGGAACGTGCTTGCAGCATGATGTAAGGAGACCCCCTTCAATATGATGAAAAATCAAGCATGTTGAGACCATGTAAAGCAGTGCAAGACAGTACTTTCAAGACAATTATGACCTGCCAGCAATTTAGCGACAATGTCATTGACCATCTATGCTAGTTTCATGTGGTGAAGGTGATGGTGGTGGAATTTTCAGCAAGCAATGCGCCACTCATTGGTACTTCTTGCTCCTGGCGACAATGAATCTTGTGGAATTTGCTGGAGGTCAAGTACCTGCTCGTGAAACAGTCTCTCAAATTTCTGGGCAAGTTGGTTGGCAGCCAACCTCTCCTTTGTCCCCTCCCCAAAACACAGTCGTACATTTACCCAGATCTGCAATTGCCAAGAGAGTATAAGAAAAAGGAAGCTACATGCTCGAAACCATAGAATCTTTGTTCTACGTCCTGATCTTATGGAGTTCAAGCTTCAGAGCTTGCAGATGGACCCTTAGACCTGCAGCTCAAAGCCTGATGCGAAGCACGTTGCCTCCTCGTCATCCTTGACTTACATGACGATTCTCTTACTCAGAAAGGAATGTCAATGCACCTGGCGCATGTCAGCCTTGAAGGCTGCTGTGGAGCAGCCATAGGCTCCAGCAGCAAGCCTAGCATCCACAACACGGAAGTCCATTGGCCGCCCAGCAGGCAATGCATGATCCCAGCTGTGGAACAGCCTTCCCGCATTGCTAGCTGCCACCTGTGCCAGAGGTCTCAATTACGTTCTACACTTTGACCAGCTTATTCATAGAAAGCAAGACACATGCTCTGCGAACACCTTCTTGTGTTATTTTGTTTGCTGTGAAGCCCTCTGTATTGAGATCCTCTTCCACTCTAGTACATCAGCAGAAATGCAAGGAATGCAACTCACGTCTGGCCAGGACTGTGCATGGACGTGTAAGTAACATGCACACTGCAACCGAGGAGATCATTTTGACTAAGCACTTGCTGCAGAGCTGATGAGTGTTGCTAACTTGCTGACGTGCAGCTGACGTGCAGTACATGGCCACATGATCAGGTCAAGCACCTTGCGAAGAACAGCTCGACAGCGTCGCATGGTCACTGCCAGTGCCCTGGCTGACTTGGGTTGGTCCTTGGGGACAGGGGAGGCAAGATGTAGGGGCCTCTGGTTCTTAGCAATCTCCAGTACCTCCATCGCCATTCTCTGACATGGACATGAAGAATTTGAATTGTTATCATCACATTGCATGGAAGTTGGCATGCCAGTAGCAGCAGTATGTGTTATTGCAAACTCAAGAGTATGCTTATAGTGTAAGCTTGTATATCTATTGATACTAGAGACCTCTTCAACATTCATCACCCAGAAGGGATTCAACCAAGTGCAGCCAGATCCCTCACCTTTGTTGGGCCGGATGCATTGCCCTTGTAGATCTCACGGCTGATAGCCCACTCTAGCTTGTCACGGGCCCACTCAGGGGGCCCTGCGTCCAGTGCCGCGCGTATGTTATTGCGGATGCGGGCGCCCACGTTTGTTGCTAGCTTCAGGACGGGCTCCAGCGGCACCCACCAATTCATTGTCCCATTATTGCCACCTCCCCCAACACTGCCGCTGCTGGGTAAAGCTAAGTCTTCTGCACCACTGGCTACATTGCCGCTCGCCCGCGGCTCCTCCACGTCGGGCAGCCTTGCAAGCGCCACACTCGGTGTAGGATTTTCTCCTGCTGGATGGGTACTGTGGTCAGCAACGGAGGTCCTTACCATGGACAAACCGTCTTGCAGAGGGTCTTCTGCAAGCACACGCGGTATGTCCTGCCATGCCTGCACCAGCAGCTGCTCAGCACCTGCTAGAAGCTGCGCATCAAGCGCAGATGAAAGTCAGACAGCTAATTAGATCGGGGTGCCATGGTAGCCTGCACATGCATAGCTTAATCTAGCGCTGAAACAAGTATTCAATCAGCACACTTGCATCACAACTTTCCCAGCCAAGGCTGGAAATTAGAGTCCAGTCAGGACTGCTACAACTTGCAGTATGTGTACAATAAGCTCTACTTAGACTCATGGCAGTACCTGCGCATCGCTTTCCATTGACGCTGCTGAAGCCTGCCCAGCATCGCCGCACAAGGTCCGCCACAGATTGGCCGCCTGGCTAGGTGGTAGCCTTGCAGTAGCGCTCTTCGCTATCTCTGGAGGGGCCTGCGCAGAGGCCTGCCCGTCGCTGCCCTTGGTCACTGCCCTCCGCAAGCACCCGATTGCAAGGAATGTGCGTCTGGCAACCTCTGGCCACGTCTGTGTCGTGCCTGGGCACCCTCCATCATCCCCAGAGCTGCCGCTGTATGCTCCGACAGTAGCGCCGCCATCGCTTGCTCGCGGCAGCTGGCACAGCAGCCTCGAATACACGAGCTTCACAAGCGTCACATATACATGTGTCAAAGTAGCCTCAGCTTCGCCATCATCCACTGGTGGAGGTAACCCCAGCTGTGGGCTGGTGCTCCTTGCTGTAAGGCCGGCCTCGAGCTCCTGCAGCAATAGCGGGCGTGCCAGACCCAGCAACTGATGTGACCGGAAAAGGAAGTCCCAGACCTGTGGGTAAGAGAAGCAAAGCATCTCCATCAAGCAATTCACTCAACACTGCGAGGTTGAGTTAATCCATCCAGTATAACTGTAAGTGAATGCCACAAGGGCGAACCACCCTAAAGTAGTATTGTGCACTGAAACACTGCGCAGACTTCTTGGCAAGCTTGAATCGAGCAGACAACTTGTTCTGCTTAATTTCAGGGTTTGTGACTTGAGGTAAAAGAGGTATATAAGATATATGATGTCCAGAGCACCCAAAACGTCCACCAGATGCATGTCATACAGGCCTACGTGATCGGCGACCAGAGAGTACCACTGTGGCAGCGCTGCTAACTGAGAGAAGCGTAATCAGTATGTCGCAGACACCTCTGTGGTTGTCATGCCTATTCTGTCTCACCATGCTTGTTGTATTCAGTGCTCAGAAGCATTGATCAATCTTCATGGGGAGCTTGACACAGAAAAGGAGCTAAGATCCAGGTTCAGGGCTTTACATGCTGAGAATGATTGACAACAATCACCTTGAGGAAGTCAACCAGCAGCTCTGCCGAGAAGCCCGCCCCAACAGCCACACCCTGCGGAATGGCCGCTGTCTGCCCCCTTGGATGCTCCTTCTCATGCTCTTGGTGGCCCTTGTCGACCTTGTGCTCCCCCTCCCTCTCCTTCTCGCTCTCCCTCTCCTCCTGGGTCAGGAAAAGGTAGGATTCGCAGCGCTCTGCGCCAGGAAGGCCCTCAATGAGCTCGACGATCTCCGGGAGGTCAAGCCCAAACTTGTCTCTGGCCGCGGCCCGGAACCAATCGGATGGCGCTGGGGTCCCCGGCCCGCCATCCCGCAGCCAGGCACTTGCAAATTCACGCCAGGCATCCGCCGGCGTAGCAGCCTCCGCAAGGAGTGGCCTGGGAGCAGCGCCATCGACCACCATTGGCGTGGCGCCCAGGACGTCATGCTCCGTATCTTCAAGAAGGCAGGAGACAGCATCCTCCTCCCAGCCGCCGGCGCTCCAGCGTCTCCTGCCGGTGACACGAAACACCGGGCCTGCATCGCCGCCGTCCAGCACTTCGCTCACACACGCCACGCCGCTGGCAGGGTCACGCCAGGCCGAGCGGAAGCCTGGTGGCCAGATGTGGAGCGCGCCATGGTACGTTGGCCGAGGATCAATGCGCCCCAGCGACAGGATGGCAACCTCGCCCACCTGTAAAGGCAGTGACAGCTGCGCACCAAACACGAGCTTGTTAGAAGGCTCAGCCTAAGTGTAGCGTACAACAAAAGCCAGCAAGCTTTTGCACCTGTGAACGCCTGCATACTGCTGTAAGGACTCCGCATCAAGGTCTATATCCTGAATAGTATACGTCAGTCTAGATCAGAGGCTTAGACAAGGCAACTTATTGACACTTAGCTGCGCTGAAAGCTGCCGTGAGCAGCGGCGTCCATAATGCAAGAGGACAAGACCTCCAGAGATATCAGACTAACTATCCTCACCTTGATGTAAGCCTTCAAGACACGACCCCTAGCATATATGGCTGTAAGTCGCGCTTGACACTTAACAGCCGGCCTCAATCTTTCAAAATAGAAGTCCGTTAGCACAATATAGACTGGCAGATTACTGCGAACCTAAAGCCAGGCGCGTCACTGACCCGCTGCCACGACTGCCGCGCCCGGGCAAGCGCGGCCTGCTGCCGCTCATCGAGGTCCTCGTAACGTGGCCCCGCCCTCATCCCCAGCGGCAGGAGCGCCGTCACGCCGGCAGCCTGGCAGGTGCCGCAGAACCACTCGTCCACGGTGCCGAGGCAGACGGCGGGGGGCTGCTCCAGGCACGCGGCGTGGAAGCCGCGCTGGCAGCCGTCGCACAGGAGCGTGCCCTCGGCGTCCTCGGCCTGGCCGCACAGCTGGCAGCCGGCGGCGGCGGCGGCGGCGGCGGCGTCTCCGCCGCGGCCCGACGANGCCGCCGCCGCCGCCGCCGCCGCAGCCGCCGCAGCAGGGGTCTCACTGCAGCGGGAGGGGGCCAATTTCAGTTAGACTGAGAGGCAGTTAAAGAGGCAGTAAGGTTAGTCCTAACCGGCGCCCTTCTGGAGCAACTCCGATGGTCACTGAACTTCTCGGGGTTGCTAATCTCCCAATCGTTGTATTTTTCTTCTGATGGCTGTGTCACTATAGCGCCTTACTGCCCTTGGGACCTTGTCCGTTCTCTCTGGGCTGGCTATCTACAGCCCCCGCCTTGTATTGGAAGGGCTGTTTATTTTGGGGGAGAGCATAATAAGTCCGACATTTCGACCACCGGTTTGATCACTCCCTCCACTCCAAACCCCAACCCCCTGGCTGGCGGCGGCGGCGGCGGCGGCGGCGGCGGCGGACAATGGCGCGGCGGCTCCCAACGACGGCAGCGAGGACGGCGGCGATGACGGCGGCGATGACGGCGACGACAGCGCTGGCTGCTTGTGCTTGAGCTGGCTGGCGCGTCGGCGACGGCTCCAAGCCCAATGCAGCTCGAGGCTGCGGTCGTCGCGAGAGCCGGGTAGGCTATACGCGGCATAACACTTCAAGGTTTTCCTCGCCGCTCCGAGTGGATCATCTCAAGCAGCTTCTCAGCCTGGGGACTTAGCGAGCCACAGCCCATCTGATGTCTGTGACTACTGGCTCTCTGCCTGCAGGGGGTAATGTCTATCAATGTCCCATATCTTGCTGTTGAAGGGCTGAGGCGAGGTAATCATATCCTGCCTCTACTCCTTTTAGGTGTTACGATGTTAATCGGCGTCTGGGTCTCATAGGTAGTCACGCTGCGGCGTTGGGAGATGAGGACACTTTCCCCACATGATCGACGCTGATTCGAACTGTGCGACGTTGACTCCTCGGAGTCCAAGCCAGTAACCTGATCCCACCACCATGCAGCGACACAAGTCAGCCTGCAACTTTGCGTGCTTTAGAAGGAAAATGTGCTTCGGTCTCTATGTCAGAGACACAATAGCTTCACAGCTCAAGGCTCGTGGTGTCGTGGGGCCCGTGGTCCTGAGGCCCTTTCGAGATACTAAAGGCCAACTGGCTAGCTAGCAACTGCTTGACAACGCAGTTTGTAGAGAGAAAGGTTTGCAAGTAAGTCTCAAGCTTCTATTGTCATCTGCTAAACATCCACCACAAGCTCGTTACATGGCGCATTAAGTTCTTTGTCGACTCCAGCTCTGTGAATCACAGCCTGCAGGCAGCTCACATCGGCATTTGGTATCTGGGGCCGCTAGCACCTGTGCAATGACCGGCTTCATCGTACAAATCGCCGAGACTAATTTTCAGGCAGTTGCGACGTGCGCCGGGGTTCTCATCCCCAGTGTTCACTACTTTTTCACGCCCACACCCACAACTTATCGACTAGGCCTAGCGTCCAGCACTTCCAGTTGTGAAAAGATGGGTACATGTCAAGATATAAGGTCAGGGTCTAGGTTGTTGGTGTGACTAATAGGTCGTTGAATCTCGTGGCTAATGTCCTCTTGTGAGTGTTGAACTGCAGATGTCACAGAAAGTATTTGATGCAAAGCTTACTGGGAACTCATATGACTGAAAGCTACTACAGAAATCTCTGTGGGGCAGGTACTTGCGAATCTTCTGGCTGTGGGAATAAGGGTTATAGTAGTTGCTACATGTCAGCTTCCTTAAACAAGTCCTGCCACTATAACCAAGCTGCAGGGCTTGTGCCTGGAAGCCAAAGAAACTGGGGTGTCAGATCGGGCCTAATCACCTGTAGGTTGCCGGTCTGGCGCTTCAACAAAACTCAGCTATGGACAACGGCTCTAGGCATTCATTCGCCTAAAGCTTGCCTGGCTGGGACATAAATTCCCTTGTCAATATGCCCACAAGGTTGTTGCTCATGCATCTTATGATTTGGTCCACAACACCAGCTGTGCTTGCAGCATAAGCATTAGCCAAATGCAGTAAAGTTGCTACATTGATTTCTGCGTCATTTCTCTGCTGCAGTTCACTTCAGGAGGTTTACACTCTGGCTCGCCACCCAATACTTCAGCTTGTCGCCTCTGAAAAGCAGTAGCTGGAGCTTCCGACACCCCCTGCCTAATGGCCCTAATGATGAGCAGGCGAGTGTCCATGTTCTCAGCTTGTGCAGGTACTGCACGGGTTTACGTGGTACGCTTGCTGGCCTTCAAGTTCACGAAGGGCTGCGAAGTAGTGGGGTCCACAGCGACCCACTTCGCATGGCAGCCTTGAAGCGCTGGCACTGGTCCGCAGCCTTCATGGGCTCGTCGCGCTTCGATAGCAGCAGCCTGTACTGCCGCACATAGACTTCGAGCCCGTACGAATGACATTTAGCTCGTCGCGAGTCGTCTTCAGCTCCCCATGACTCTCACCATAAGCATTGATGAGAGAGCGCGAGAAGAATCCCTGGGTGTTAAACACCTCTGGCGTGGAAGAGTTTCTCTCGGGCTCTCTCAACAATGCCCTTGGTAAGCTTCATGGGGAGCTGAAGGCTTGCGACGAGCTAGAAGTCACTAGTATGTGCGGAAAACTCGAAGGCTATGTTTTCGAAATTTCCGGGAATTCCAGGCTGCAACTTTCGAAGTTGCATGACAAGCTCATAATGGCTGTGGACCAGTGCCAGCGCTTCAAGGCTGGGCTGCCCGAGCTGATGTGGAAGTGGGTCGCTCTGGACCCCACTACTTCGCAGCCCTTCGTGACCTTGTCAAAGAGGCGTCGCAAATTAGCTAATATGGCACGCCTTCCCGAGGAAGGCTAGAAAATGCGGAGATGTCAGAGCCTGTTGTGTTCCCTCAAATGCCCTCTGGCATTCGGACGACCACTCTCAGGGTACGTCCTTATAAGTAAGCTTCGTAAGAGGAAGTGCCAAGTCCTCATACCCGTGTAGGTACTTACCGAAGTAAGCAGAAAGGACCGTCACTGAGGTACATTCCGTGGCACAGGCCAATCCCGTTCGACCGAAGTCTTCTTGGGGTTGACGCGCATGCCGTCTTTGCCCACAACGTGCCCAAGGTATACCAGCTCCGGCTGGTAAAAGATACACCTTGACCTCTTGGCATACGATTGATTCTCATGCAACACTGGCCGCAGGTGCACCACCAACTCGCACCTTCCTGGTCGGCCATGCGTTAGCAGCTATTGTAGGTTTCACAGAAGAGGTTCATTGTCTCCAGCTAGTCGGCCAGATCCCAGCACCTGTCACAACGCTATTGAGCTGGCATTTCAACTGCTTGCCTCTGCTTTCTTCGCCAAGCCGGCCTCCTTTGCTGGCTCCTTCTCATCCAACACCTCCTGTATATTCGTCCCGGGCTGGCACTCACAGCCTTGCACTTCTAGAAAGTGTCCATCACTTGTACTCCTCAAGGCATTCCCGGTAGGATAGTAACCTCGACTGAGGAACCGCAAATCAGAAGACTAGCAGCCAGAAAGCAGTCCCCTGGCGAAAGCCAGAGGCTGCAGCTAGAGCACGGCCAGCACGCAGATGCAAGGCGTGGGCCATGGACCGCTGGTGTGAACTGGACAGGCGCATGCGGAAGACCTGATTTGGATTTGCCTTGCTCTCCTGCTGCTAGTCTTTCTGATATGTGGCTCCTCACTAGAAGTTACTAAGTGATTATCCTACTGGGAAAGCTTTGAGAAAGTGCTCTGTGGCCCCTTCGGACCTTGTCGATTCCTTTCGGGCTGGATGTTCACAGCCCTTGCCCCCTTTAGGCGAGCAATTTCCCTTTGGTGGGAGAGCCACATTCCTTGAGAGTGCTCTTGCTCTTCCTCCCTACCGCCCTTGAGGCGGTGCTGCAGGAGCAGAACAGAGGCAGAAGCAGACCCGAGCTAAAAGCCAGACCGTCACAACTCAACGCCTTATGCTTATTGATAGCTTGCAACGCCCTCATCACCCTGTGAGAGAAGGCGCGCGGTACGCATGAAATGACAGGGAGGCCAAATCAAGCCAACACCTTGTTCAGGCAAAAAAGTTGGTGCACAATAACAGGGCTACATAAATGAAGCCCTATGCTAAGGTGGCTAAGGTAACAGAGTGAAGATGTGACGATCAGTGAGAAATAACCTCACGGTCGAGCATTGTGCAGGCTCCAACAAGCTGGCAGCAAAGGTGGTGTTTAGTTTTGGGGCTCACGTCTGGGGTTAGGACTTGGCCTCTGCTTTGTGTTTGTGGGGCAAGGGAAGGTGTCGAATTCACGAGCGCGTCGGTTTTGGAGAGGGGCCTGTAAAGCCATGCGGCGGCTGGGGAGGAAAGTTTTGTGTATTTGAAACAAACTAAGGCCAGAACGGCCAAGTACAAAGGCAAGCACATCTATTGACGTACATCACCTCAGTAAGCACGGGTCAATACATAAAGGTCGCTAATCGATGCCTGGAAACCAGGTGGCAGATTCGAAGCCCTTCTGCCACCAACTAGAGCTCGCCCAGCTTTCTGGTGCAAAGCATTAGCCTGAGCACGCTGCAAACATGCCGAAACTCGTCGTCGCAAGAACGACAGATATGCAGCTGGCAAGCCCATCTCAGCTGGAAACACATCTGCACGTCGTGCATAGCCTAGATTGGCAATATTCTGAAGGAGAGTGTGGAGACGAGGACCTAAACTGCCAAAGATGTCATTTGCAGCTGGTAGGAGCATTGGGGATAATCAAAAGAGAAGGCGCGGAGCGCAATGAAATGAAGGCCAATTCAAGCAGATACATTGTTCAGGCAGAGTCTAGTGCATACTAAACAAGGCACATCATACGGAGACCCAAAGTCATTCTTTTTTGGGCTGGCTGTTCCAGCCCCTATCCTCAATGGGCGAGCTCATTCTTTTTTTAAGTAAGGTGCCTATGGTGACATTAGTACCCACGGGAATCGAGCTAATGCTGCAGCTTTCTGTGTTCAGCACTGCCCACTGCGTGGCCAGCGATGTGCATCGATGCTGGGGCATTTCCTCTTTATGGCTTGCCATCCCTGTGCTTGGCAGGGGTGACCCAATATGAATGTGGGCTTATTGAGCATGATGCATTGCTCATGGGTGACCACATGCTCAGGTGTGCCAAAAGCAGTGAGCGCACGGGCTCCCACAACCTCCTACGTGACGCCATGTATGGCATCGTCAAGGAGGCGGGATATCAAGTGGCGTTGGAGAGCACTGGGGTGATGCCCATCCTACTCCGCAATGGGGTCCCTCGGACGAGGCGTGTCGATCTGGTCGGCGTCCCCCTGGGAGGTGGCAAGCGGCTCCTCATGGACGTTGTCCTCACCGACAGCTTCCGGACGAAGGGCCCCATTACTTCTGAGACCAGCTACGCTGTGAAGGTGGCCGAACGAAAGAAGCTGCACAAGTACAAGGACCACCCGGCGGGTGATACCTTTTACCCCCTGGCCATGGACATCCATGGGTGTTACGGGGGTCGGTGGTCCTCGTTACTTTCGCTGCTGGCCTCTCAAGCTGACCAGCGGCGCCGGGAGCAGGGTGCTGCCCTTCCCGGTGGCTCGGTGCCTTTGGGTCTTGTGTCCTGCTACCGTATGCGATTGTCTATGTCCCTGCAGCGCTCCCAAGCGCTTCCTTTGCACCGCCGCGCTGGTCGCGCCCTTGCAGCAGCCTCTGGCTTGCGCAGCGGGGTTGCTCTTCCTCCCCTCAGCTCATCTGACTTCCTACTGCTGACACGGGGGTACTGAGGGCGCCCTGTCTGCCTAGCCTTTGGCTCCGTCATGAACACCTGTATGCATCTGGCTGGCATTTCACAGCCCATTCTTTCATATCAGCAGCCGCTTTCTCTTAAGCCTCTTGTTTTGGCTAGGCTTGCGCGGCGGGCTGTGTCCCGCAGACGCGGCGAGCCAGCCGACTTCAACGCCGCGGGCTCGTGGGCTCAGGTATATCGGATGCGCCTCTCTGTATCCCTGCAGCGGTCCATGGCCCACGCTCTGCATCTGCGAGCTGGCCGTGCTCTCGCTGCGGGCTCTGGCTTTCGTCAGGGTGATAGCTTCCCGGCAGCTAGTCTGTCGGATCTGAGGCTCCTCACTCGTACTTATTGAGTGATCCATCCTCCCCCTGTTTTACCATTGCATCCTCAGGCCCCTTTGTAGCTGCTCACCGCTCTTAGGCCCCTCTGAACCTTTGTGAATTCTATTTGGGCTGGCTTTTCGCAGCCCTTGCCCCCATTGGGAGTGCCACTTCTTCTCTTGTAACCCCGACATCCACCAAGGCCCGAGGTCCTCCACCAGGTTGCACGCCCACAATGCCAAGAAAGAAGTGGCACTCCCAATGGGGGCAAGGGCTGCGAAAAGCCAGCCCAAAAAGAATTCACAAAGGTTCAGAGGGGCCTAAGAGCGGTGAGCAGCTACAAAGGGGAATGCCAAGGGTGCGGCGACGGTGACGTCCCTGGGAGTCCGTGGTGATAGGCATGATACTGGTGACTTCCACGACCGCTCGGTAACCAGCGTCGCGCATCAAACCCGCCGGAGGAAGCCCCAGTGCGGTCGTCAGTAGTATGCCCGGGCGCGGCCCTGGGGCCGACGCCGTCGGCGCTCCGCGCTCGCGCCCGCCCCCTGGCGCTCGCCAGCTCGCTCGTTGGCGCTGCCTTTCGTTCCAGCCACTGCCACAGTCAACAACGCGAGGAGCAGGAGGGCCCTGGCGGCTGTCGTCAGCAGCGCTCCCGCACGCCGCGCCGTGGCAGCTGAGAGCCATGGACGGAGGATGGCGGTCCGAACTGACGCACGATGCGCGGGAGCGCATCGTCAGCAGGATGTGCGTAATTGCAGCACCCCATGGCTTCGCTGCAGCCACATCCTCGAACCCTTGATTGTCATGCAAGCATGCTGCTGGACCCCCATGTTCCGTGCCATGGCTTGACAATGCACGGTGAAGTAAGTCCTTGTGCTGGAAGGCTCAAGGGTCGACGTCCGCCTTTGCCATCGTCCTGACGTGGTCAGCCTGCGCTGCGTGGGCAACGCTGAGTGCGCAGCATGGAGGTCCTCCAGAAGGCCGCGCCCACGAATGGCCAGGACGGCATGAGCGACCTGCTCAAGCTGGCATGCAAATTCGAGCAGCGCACGTTCTCGGTCGCGACGGACCAGGTCTGGCCCCAATGCCCCGCCATGTCGGAACCGTCAATTAAGGATATGTGTCAGTCAACCAAGCTTAGGATGATCTTCAGGCGTGTCCACCATGTGATGGCCACTTGCACTTCATTGCCAGCAGCCAGCAATCTAAATCCCAATCAATCTTTTAATAACAATTCTCAATCTATCTATGGCCGGCATGTCTGCTAGCATGTGGCCTCCTGCCACTCTGAGAATCGCTATCCCTTGGTCAGAGTGACTACCTCCGGAAGATCTCCGTCAAGATGCTGTCGCTGGAGAACAAGGTGCCGCCAGGCCCAGCCCAGGTGCAGGGCGGTCAGGGCCAAGTGGAGCTGGGAGCGTCTGCCGGCGGGTTGCCAGTCCAGAATGTCATGTCGGCGGGCGTGTCTGGCGGCCAGATGGATCCAGGTCTGCCCTCATGGACTTAGCATTGAGCCCTGCACATGGAGGCCACATTGTTGACCAAGCACATCGATCAAATTAGCAGTTAGGCTGTCAACATCATACGGCCTCAGTCAACCTGCTGCAGTCTGTAAGAAGTTAAGCATCACAATTGCTAGCTATGTCATCAAAGCTAGGGAAGTGCACCGCAGACTTGGTCACTTCTGCTTTTGCATTAGAACTCGGATCTAAATCCTGAATCCTAGACACTCCTGACCCTGCTGTGTGTGCACATCCCCGCTGCTTATTCACTGCAGGCATGCCGAGGCCACAGCGAACGCACGGCCTCCCATCAATGGGGATGCCCGCTGGTGGTGGCGCTGTTGCGGACAGCACAAACGGCATGATGGCGTTCCAGCAGCAGCAGCAGCAGCAGCAGCCCCGAGGCCTGGCCCCACAGAACTCCGGCCCGCAGGGCAATCTGTCCACCGGCACGAGCAGCCTGCCGTCGAGCGCTGGGAGTCAGATGGTGCAGCAGGGCGTGCAGCAGCAGTCGATGGCGCTGCCGCTGCAGCAGCAGCAGCCGCAGGCGATGCTGACTCCTGCGCAGCTGCAGCTGCTGCAGATGCGGAAGCAGCAGCAGCAGCAGCAGCAGAGCCTGCAGGACCCGCAGGCGCTGATGCGCCAGCAGCTGCTCCAGCAGCAGCAGCGGCAGCAGCAGCAGCAGCTCCACAACAACTTGCAGGCGGCGGGTGGTGGCCTCAGCCATGGCAACAACAGCCTGCTGCATAGCACGTCCAGCCTTCATCAAGGCAATGTCGGCCTCCACTCCGGCCTTGCTCTCCAGCAGCAGCAGCAGCAGCTGATAAAACAGCAGATGCTCCAGCAGCAACAGCAGCAGCAGCAGCAGCAGCAGCAGCCTGTCCAGCAGCAGCCTCAGCAGCAGCAGCAGCAGCAGCAGCAGCAGCAGCAGCTGCACCAGCAGCAGCAACGCATGCAGTTACAACAGCAGCAGCACCACTTGCTGATGAACCAGAACATGCGGCAGCAGCAGGAGCAGCCCGGATCCCAAAGCTCACAAGGTCCGTATGCATCAATCTTTTCTTGTCAGTGGTATCAGCATCCGCAATTGGGGCCTTCAAGCTACGGGCTTAGCTAAAGTGGTTTGGCATTTTGTATTGCCGTTACACAGAGGCAATGTGCTTACAAGCGAACAAGTACGACGTACTTTTCTGTTTGTGTGCAGTAGGAGTGTCACATGCACACCAAGGTGCGACTGACATGAGGGAATTGGTTTTCAGTAAGGTGAGGGACATGTGAGGGACTCATAACACACAGGAAAATATTAACATAAAAATTCCCTGAATTGGGTTCTGGCAGCAGCATGGATTCTTTGCTTTGGCAGGTCATTGCGTGTGACACCCTGGCATGATGTTGCGACAGCTGCGGCAATTGAGGGAGAAGTACCTTCCTGAATTTGTCAAGACTTACAAGATGCTCGAGATCAGGAGTCAGCAGGTATAGCAGTGACCTCCACTTGATAAGTTGTTGACCATCTCATGTTGTTGAGATGTTTTTGCAACATGCATCGTGGCTTTCATTGCAGTAGCCGGAGCATCATACCATGACCTTGCGCTTGTATTGTACTCTCTGCAGCCAATGCCAACCGAGCAAGCGGACAAAGCAAATTACTACAAGGACAGAATGGCGACGATGATATCATACTTGGCGGTCCAAGATAAGGGAAAGATTCCTATATCCTTCACGTTGGACAAGGTGGAAGCTCTCGAGAAGCAGATCATTTACATGTCCGAGACTTTCAACAAACGCAGAAGAACCCCCAACCAAGCTGTGAGTAAGACCTGAGGCACTTATGTTGGCCTGTGTGACTGCTTGCATGTGGAGATTGCCAGTGATGAGCAACTAACATTAATTGGGTCTGGGGCCTGTTGTACTTTTGGCGGAGGCAGCAGCAGCTTGCAGGATCAGAAGCCGTCACCCAGCAAACGTCGCTGCAATCTCAGCAGACCCACGTGCAGGACAACCAAGAGCAGCTTCTGCAGCAGCAGCAGCAGAAGCATCCGTATGCTCTCAGCCAGCAGCAGCAGCAGCAGCAGCAGCAAGCTCAGCAGGCTCAACAGGCTCAGCAGGCTCAGCAAGTGCAGCAGTCACTGCAGGCTCAGGGCCAGCAACACCAGCATGCCATGCAGCAGCAGATGCACCAGCAGCAGCAGAAGCAGCAGCCGCAGCACCATCAGCAGCAGCAGCAGCAGCTTCAACAGCAGCAGCAGCAGCAGCAGCAGCTGCTGCTTCAAAAGCAGCAGCATCAGCAGCTTGAGCACCAGCAGCAGCTTCAGCAGCAGCAGCAGCAGCAGCAGCAGCAGCAGCAAGCTCACCAGCAGCTGCAGAAGCAGCAGCAGCAGCAGCAGCAGCAGCAGCAGCAGCAGCGACAGCAGAACTTGAAGCAGAAGCAGGAGATGGAGGCCCTGAATGAGCAGCAGCACAGGCAACAGCAGCAGCAGCAGCAGCAGCAGCATCAGCAAGCGCAAAAGCAAAAGCAGGAGCAGCAGCAGCAGCAGCAGCAAGAGCAGCAGATGCTGCAGCAACAGCAGCAAAGCCATCAGCAGCAGCAGCAGCAGAATCAGCAGAATCAACAGAATCAGCAGCAGCAGCAGCAGCAGCAAGCTTCAGCTGTGAATGTGAAGCAGCTCCACCAGCAGCAGATGGCAGAGCCGAGGCTGGAGCAGGTCACGAGGCCGCCGGTGCCGCAGCTCCCATCAAAGTCCGGCCAGGCCGCCAACAAGCAGCAGCAGCAGCTGAAGGCCCCCGGCCAGAGGGACTCGCTGCCTGCTCAGAGCCTGCAGGTCTCCTCACCTCAGCTCAACCACAATGCTGCATCTCCAGATTCGTCCATCAATCAATTCTCCAGGCCGGGGTCTGGTCCTCAGGCCCCATTTACACCCTTAATGACGTCCACCCCCCCATCTTCCGAAGAGCCAGAGGCTATCAAGGCTCAGGACGCTCTCCAAACCCCTGTTCCTGTAGCTGCAGCTACTTCACCTTCCTCCAGCTTGGCACTTGACTATGGGAGCAGCGAGGCTGCCATTGTCGCTCAGGCATTGTCTGTCATACACAACCCCTTGGAGCGACTCACACAGAGGGTAAAGTTGGCATTATGTGTCTTGGATTGCTTGGTCTTACTCTGCATTCTGTAGGCTTACGGTGTGAGCAACACAGCCCTCCAATTGGGGTTGATCGACAAGCTCAACATTTTTAAGGAATGTGCTCTACTACTTGGCTGAAAGATTTATGGTACATTGTCATTTAAGGTCCATTTAAACAGAAAACAATTTGACATTTTCCAGGTGAAGGATGCTGCACCAGTTGCGCTGGGCCCCTTGATGTCAGACCTGAGGAGCATGCTAAGTGCAGGGGAGCGGTATGCAGCAGCACCAGTAGTCCCGGGGTCCCGAGGAGCACTTGGGAAGGACCTCGTCCTGGCAGCAGCGGCGCACGTGCAGGCCTTGGTGTCTGCTTCGGCGAGTCAGCTCTCGCCCTCTTCCTCCACCAACAAGCGAAAGCGGGCATGGGCTCCTGCAAGACCCCTCTTGCTGGGCAGTGCTGAAGACACAGCAGAGGCAAGACGCTCGCAGAGCTTCAGGCAGATGCTGGAGCGGGAGATCAGATCTGCAAATGACATACTCGTTGACACCTTAGTGGAGATTGACGAAGCTTCGACCTCAGAGGCGGCGCTGTTTGGGAAGGATGGCTGCGTGCTGTCATTAGCCTATATTGGCTTCAAGGTATCACTATGTACATGCAAGAGAAACACACCTTGGTGACCTCAACATGGCTGCCTAATCAGTTGTCTCTAATCTAACCCATTTCCTGCTAATTACTCGTATCTCACCAGCAGGCACATGCCGCTGTTGCAGGTGCTTCTTTCACCGCTGCTGGTACTGATACCACAAGACTATCCTGCTTCATCCCCTGACATTTGGGATGACCCCCTTGTACAATATCAGAGGTTTGTGCATGTTGATCTTTAAATAACGAATGATGATGTGGTCATTGTCTTGAGGAGCATTCCTGCATCCTCTATATAGTTTTAATAGCAGGAGAGCCCTGAATCTGCTGTGAGCCCTTAGATGACATGTCTTGGCGTAGGACATGAGTTGTCCACCGCGAGCACCATAGCTGGTACCTCTGCCTAGGTAGATAGCTGAGCATGTACAGATCACTCCTCCAAGCCTTTCGTACCTCAGATTAGGCTCTGCAGCTGCTCTGTAGTCCATGTCTTCTCTGTCATGCCTGCGCTTATCATTGTCATGACTTGCGCATACAAAAGCTGACAATCTTTATTTGTGTACGGTGGCAGCCATCATCTTGCTGTTGCTGCGAGAGGTCACTTCAAGCGACGGGTGATGGCGGCTCCGCCACCATTGTCTATACAGGCGATTGCCACTGCATGGGACGACAGTGCCCGTAGTGCAGTGCTGGAGGCCGTTGTGCCAAATGGCGGCGGCTGCCTGGCCACGTCTTTGGGCTCCTGGCAGAGCTGCCTTCAGGCTGCTACGTGACATTGCCCATGCTCAGCCATGCTGCACAGCAAGGCAGCTCTTGCACTTACTCGAGTTCTATATGATTGCTGAGCTATGTGATTGCTAAGCAATTGCCTTTTTCCATTGCTCTCATGATTGTTGAGAATATTGGGTTAGCCGTGTCCAGGTGCAGAATGCTGTTGTTGCAGGTAATACATTGGTGTTATTGTGCCAGTAATGTGCCTACTTGTGAGCAGCAGCTCAATGACTGCTTGCTGGGCGGGGTTGCCAAGCTGCTGACAGGACGGCAAATGGCATATATGGAGCTCTTTCGTGCTCAAGCTTCGCACCGGGCTAGGCTGTCGGACATGACTGCCACCAAGTAGGCTTCATATTGCAGACATACTTAACGCCAGGGACAACAGTTACCGAGCAGGTAATTTGTTATTAGAGTACAATCTCTTGGGTCTATAAGCTGCACTTGCGGGCATGTTGAGTGCCCGACTCAACCGACGCCACACATTCATCAGGCTATTGTAACAGCCTGAGACTGCGTGCTTAACCCTCGGCAGCCTCTGCAAGAAAGGCAGCACGGAGGCGCAATATGGCAGCCCTACTAAGCCACAGTCCTGGCAGCCCACAGCTTGTGCCACTTTAAGGGCTTTTATATTAGAAGAGGCAGCTAAGCAAACAGCATCAAGCTTAACACCATCGTCACCAGGTCCTTAAGGAAGGCGTGGCAGGAGCTCTCAGGAGTGACGGTCCTTGGTGCGGCTGCCGCTGCGCCGGAACAGGGGCCGCCCTGGGGTGCTGCCGCCAGTGCTGCTGCCGCCGCTGTCACTGGCATTGCCACTGCCGCCCAATGCTGCATTCGCCCGTGTGCGCTGCTGCTTCGGGTCTTCCTGCAGTACACTTACTCGCCAATCAGCGTCGAGGAGAACATCTGCATAGTTGCTCTGAGGTGTGCCAGACGGCGGCCTACAACTTGCGGAAGCCATAGAGCCCTGAAGAACCTGCAGTCACCTGGAGGAGAGGGGAGCTGGCGGAGCGCCGAATGTACGTCATTGCATCCTCGCCCCCAGACGAATCCCCGGTGGTGCCGCCGCCGCCATCGCTGCTGGGGTCGCCGCCGTTGCCGCTGCCGCTCTGAGGCTCCCTGGCTGCCGCCATCGTCTGATGGTGGAACCCGTTGAGCGACCGTGTGGCATCGAACGCTGCCGTGGCCGCTGCCATTGCCGGCTTGGGCCGAGGAGCGGGTCCGCGCGACGGCATGCTGCCACGGCTGGTCTCCGCGTCCTGCGCCCCGACTGCTGCGCTGCTGCCGAGGCGCAGCGGCGAGGTGCTGTGGTCGCCGCGGCCGCGGCGGCGCGTGAGGCGCTCCTCACCGAGCATCACCTCCTCTTCCGACACGGGCCGCCGCCCCGCCGCGACATCGCCGGCCACGCCCACCGGCACGTACGCAT
>WELB01000130.1:99677-118589 GCA_009602725.1 Spirogloea muscicola
GCGGCGGCAGTGGCGGCGGCAGCGGCGGCGGCTCCACGCCATGGCGGGGCCTCTTCTCCCGGCGCTCGCCGCTGCTGGCGCCGCCGCGCACGGCGGCGGCGGCGGCGGCAGGGCGGGCCGACAGTGATTGGGGCTACTCTGTCGAGGACATGCTCTCGTTCCAGCAGGTGTGAGCTTCTCCAATAACAAAAAGACAGAAGAATAGCAGAAATAGGGTTTGAACTCCTGACATACGAATTAAGATTCCGGCGTTCTAACCAAATGAATCATTCTGCCATGAAGAGTCAGTTCAGCCGCAGGTTGCCTCGCCGTTGACCCCATTGGCGGAGCTGGCCACCGGAACTCCTCAGAAAAGCCGGGCACTGATCGACAGCCCAAATTGGTCAGCCAATCCGATCGGCTGGCCAATTGCCGAAGTTGTGACTCAGGTTCAAATCGCTGTGTTGCTGGTGGGACCTCCAGGAGCCCATCCCGACGTCGCTCCTCCGGCTGCCCGGCGACCTCGTCCCAGCCGCGCTCAAGGCCTTCGCGGTCATCCTGCGGTGGCAGGGCGTGGACGGCGCTGGGCCCCCGCCGTCGGCGCCCGCCGACCGCGCGGCGCTCGTCCAGAGGCTCTACCGCGCAGCGCTGCGGCGCCCGGAGCTCCGCGACGAGGTGTATGCGCAGCTCATCAAGCAGTCTCGCGGCTGCCCCGACAGGTGAGCTCTGTCGCACCTCCAAGCCGTCATTGGCGCTGCTCGCTGCTGGGCTGCTGAAGGCAAAATCTGGGTGCTGAAGAGGGAGGGCAGAGGAAGGAGGTACACAGAGAGAGGGAAAGAGGGGGGGATGAGGGAGGGGGGACGAGGCAATGATCGAGCTTCGATCGAGGACAGGGCCAAGAGGATGGCGGAAAGAGGAAGAGCCGATGGTGAAGCCAGGCGCCGTCGCTACGACCGACACGCTGAAGTCGATGGCGGCGGCAGCAGCAGTGGCAGCGGTGGGGCTGACGCTTGGCAGGGCGGCGCAGGGAGGCGCGGCTATCAGTGTGGCAGCTGGCCCACCTGTGCGCCGCGGCGATGCCGCCCGGCAAGGACGTCGCTGCGTATCTGGCGGACTACATACATGGCCTCGTCGGCGGCGGCAATGGCAAGCCGGCCACGGCGGGCATGCTGACAGAGGACGCAGCAGTGGTGGAGACGGCGGCACGGGCATTCCGGGCGCTCAAGCGCTCAGTGCGCGTCGGGCCGCGGCAGACGGTGCCCTCGGCAGCGGAGGTGGAGGCGCTGCTGGGAAGCCGGAGGCCGCCCGCGGTGGTTGTGCACTTCCTTGACAATGCATTCGAGGAGGTGGCATACGACATGACTACGACGGTTGCTGAGGCCACGGAGGTCAAGTCCACTGTCTCAAAGATCCTCAACTATCTATGATGTCTGTCGCGTGAATATATTTTGCATTTACATTGGCATCTGGATGATGCTTGTGTCCTGTGTGTTATCTACAGCTTGACCTGAACATCTCTATCATGATTGATGTCAGTGACACAGTATTGTGCCGATGATGTATGTAGTCAAGGTACTGTGCATTCGTATGCCAACTTACTCATGCGGTCTGCCACCGCCATGGCATCCTCAGTTGCCACCCATTAAAACTCTGGTAGCGGCTCTGGATGTTGGCAGGCTGTCGCCGGCGCCATCAAGCTGGTTTCTTTCCAAACATTCGGATTATTCGAGGCGCGCTCTGCTGGAGGACGGCCGGCTGCATTGCAAGAGGCAGCTATGGCAGGTCAGCGGTGTGGTCCAACCAGTTAAGAGGCTGCCGCAGGGGCTGCAGGAGGCCCCCGAGTATGTCACGCTCACCTTGATGGACTCACCTCAGTCAGCTGAATGGCAAGGATGACACTAAAGTGGTCATCTGCGGGCCTCTGGTTGTGCAGACGAGCACCTCGGGCTGGACGAGAATCGGTACTTGGGCGACGTTGTCGCTAGCAGCAGTGGCTACGGCGGCGGTGGTGGGGATGGTGGCACGGGGCCTCCGCTCCGGCTGCTACTTAAGAAGAAGCTCTTCCGCGAGGCGGATGAGGGCGTCGCAGAGCCCATCTTCGTGCGGCTATCGTATCTCCAGGCAAGCTGCTGAATCGCTCACCGATTGCTCTGCCCTTGCTGGCTTCAGCAGTGGCGGCGGAGGTGCCGCCTTCCACATGGCACCGTGCGCATGCCCTGAGGCTTCCGCAGACTGAAATTATCTGTGTATAATCTAGACAGTAGATGTCTGACCAGTGATTACAGGATTTTATGCATGCGAAGCCCTCATGGAAATCATGTAAAGTGATTTCCAATGGCCAGGCCCAGCACGAGTACCTCGCAGGCAACTATCCCGTCGGACGGCGAGACGACGCAGCGCAGCTAGCGGCGTTGCAGATCCTTGCCGACCAGGGTGCAGACGCGGCCACAACAAGCAGCGCCGAAGCGTGCGTGGCCGCGTCACACACTGGGCCCACCACCTGCCGCTCTTGATCTTCTGGGCAGCGATGGCAGACCGCTGCCATCTCCGCAGCCTGCTTTGGCGAAGCGGAGCTTGGTCTGACGCATTCGCTCACCATTCTCCTCCTCTCCCTCCCCCCCCCTTCCAATTCCTCTCTCCCCCGCCCATCCTCCTGGCATCCATACAGTAGCTGGGCGCAGCTCGTGCAGGCGGCCATTCCAGCGCCGGTCTTCACCACGCGGCCGCGAGCAGAGTGGGAGCAGGACGTCCTCAGCCGCCTGCGCCTCCTGGTGAGGTTGCATGCCTGGAGCACTCTTGAGGGACAGGCGTTGACTTTCCATTGGAAAGTGGCCACTAAGGCTACTGGGTTTCTTCTCGCTCCATGGTCCCATGCTAAATTGGCCACTCTTTTACTGGATTTGCATTCAGCAACTAGGATGTGGTCCTTGAAAGTAATAGAGAGGGCACCCCTCAGAGGTCCTGCATGGAAGTTGCAGAAAGCAGTCTGTGAGGGCAGGTTTGGATGTCAGGTGTAAAGTCAGACCAGGAGTTTGGCCTATCATTGGCCAAATATTGGCCAATATTGTCATTGTTATTGGCAACTGGGCTTAGGCACAGCAGACATCTGTCACAGCAAACGTGCCGCACAGTAAGATTCTCTGGTAGTAACAGTAGTGACATCCACCGCCCGCCTGGCTGGGCTGCATCAAAGCGCTGCAGCAAAAGCAAGGCTCGACCAAGGACGATGCGCGCGGGCAGCTCCTGCGCTTCCTGCGGGCCCTGCCATACGGGAGCTCCGTATTCTACCACGTGCGACGCGTCGAGGACCCCATCGGCCTGCTGCCTGGGAAGCTCATCTTGGGCATCAATAAACGGGGGGTATCTTTCTGACTTCCTCTTGGCTCTTGCCTCATTGATCACGTGACTTGGCTTTCCTGATTTCTGACATGCTCAATAGCAGCTCACCAAATCAACGTCCTTGGCTGCCAAGTGACACAGTCAGCCTCGTCATGTCATGCAGATCCACTTCTTCCGACCTGTACCTAAGGAATATCTGCATTCAGCTGAGCTCCGGGACATAATGCAATTTGGGAGCAGCTCGTCGGCGGTCTTCTTCAAGATGCGCGTGGCAGGCGTGCTGCACGTCTTTCAGTTTGAGACTAAGCAGGTGTTTGGGTGCCTAGCACGAGCATAAGCCCCCTGAGCACAATTAGTATCTAACAGTCAGGGTGAACGAGCTGATGATAAGTCCGTTGATAAAAGAATCTGCCCTACACGTAGCCGGACTTTACAGCAGCTCCTGTGCTGGCAGCTCTACAAGCCCACCATACTTCAGATCGACTTAAGTTTAGTTATAGGATGTAGAACACTTTTGAAAGCTGACTTGGTGAGCGTGCTTTACGCTCCTCATGTGCTCCGAGCCAGATGCTGACAATAGGCTTTGATCAGCGCTGTTCAGGGTGAGGATGTGTGCCTGGCGCTCCAGAGCCACATCAATGACGTGCTCCTCCGCAAGCTCAGCAGGAAGGTGTCAGCCGGTGCAACAGCTGCTGGGAGCCCCTCGCAACTGGCACCGAGCATCGGAAGAGAGGAAGAACCGCGAGCGACAGCGGCAGGCGGAGCCGATGCGTACGACCTCGGCATGGTGGACATGGCCAGGCAGCTCGAGCAGGCGAAGCGGCGCAATGAGCAGGTGGGCATGCAAGCAGCAATCCACCAGCTTTCAGGAAGGCCACAATGTGGTAACAGCATACAGCATTCAATTGAACTGAACATTCACTGAGCCCAAATGTGATCTCTTCATGTCGGTGCAGCTTTCGGCCGAGGTGGCGGAGTGGCAGGAACGAGAGCGGAAGCTGCTGGAAGACGTGGCATCGCTGGAGGACCGGCTGTGCGCCGAGGAGGGCAACCGGACGGGCCCGGCAAGGGCTGAGGAGTATGGCAGCACAAGGGAGGCCCTTGCGCAGGTACGCAGCCAGCATTGGCTAGAAATGGCGGAAGTGGATCTGAGCCTTTGGCTCTCATGTTAAGACAATGGATGACACAAGAACCTAGCAAGACAAGTCTGTGCATACACTTTCTTTGTTAAAATTGGGCGTCTTCTCATCCTCACTAGTGAATGAGAATTGTTGTGATGGTTATTGTGTTTGTGTAGAACAAATGCGACAAAGTATTTGGTAAGCTACGATTTGGTATGCTACAAAGAATTGCATACATTGGCAAACATACCATTCTGGTACAATGTGAGCAGGAGTTGACATAGGATGCCATTGCTGCATGATGATCATCTTTGTGCATAATCTGGCCCTTGGGCATTGTGCTCCTTCTGTGCATGTTTGAATCCGCAGGTGATCGTCAATGGCGTCGCTCAAGCCAAGGACAATGTGGAGGCAGGTGGAGCTGCACTGACAGCCAAGCCGGTCAAGGGAGCACTTGACGGTCCAGCAGCCGTAATGGCCATGGCTGGCTTGGCTCCAAAAGCGACAGACAGGGACAGCGCCACGCAGATCCGCCAGCTCCAGGCTCAGGTACAGAGCTGACCACGTTCCTTGGCTCAACATCCTGCCTTCTTTTGCAGACCCTTGCAACAACTTAAACGTCTCTTCAGGTGTAACTTGTTTGCCAACATTTCGGCTAATATAGTCATGAACACCCTCTGTATGCACCTGGCTGGCTTTCACAGCCGCTCTTTTAGTGGCAGCAGCCGCATCCTCTTTGCAAAGACCGCCATTCCTTGATCCTTGTGTCGTTTCATTAAGACCCTCATCAAGTCTAGGAAGTTCTTCACTGTGGCTGGCTGAAAGTGCTTAGTAACCCTCCAACAGTAGCCTCGAATCCTCTTCCAGTATGAAATTGGGTCAAGCATATCGACTTGGGCTGCCACACTGCATTGTTGGTTGTGAGAAGGACGTGGACCTTGTTGCTGTGCAGCTGAAGGATCTGAGGGCTGAACTGAAGACACGCTTGGAAGTGGCGTCCAAGGCAGAGGATGTCTTCCGCAAGCTGCAGAAGGAGAAGCAGCTCCTGGAGCAGAAGTACACGCGTCTGCAGAACAGCCAAAAGGGCGAGGTACACTAAGTTACCACAGTAGATTATGCCTTGGTAGTAAATGGTACCTGTGCCATCAATTCCTTTCCCACTTTGTCCTGAAGTGAGACTGGGTTGGAGATCGCTGACAGTGACTGTGGCATGACCATCATTTCAGCTATCTATTAACAAGTAGCAGCCTTGAGCCAGGGTTGTGACAACAAGACAGACTCAGAAATTGATACTAACTGCTGGCTGTCAAGGGCGGGCTTTTTGGATCTAGCACTTTGAGGGCTACACTGAGTGGGCAGGCACAGTATTTGGTATTTAAGGCTGAATAACACTGGCAGTGTAAGCAAATGGTGATTAGAAAAGGGAGGTGGAGCAGCGGTGGAGCGAGGAGCGGCGGGAGCTGGAGGCGCGCGCAAAGGACGCGGAGCGGCTGTCGGCTCAGACAGCGCTGCAGCTGGCGGATGCCACGAGGCAGCTGGATGAGCGCAACCACCAGCTCTCGCACATGGACGACTTCTTCAAGGAGCTCGAGGGCCTCCGTGAGGAGAAGGAGGTGCCAGACTGCCGCTCTGATCGACACCCAACCCGGCCAAAGTTGTGCCACTTCCAGGCTACTTTCCTGAGAAGCTACCACAACAGCATGTCGATGCCCTTATGGAGCTTGTGCCACTGTGCCTTGAGCTCCTGCAAGCCCATGTACTGCAGTTGCAGGTTGCACCAGGTATGTGATGCAGAAAGGGTGCACGCCTGGTATGTAATGCAGAAGTGGTGTGTGATTGGTCTTGGTACTGCAGGACTGGAGCAGGAAGGAAGCTGCCTCAGCAGAAGTCATTAGGAAGCAGGGAGAGCAGATTGCCGAGCTGGAGATGCTGTACAAGGAGGAGCAGCTCCTACGGCGGCGGTATTTCAACATGATGGAAGGTCAGTGAGCACAGGTTACCGGCAACTAGCCGGAAAGGCATTGCAGATATTGTCCGTGTCAGTGTGGTGAAAGTGATGTGTGCCCTTGCGAATCTCTGATAGTCTTCCACTATTAAGAGCATCATTCATCTCGTGTCATTGTAGATATGAAAGGGAAGATAAGAGTGTACGCGAGGACCCGCCCGTTGAGCGAGAAGGAGGATGCAGACAGAGAGAGGGGCGTCATCATGTTTCCTGATGAGCTCACGCTCGAGTACGTCTGGAAGGACGGGGAGAAGCCAAAGCAGCACAACTTTGACAGGGTCTTCCCGGGCAATGCGTCTCAGGAGCAGGTTTTCGAAGACACCAAGGTATTATTTATGTGCATTGTAAGGAGGTTGGTGCAAGCTTGCGCATGTACTTTCCTTTCTCCTTGCCTGTCAGAGCAGAGCAATAGCCTTTGTGAGAGCTTATGCTCTTGGAATTGTATTATGGTCATGCATCCATGACCATAATTTCCAAGAACCTGTACGGGTTAGCCTTACATCAAAGTATAACCATAACTCTTGGTGTGCGCAGTACCTTGTCCAGTCAGCGATTGATGGGTACAATATCTGCATATTCGCATACGGTCAGACAGGGTCTGGAAAGACTTACACAATATATGGAACTCCTGAGAACCCAGGCCTCACCCCCAGAGCTATGCACGAGCTTTACCACTGCCTTGAGCGTGACGGGTCCAAATACGCCTATGAGCTGAAGGTAGCAGCTACCCAAGCTTCTTGCACATGTGGTATTCTTGAGTGGATGTTAGAATACAAATGTTGTAGCCTATGCAGAGCCGTGGGTTTCAAGTGACATCTCAACACAATCAGCTGGTAAACGCAACAGCTGTAGATGTGCTTAAAGCATTGACTGCTTTACAAGAACTCCATCCTTGCATATGGCCACTTCTCCTGCTGACTGATTCACATTACCTTTGCAATACATATATTCTCTTGGCAGGTCTACATGCTGGAGCTTTATCAAGACAATCTGCAGGACCTTCTTCTGCCCAAGAATGCCAAGAAGCTAAAGCTTGAGATCAGGAAGGATGCAAAGGTGTGTGCATACTTCTTCCTGCCTCGTTGCATTTAGTGGAGGTGATGAGGAATGCAGCCGGCAACTGTTGCCCTCCTGCAAGTCGAGGCCCACAGATATTAGAGCACGATAGTATTGAGGGGAGTTCACTTGTATTGTGATATTTGTTGTTGTGCTCTACTCCTCTCAGCATTTTTCCTTTTGATGCAATCTCGGATACGATGGCCTTTCTCCTTGCAGTAAAGACATGTCAAGACCCTGTTCTCTTATTAGCACAAGAAGAGAACAGGGTCATGACATTTTTTATTGCAAGGAGAAAGGCCATCTTATTCGAGATTGCATCAAATGCTGAGAGCACAACAACATGTGTCACAATACAAAGGTAGCTCCCCTCATTCCTATCATTGAACTTGAACCTGTGACATTCTCATGCTGATGAGAAAATTGGAGACTATTGGTCAGGGAATGGTGGTTGTGGAGAATGCGACTCTTCTCCCAGTGAAGACACTAGCGGAGCTGGAAGCAATCGTGGGCAAGGGCATGGCCATGCGTGTGACGGCCGGTACCAACATGAACGCAGAAAGTTCACGGTCGCACTTGATAATGTCAATTGTGATCGAGAGCACCAACCTCCAAAGCCAGGCGGTCACCCGGGGCAAGGTGCGCAATTGCCATGACATTTACTAATTCCCAGGGTCATCTATGAAGTTTCACCTCAGGCATTCATTGCTTTGACAGATGGACTCTGTATAGGCCTTTTGACACTATTTTTACTTGTGCAGCTGAGCCTGGTGGACCTGGCCGGGTCTGAGCGGATTAAGAAGTCGGGCTCGACGGGTGAGCAGCTCAAGGAGGCGCAGAGCATCAACAAGTCGCTCTCGGCACTGGGTGACGTGATCAGTGCTCTGGCCACGGGCCAGGAGCACGTGCCGTACCGTAACCACAAGCTCACCATGCTCATGAGCGACTCCCTTGGCGGCAATGCCAAGACGCTCATGTTCGTCAACGTCTCACCCGTCGGCTCCAGCCTCGACGAGACAAACAACTCCTTGAGGTACCCACCTGCCCTCCGAAAGCCAAAGCTTGGACAAACTCCTTGGACATCCGTTGTAGATGATTGTGAATGCAGCCCCATGACCAATGTCAGCAGCCCACTTGGCATGTGCAGATTTCTAAAGCTAATGTAGACCATGCATAGTGAAGCGCTCCCACTTTACAGATCGATTTCTGATCATTGGGTGGATTGGGATGTCGCAGTTATGCTGTAAGGGTTCGGTCGATTACCAATCAGGCCACCAAAGACGTCCAGACGCAGGAGATTCTGAGGTTGCGAAAGCGAATTGCGTACTTGAAGGAGGTTGCTGGGAAAAAGGCCGAGGACGATGAGCTCGAAGATGTTGATGACATAAGGCCTCAATAATCGGTCTGCTACTATGGAATTTTATCTTTGTTCTGGGCTAGTCAATATAGGAGAGTAAGGCACGATCATTGCGCAGAACTTTTACCCTTAGGACAGTTAACTTCCCTTCACATTCTTTCATTCTTACATAGTGTAAAAACTCACACAGCCACGAAGACCTCTTTTTCATGCAAGGATGTAGGGGCATGGCTTGCAGCCGCAGACTAGCTAGTGTGCATGCTTCATGTTTTGCTGGCAGAACTGAAGGTGCACAGCAGCACGCATTGGATGGTCGTCTGTTGAGGTGCTGGGTGATTGTCGTATTGATTGTTGGAAGGACGATCTGCAGAGGGACCAAGGTGGTCTTGCTTGCTATGGCACATTTTCCATAAGGTGATGCCACAACCATCTAGTGCTGCTCTCTTGACTGTGTCGTGCGATATATTCTTAGCAACTGGAGAAAGGCTGCCCATGTTCTTTGACGCAAGAAAGCCAGCCCGATAGTTGTGTCAGTGCACAAGCCTCTACTCTTGGAGTCGCTAGCTTCTTTAGCTTGACCGTGGAGCTGTTTCGTTGGAAGAGCTACTTCGTCTTTCCTTAACAAAGCTTGGCTTGATTTTGCCATACCTTTTCATCTCATGCACAGCGCACACCGGGCCTCCTTCCCCCACTGTCTGGAGCTGTTTGAGTGCCATCTCTGGAGTCGGAGAGGACCTTCCGGCCCTTTCTTTGTCCTTGCAGATCTGATCATACCGTTGGGCTGGCCTCTCACAGCCTCCTCACTGTCTTCACCCGTAATTACCAAGTGATTCATCCTATCGGGCATGCTCTGAGTCAGCGCTTTTGGCCCTTCAGTCTTTGTCAACTTCTTTTCGGGCTGGCTGGCTGGCTATTCACAGCCCTGCCCTTTCCGGAGAGCCAGTTTACACAGCCATTGCTTACATTGGGAAAGCTGTTCCTTTTGGGCTGACATCTCAGAAGAGAGAGTGTACTAGTGGAGGGCGATAGCTGTGATTGGCCAGCCCAGAGAAAGCATGAACAGAATCCGAAGGCGTCAGATCCACTGCCTTACATTAAACTAGTCTCCAAGACATCAGCAGGTGGGCTCGCAACTAACTCTAGTCAGTAAGTGCAAGTCAGAGTCACTAGAGAGCGGAAAAGTATTACATAGGAGGGAAGAACTCGGCCATTGAGGATAGGGGCTGGGCAAAGCCAGCCCAAAAAAGAATGAACTAAGTACGAGAAGCACTAAGAGAAACAAGCATAAAGAGATACTAAGCACTGGAGGACCTCTTCATTCCTTTTCTAGAAGAATGGCGCGCCCTTTCTGGCCATCCTTTTCTGGGCTGGCTTTGCTAGCCCCTCGTGTTCTATGGGCGAGCAATTTCTTTCTGGCCTGGCCAAACACCGCCATCGCCCTCTACTCGAAGGAATTTCGTGTATTCGAAACAAATGAAGGCCAAGTGGCCAAGTACAAAGGCAAGCACATCTAAAGACCTACGTAACCTACAGCAGATTGACCCGCTCAGTAACCACGGGTCAGAACATAAAGGTCGCTAATCGATGCCTGAATACTAGATGTCAGATGCGGAGCCCTTCTGCCACCAACTAGAAGAAGTGGCACTCCCAATGGGGGCAAGGGCTGCGAAAAGCCAGCCCAAAAAGAATTGACAAATTCGAAGGGGCCTACAAGCGTGTAGCAGCTACGAAGGGGCCGGAATAGGCTATGGCAGAACAAGGGAGGATGGATCACGAAGAAGAATGTGCTCGCCCATAGAGAAGAGTGGCTGGCTAATTACTCAGTAGTTACGAGTGAGGAGCCTCAGATCCGAGAGACTAGCTGCCGGGAAACCATCCCCCGGACGAAAGCCGGAGGCCGCAGCGAGAGCACGGCCAGCACGCAGTTGCGGAGCGTGGGCCATGGACCGCTGAAGGGATGCTGTCATTCTCACACGGTAGACGTGAGCCCACGAGCCAGCGGCGTTGGAAGTCCGCCGGCTCACCGCGCCTGCCGTTTCTTTCCCCTTTATTCTTCGCTGGGGATCAGCAGCTCCGCTCCCGAACGCGACGCCCGAACGGGGTCGCCGCGACGTTGGCGTTCCGTCGCAGCGGCCGCCGCTGCTGCCGCCGCCGCCTCGGGGTGCTCCAACCGCCGCCGCCGCCGCCGCCGCCGCCGCCGCGTGACCGAGGCCGTGGCCCCCCGCGAAGACGACGACGGCGACCAGCGCGGTGGCGGCCCCCTCCAGGCCATGCTCGCCGCGCGCACTCCCCAGCAGACGAAGCTCAACCAGTACTACGGGGCGTGGCTGCAAGCGCACCTCGAGTACCTGAACCCCGGCCTGGACCTCGACAACGGCGAGGCGTTCTACGCGTGGCTGCCCAACTGTCCCCTGAGCCTCGGGAAACTGGACTTTGCCGCCTTTGTCGACTACCTCCGCCGTAAAAGCTCTACTCACACAAGTAAGTGTGCGACATGGTCAACGGCGTGTGCGCGCACGACGATGACTTCTTTTCAGAGGGCACCATCTCTGAGTACCGGGAGGCGGCCAGGGCCGTGCTGCTGGACGTGGAGCGCCGCACGGGGCGCAAGAGGGTGGGCGCCCGTGCACGCGCCACGGCAACGGGCCGCCGCCTCCGCCGCCGAGCCCCCCGCGCCCGCCCCTGACCCCCCGCGTCGCGCCCGCCTCGCCTGGGCAGAAGCCGAACGCCCGCCCCATCGTCTCCGAGCACATCGATGTGGTGGCGGCCGAGCTGGACGCGCTACCCGCGCGACGTGCGGGCCGGGGCGCTGTTCACCTTGTGCGCGCAGGCGGGGCCGCGCTCGCAGCAGATCATCAGGGCAAAGCTGGGCGACATCACCCTGCAGCCCGTCATCAACGACGACGGAGTTGTCACTGCGCAGCTCAGTTGGAAGGTGGGGACCCCTCCTCGAAAACCCCCCACCTACCGGCAGGCGGGCACGCGCGGCGGGCCTTGCAGCTTGCACCGAGCATTTCCCGGGCCGCTCAACCCACACCCCCGCCCCGGTTTTCGCCGCAGGTCGCGTACGTCAAAACGAAGAGCAAGAGTGGAGACAATGACCAGGTCGTGCTGTGCCAGGGCGAGCAGGATGACGAGGGGGACGAGGACAGCATCGTCCGGCGCATGGACGGGCGGATGTTCATGCGCTGCCCTGTATGGTGGGTGCTGCTTATGGTGACCCAGCTCAAAGCCTGGGAGAGTCTCGACGCGCCCGAGAAGCTGTGCAACCTGCGTATGACGTCCAACCTGCGTATATGTGCGGACNTTTGCAAGCGGTTGCAGCCAATCCAGGCGGAGATCGAGGTGCTGAAGATGGAGCGGGAGGCAGCGCGCAAGATCGTGGAGTCGCTGGAAGGCGAGCTCGCGGCGGTGGACCGCGAGGTGAAGGACCTGCAGGAGGCGCGGGCGGCGGCCAACGCCGAGCAGGACAAGGCGTGGCGCGCCCTGCAGGCCCTCCGCAGCGCGGCACGTGCCGCGGAGAACGCGTTCCGCGCCAACCGGCGGGAGATTGAGCGCGTGCGGAAGCTGGCCGAGGCCGGGGATGCGGAGCAGGTCGAGGAGCAGGCCGCGGCGCAGCTGGAGCGCATGCATGCGCTGTGGGCGGACGACACGTTCCGCGCAGAGTATGTCAAGGCCAATGAGCGCAGTACGCTGCGCCGCTTCCGCAGCCTGGACACGCGGCAGCCAGGCCTCGGCGAGGAGGACAGCGAGCCGGCTCTGGGTGCTGCCATTGCCGACTCCCAGCTGCCTGCAGGCAACGGCAGCACCGGAAGACTGCAAGACTCGGCTACCAAGAACGTTGCCGCTGTGGAGCCTGACACAGTGAGTCCGCAGGAGCTGGTCAGCACGGCGGCGGAGGACAGCGGCCCGACCTCGGCAAAGCCATCGGCAGTGGCAGAAGAGGGCAACAGCATCAAGAAGAAGCCGGACCGCGTTGCAACCGCGGCACTCGCTAATGGCTTGGATGTCGACGGCGACGTGCCGCTTGCCAACGGGGGCGAGGTGCTGGCAAAGGATTTACACAAGAGCAGGAAAGGGTCGAGGGCTGCGGATGAGGCCCTTGGCAGCGCCACCGGCAAGGAGGACGGCCGGCTGACGGCAATGTCGGCGTCCAGCGGCAAGGAGCCGGTAGGGGCTGACCCGGACGAGGCATCAGCGACAGCGGCGGCGGCGGCGGTGGCACTGGCAGAGGCAGAGCGCGAGACGCGGCGTGCCGAGGAGCTGGCCAAGGCCCGAGAGGCGGAGGAGCGGAAGCGGCGCAACGCCGAGCGCACGGCCGCCAAGGCCGCCGCCAAGGCCGCCAAGGAGGCCGAGGAGGCTGCCAAGAGGCGCGAGAAGGAGAAGGAGCGC
Source organism: Spirogloea muscicola (assembly GCA_009602725.1). NCBI lineage: Eukaryota > Viridiplantae > Streptophyta > Zygnematophyceae > Spirogloeales > Spirogloeaceae > Spirogloea > Spirogloea muscicola. The sequence goes on from WELB01000130.1 coordinate 112,927, forward strand.
AAGGCGAGGAAGCGGGCGAGCGCCTCAGTGCTGGCGACGCGGGCACCCGGTGGCCTTGCCGATGAGATCATCAGCGGCGGCGAGGCTGCTGATGCTACGACCAGCGTCATGGACGGCCCTGAGGGGGCCGCAGCTGAGGCCGGCGCGGAGCTGAGGGATGCTGGCAGCAGCGACTCGCTGACGCGGCGGCAACGGAAGCGAGCCGCCTCTGGGCGGCATACGAGGGATGGCCCGCTTGTGGCGGCAACAAAGGCCGACCAGAGTGCTGCTCTCACACAATGGTTGCTGCAGCCGACGACCATGATGGCAATGGCGGCTCTTGGTGCTGCCGTTGCGCTTCTTCTCCTCGCTTACTTTGTGGTACTTCCTGGCCTCCCTCATTTGGCACCTTGGATGCACACTGTCAAGAGTTCAGTGCTCTGTGCTCTGTCATGCTTGCCAACGCCTGTTGTTAACTAGCACTGCGGTGCTAATGGTAGCTGAAGTGAGAAAGAGTGAGAGGATGGTCAACTGGAAAGTCATAAGCACTTACTCCAGTTGTTAGCCGTGCTCTGCAGATTGTGCCGAGGCTCCAATCGGCAGAAGCAGTCCCCAAGTCCTGAGAACTGCGGCTGCCACTGATGGCCAGCGACAATCCAACCGAGTGTGCAAGCTTTACTAAGGGCAGGCGGCATCTTGGGCAAGCCACTCACATTAGCTTCCGTGTTTTTCACCCCGCGAACCGTATATTGTTGCTGGGGTCCACGCAAGCTCCCTGCCTCCACACAGAACGTTTTGCAGACCTGCAACCGCGCTTTCACTTTCTAGCATCTAAATTCACACTCTACTGATGTCTTGCACACTGTGAGAAGAAGCATACATCCTCTGTGCGGTGGTCTCTTTTTTTTGACTTAACACTCATGACTTGTTGAGACGAGCCAATGATTCTAAATCTCAGACATGGCTTGCAACTATCCTGCATTTACCTAGGGAGCAAGAGCACTTGCATCGCATCGACCAGTGAGGTTCGTAAAACTGCTCAAGCTGTGTGCAGGTACTATCCTTATGTACAGCAAACACACATTCTTCTATTCATTAGGCCGTAAGTTGCTGCAACTCTTGCAGGCTCTTACATATTGTGGTTGACAATGCACTTAGACAAACTGGAAGTTGCACTTATTGCCATATCTCGTGCAGCACTGTTGACCATAGTGTGTTGACCATAGTGTGCAGTCCTGGACACACGTGCTTCAACTTACACAACCCATATACTGTATTGAGCTGCCCTCGAGCCTGGTGTATGACGTCTGGGCTGGGGGATATATCTGCAGCTAATCAGCTGCAAATCATGTTGGGCAGATGGCTAGATTGCAGGGAGCTGATTACGTCTATAATAAGAATGTGGGGCCATGAGCAGGTCCAGAATCCTAGCTCTGCGGTCCTTCAGTCTGCAATTTCATGCATGCGGATGCAATGCAGGTCCAGATTTCTGGCTCTGCATCCTTCAGTCTGCACTTCCATGCATGCGCATGCAGAATTCTGTTATACTTAGGTAGGAGAAGTATGAGAGAATTAAATAGAGGGACACCGCGGTAGCTACTGCCTACAGCGTGGGGTCGCCGGCAGCGATGGCCTTCAGAATGCGAAACATAGCGTCAGGAGTTGACGGCTTCCAGCCATGCAGGAAGTCGAGTGTGGCCGTATAGTTATGCTCGGGCGCCTCACGATCGTCGCCCCAGATGAAGCGCGCTTGAGAGCCGATTGTAAGCCCCTGCCATTCATACTCCGCGGGGTCCTCGAGTGCAAGGAACAGCATGGGGATCGCGTTCTCGGACTTGAGCTTGAGGTCGTAGAAGACGGGCACAATGGCTTCGACACCAGCAGCATGCCGCGATGGCACGTAGAACACGTCCGACATCTGCTGCGTGAAGGCGTCACTGCCAAAGTGCCGCTCGTAGTTGGCGCGCCAGTACTGCGGCAGCGCTGCCAGCGCCGCCGCCGCCAGCTCCCGCGTCTCATTCTCAAAGGTCCAGTGCCAGTTGAGGCGGGCGTCGAACTCGAACGGGACCCGACCGAAGAACTCGCTTGGGCCGTGCGTCAGCCAGAGCCGCGACTTGTCGTACTTCGCGAGGTTCCAGTAGTTGAGCACGACGTCGTCGTTGATCCACAGAATGCCGGCTGCCGCAGGAAAGCGCGCCAGCAGTGCTGGCAGCGCCGAGTACATGGTCCACCCCTGGTTCTCATTGCAGGCCTCCACGCCAAGCTCTGGGTCAGCCGTCGCCGCTAGGAACACGATGTGCTCAGGCCGAAAGATTCTCGAGTAAAGGGCACGCCAGAAGCGCACGCTGTCCTCACGAGCGTCGTGGTTGTAGTTCACCACTAGCACCACGTCATCGAAATAAGCACGCCAAGCCCCTAGCAATGCAGCCCCACCACCGCTGTCTCCATCGCCCACTTGGACAACATCGCCTGCCAGGTTGCTGCTCGTCAGAGCTTTTGGCACAAATATTACCTCCTGCACTCATGCAATCATTCAGTGGGCAGTGGAGAATCAGAATACTGGTGATAGCCACATGTATCTGCAGTAGCCTCCTGAAATGGCACTTGAAGTTGCATCTGACTTCTTTGGGCTGATCAACTTCTGGCTTCAGCACAATGGAGTCGCACTGAGTTGCTTCAGCACAGTGAAGGCAGCAACTCAGTGTCACTGCAGCTGGGGCTCAGAATGCTGCCTATTCACGTAAGCCCGAGGTTGTCAGGAAGTACTGAGAGACTGCCATGACGCTGCATTGACCTGTACTTCAACTACTCTGCTTTGACACACACTTCTGCATTGACCTGAAGTATGGGATTGCAAAGACGTGAACAGACACCGGACTTGCTTGGCAGACCAGCTAACACGATGCTGCTTAGCACAGCGGCGCATTGAGATTTCTGCGTGGGCGTCGGGGTTCAGGATCTGGTACTGCCTTGCTGTGCAACAGTGCTTGTTGACAAAGGCAGGAGGCGAAGGGGGTGTGAGAGGCAGTGGTCTCACCTGTCCTGTGGACACGTCGCGGTGCGGGTGCACTGCCGGAGGCTCGTAACCGACGGCGACAAGGTCAAGAAGCCAGGCGCGCGTCAGCAGAACGTCAGCGTAGCCCCAGAAGCCGGCGGCGTACATTGCGTGGCTGAGCTCCAATGCACGATCAAAGAGCGTCGGCGCGACCGACGACCAGGCGTTGAGGAAGTCGACGAGGCGCCGCGCGTCGAGGTAGAGCGCGGTCTCGTCAGCGAGGTCGGCGGCGTAGTCGTGCGCGTTGCGGTCCTGGCGCACAGACGGCGGGTAGAAGGCCAGCTGCCCTCCGGCGTCCCACAGCAGGCGCTGCGCCCAGTAGCCGCGCCAGATGTCGCAGACGCGGAACGCCGTCGAGACCGGGATGAGCAGGCCCCACAGCGCGCCTGCATGGAAGAGCGTGTTCTGCGAGTTGAACGGCGCCAGCACGCCCTGACATCACGCAGACGCAGTGACAAAACCCATAACTTTGTCAGATCCCACTTCCAGAACTGACTGTCAGCTGCGACATGTGCTTGCTGAGGCCTGCAGTACGGCAAGGACCTGGTTGTACTGTGACGAGCAAGTGTGCGACGTCGGGGCTCTGGGTTTCACAGCAGCTCGACTCCACTTCATTCGGAAGCTCAACTAAGACTGCCTCCCTGCCCACCTACTCCTACCTCCTTCCTCCCTCCAACTCCCAACCCCCCACATCCTCTCCGTCGCCAACCTCCCTCCTCCTGCCGTACATGTTCCTCCCTCCTGGCTGCCTCCAACCCTGCCATTCTCCTCCCTCCCTCCCTTGCCTGCCCGAGCGCTTACTAGCATCCTCCCTCCCTCCTCGCCCCATCGTCAGTCCATGCTCTGCCTAGGCCAGCCCTCATCCTCTGTATCCTACCTCCTCACCTGCTCCATCTTCACCTTCCTCCTCCTCTCTCCCTTTCCCCAGCCCACCTAAATCGGTTTCACACATGGCAGCTTAAGCACTCTTAAGCACCAAGATGGGCTGACTGGCACTCACTGGCGGCAGGGCGACAGGTGGCGCACTGGCATCGAAGCGGACGTGGACGAGGGAGCCGGCAGAGCGCCGAGTGAGGCGGAAGATGGCGTCCACGTCCGGGTCGCCGTCGGCGAGCCCCTGCTGCACGAGCTGGCCGCCGGATGCAGCGCGGCCGCCCCAGTAGGCGCCGCCCGGCTCCGGCCCGTTGGCTGCCACCCCGTCCAGCGGGTAGCCGCGCGGCCACATGGATGGCTGCCCAAAGTGCACATACGGGTTCACAACGCTGCGGTTTGGCAGCACCTTGTACACCACCAGGTCGTCTACCTGCGCAGATGGGGAAAGGGGAGGAAGGAGGGAGGAGAAGATGAGAAAAGGTATGCTAGAGTAAGCAGCAACAGGAAGAGTGCCAGCATGCGAAGATGTATCGATCTACGACCTCATACTCACAACTGCAATGGTGTATATTGACACCCAAATTCGCATTTTAGCAGCACCCAAAGTCACGCGGTGGTAACTGAGTGATCAAGCATAGGATTAAAGAGGGAGAGTTGCGCTGTGACCTCAAGCGTGTTGACGTGGAAGGCCTCGGCGAGGTCGTCGACAATGAGTATGTTGTCGTCATCGGTCTCGTAGACAATCTTGGCGCCGTGCTGGATGGCGTACAAATACCCGAGGTTCTTGCGCGCATAGCTCCGGTACGGCAGGAGGTCGTGGACTCTGCGAACGCACTCCTTGGTGGTCAGCAAGACAGAGGAGGATAGAAGGGGTTTGGAGGGAGGGAGGGAGGAGGGAGGCCAAAGCGACCCACCGGTAACCCAGCCGCTTTTGCTTGGTGACGTCAAGGAAGATGGCGCCTGGCAGGTCGTATGACGCTGGCGACTTGGTGTCGCCGATCACAATGACCTGCGCCAGCAGGCGGGCAAGGGGCAAATCCATGGTGAGGCCTTGTCAGGGGGCTTGCGGAGGTGGGGATGGCAGACAGGTGTAAGAAGCAGGGAGGTATGAGACAAGGGGGGAGGGGAGGAGAAGTCTGAGGATGGAGAGAGGGGATGACACTCCAAGAGGGTGAGAGGAGGGCGAACTGGGACCAAGCTTGCAGGAGGGAGGAGGGAGGGAGAAGAGGGAGGGAGCAGACAGAAGGAGAATGCGGCTGCTGCTGACAAAAGAGCGGCTGCAAAAGCCAGCCAGGTGCATGCAGAGGGTGTTCACGACTATGTTAGCAAAGCGACAAGCTAGGCAGGCAGGGCGCTCTTAGTACTCCCGTGGTCAGCAATACGATGTCAGGTGAGCTGAGGAGAGGGATGACAGAAGGAAAGGAGAGGACAGAGGTGGGCAAAGGGGACTCTGATCGAAGCGCCTGCCCAATTTCTGAGCGCTGAGTGAAGGCCAGCTAACTTACAAAGAGAGAGAAAAGAGGTAGAAAATGAAAGATGGGGAGACAGGAGGGAGGGAAGGAGGAGGGAGGGGGGGCACCTGCCAGCCTGGCAGAGCTGCCAGCTGACGGACCGCCTGCGTCGGCGGGTTGATGCTGGTCAGGACGATCCAGCGCTCGGCGGTGTGGCGAGGATGCGGCGGCGCGCGCCGCGTGACGGCCGCCCAGTCGGCGGCTGGCAGCGGCAGGTCCCGGGGCGGCGGTGCGGCAAAAAAAAA
>WELB01000130.1:155893-167375 GCA_009602725.1 Spirogloea muscicola
CGGCGGCGGCGGCGACGGCGCGCCGCCGCCGCCGGCCTTCAAGCGGGGCGCCATGGCCGCGGGCTTTGGCGTGCTCAAGCTCTTCCAGGGGCCCCTGGCGAGCGCCGGCCTCTCGTACGAGGACCTCCTGCGCGCCGCCGACTACCTCAGCGAGAAGCGCGTCATCGGCCGCGGCGGCTGCGGCACCGTCTACAAGTAATCTCGACCCTCTGACTGCTGAGAGTAGGAATTAATCACAGTGCTTGTAGTTTGTAATTGATTGACTCTGAGAGGTCTATGTGCTATGGAAGTCAATTACAGTAGTCACAGTTATGCACTGACATGCTATTACTGTTCACCATTGCTATCGGTGAACTGAAAGCCACATTCCTCTCGCGCCCCGTCTCTGGCCGTTCTTGGCACAGGGCGATGCTGGACGACGGCGCGGCGCTGGCGGTGAAGGTCCTGCACGAGGCGGGGACGACGACCGACAAGGAGTTTGTCGCGGAGCTCGCGGCGCTGGCCAAGGTGCAGCACGCCCACCTCGTGCCGCTGCGCGGCTACTTTGTCTCGGCCTATGACCGCTTCCTCATATACGACTACATGCCTGGTAATTAATCACTCTGACTTTAAGCTCCAAACTAATGGTCTTGTAATTTTACAAGAGTGTTTCAAGTCCTTTGGCTTTATCATTACTCTGATTTTGAGGTGTCGAAGCCTGATGTTCTGCCGCTGCCGCCACCACATCCACGATTGGGCCGGTCCTAGCTGTAGGCACATTGAGCTGGCAGCGATGCTGCAAGCACAGCCTGGCCGTTGAGGCCGTGCGCCTCGAGGAGGGGCCAGCATAGCAGCGTAGCACGTCAAGCTCTGACAACTGCGCCGCGCTGCCGCTGCTGCGCAATATGTGCCGGCACAGGCGGCAACCTGGGCTCCGCAGTCCACGCCAACAACGGCGACGACTTCAAGGATTGGCAGGTGGGTCTGGCGTGACATGTCTGGTTATGCTGCAGCCGCTGCCGCTGTCGCCGCTGCTGTCACCACTGAGTCGATTCAGGGCTTGCCGATGCACGGTGTACGGGGGTCTGACGCCCTGGCGGTCTCGCGGCGTCGAGCACAGATGCGGTACAAGGCAGCGCTGGGCACGGCGCGCGGCATCAAGTACCTGCACCATGAGTGCTGCCCGCGTATCATACACCGTGACATCAAGGTGCGCTGAACGCCACCTCCACCACCTCCCGGTGCCCATTGGCAGCACACGCGTGATTTGCCGTGGCTGGTATAGTGCCTCGAGCGAGAGCGCCACCGAAGCTGCAGCTGCTGGTCCTTGGCGTGCAGCCGAGCAACATTCTGCTGGGCAAGGACATGGAGGCTCGAGTTGCAGATTTTGGCCTTGCGCGGCTCATAGACCCGCTGGAAACCTGCACAACAACAGATGTTGCAGGTACACAATGGCTAGACACTTGCTCTTAAGTGATGAAGTTTTGCAAAACTTGCATGCCAGATCTTCACGAACTCTTTGACTGTTTTGTATCAGTATCAGTACCACATTGCAGTTTTGTCATTGCAGTTTTTATATGTGAAAGACCTGTCTCTCAGTATAGCCTTTGGTGAAGCTGAACTTGACATGCTCTGCCCAATACGAATGACGTCAAGCCCTTGGTGGCAGGCACTGTGGGCTACCTGGCGCCTGAATGCTCGCAAATGGGGCGGTACACCGAGAAGAGCGACGTATTCAGGTGAATGTGTCAGCCGATAGCTCCAAGACGAACAATAAGACCTAACAGGCTACAACTGCAAGGCATCAACCTAGTTGCCAACGACTAATGGAGCTTGCATGCTGACAATCACTTTTGGAAGCTTTACTGCTGATTGCCAACAATTTCCTATTACTGATCCTACACTACACGACCGCCTGCAGCTTTGGCGTGGTCCTGCTGCAGCTGCTGACGGGCAAGCGGCCAATGGACCCGTACTTCTCAGACGAGGGCGTGGGCGACCTCATGACGTGGGTTGCCAGCGGCCTACGTGACGGCCTGCTGCTGGACATAATAGATGCTAGCTTGGAAATTGTGGGGTCAGCGGAGATGGAGGAGATTGTGGGCGCGCTCAGAGTGGCACTGCTGTGCACTGCCGAGGCCCCGGCGCGGCGGCCGACCATGGAGGATGCTGTGTACATGCTCGAGAACTTGCGCGAGTTCGGCGCGCGCGCCGGCAACTCGCCCTCCCACTGGGTGCTCCGCCGCTCTACCAGCATTTGAGCCTCCCCAGCAGTGCACTTTTGCCAGGCGCGCAGCCGCCATGGCTGCCGCAAGCCCCTGCCGCGGCGTGCACTGACTACGTCTGTCGCTCTGAACTTGGTCACGATGACGCCTCACTGTTGTATGTACAATCAAATTTCATTCTTTCACTGATACAAACCCATAGGCATGGGCCCATCACCGTAGGCATGGGCCCCTCAAGCCCTGCAGAAGCAGCAAAATAAGAACCATTCAGGAGCACGCTAAGGCCTTCCCATGCAGCCGCCTCGAGAAGGGCCGCAATCTGAAGGGAAAGACAATCTGCTTCGTACTTCATGATGTGACTAATGTTTAACAAAAACGGAACAGTAATTAGCCTCTATCGTGATACTTCTTCTTGCGAGCCCCACCTTTATGTGCTATTGTGGCACAAGCATGATAGTGCAGTCCTAGCACTGGCCAGTGAGATCACACAGACGCCAGTCATCAGCTTATGGACAAGTGGAGGTGATGCTGGCACCAACCGAGGCTGCGTCTTGCAAGCTCAGAAGCGGCACACGTTCCACGTAATGTCATTCGCGCAAATAACAGCCTTGCCATCGAAAGGCAGCCCAGGAGCATGCCCGCAGCAAGCCGAGCGCCGCCGAAGCTGCTGCCATAACAGCAGTGGCGGAGGTCAGCGTGCCTGGCACACCCCCGGCGCCGCCGCTACCTCTTCTTGAACCCGTACTTCTTGCGCTCGTAGAACAGGTCAGTCTTGGCGCTACCGAGGTTCACAATCTTGGGGCACCCATCCCGATCCTTCTCCTGCTGCGTGCACTCCTTGCAATAATACGCGTCGGAGATGCCGGGCCCTCCGCAGATGACGCACCGCCCCTGTTGCTCGGCATGAGCGTGAGAGAGGTGAGAGATCTGTCAGCTCTATGACACGGTCCCCAGCCGGACTTACGCCTGGCGGCGCTGAGCAACCGCCAAGGTGGCAGCCGAGTACACAAGAAGGCAGCCGAGTACACAAGACTATGTGAGACAAGCGCTAAGTGGAAAGATTGTACATGTCTTAGTTAGACCTCATACTCCGTTCTCCATCACCACTCTATCCTTATCAGATCGTGGTTAGCGGCAAGACAACGTCCTGTTTGTGGCTGCTGCAGTGACGAGCAGTGGTGGGGCAAGCAGCGCAGCTTGCAAGTTACAATAGTCTACCAAAATCAGTGCCTTAAGTCCTGCTGTTTGCTTCTAAGAGAACTCCATATCACCAAATCAGTGCCCTTGTGTCTCCTAGACAACCCCAAACCCATCTCGAGACCTACAAACCCATCTCGGAACCCATCTCGGCGCCTGCAGCCATGGCGCCTGCGACGGCAGAGCCGCACCTGGTAGGAGCCGTAGTTGCACTCGTCGCAGATGCGGACGAGCGTGGCGGGGCGGACGTACGAGTCGCAGACGACGCACTTGCCGTCGCACTTCTCGCACAGCCGCCCGATGGCGATGCCCGGCTGCTTGCGGCACATGATCAGGTCCGGGTGGTGCTTCGCCATGCCGCCCGCCGGCGGCGGCAACGGCGGCGGCCGCCGCGGGAGTCCCTCAGCGCCGCGGCCGCTTCAGCGCCCTCGCCGCGAGCCGGCTTCTCGCCGCCGCCGCTGNGCTCTCCCAGAAAGCTCCAGGCCTCCGTTGAATCCGCGTATCGCCAGATTTGGCTTCACGGTCCAAACTCGCCTATACTTGGCGGATCAAGCCCCCCCGGTCCGCCGCAGCGCAAGAATATGAGCATGTGGTGATCGACCGCGGTGACCCGTTGGTGATCGACCGCGGTGACCCGTTTATCTTCACTCGCTTGAAGGCGATGTTCTAGATTTTTATTGCTGTGCTTGTCCTCTTACTTGGCTACTTAGGCTCTCCATCACTTAAAATGCGTCTTCTGCTTGCAAGTGGCCTGCAGGACTGCGAGGCCCACCACGGCTGCTGTGGTGTTGACGTCCTGACTGTCACCGAGCTTGGCGTTTGGAGCTTACTCGGATGTGGGCTGCCGGAGCCGCAGCGCATTGTGCCGGGATCTCTGCATGGGCTGGACCTCAACGCTATGCAAAACAATCGGCTGGCAGACATAGCTGCTCGGGCAGCTAGTGGATGCACTCTTGTTGAGCAAGTCCTGTGCAGACAAAGTTTGCGGTGGCCAGGCCACCTGCGGAGCTGTCTTTTAAACGACCTGAGGGGATGCGTGGAGAGTTCGGAAGGTCAGCACGCGGCCATGTCATGCCACAGGACGTCGATTGCCATACAACGTCGATAGGTCAGATTGCAGAACATCAAGTGACGTGTCAAGGTCTATGGGAAGCAGGAACAGCCATTCACACTATTTACAGAATCATAGCACCTATTTACAGAATCATAGCACCAATCAATATTAGTGCTAGAGTTGTTAACTGGATAGCCAAAACAGGAATTAAGACAAAATGAATCCATACTAGTGGCAACATAACGAATTGAATTCTTGACTCTCCGCCGCCGTTTCCGCTGGCCCAGTGACGGCCATGGCCCCTGAGAGCAAGGGCGACGCTTCTCCGCTGGCCCTTGGCCCGCTCGAGCGCCCCTCAGACGACAACGTCGTCGCGCAGCGCATCACTGCCGAGCTGGCTCGCCTCCTGACAGACGCAGTGCCGCTGCCCACGGCTTCTCCGTCACGGGACGAAGACCCACGCAGTGTTCCCACGGCGGTCGGAGGTCTTGCTGAGGTGTCGCGCGCTGAGTGGAAAAGACCCGTTTCACAGGAGGTCGCGCGCCGGACATCCACCCTGGCTCCACGCCAGCGCACGTGAAGCGATGACGCGGCCCACCGTTTGCCACTCTGGCCCCCCGTTTGACACGGTGGCTCGCCGTTTGCGGGGGGAGCGCGCGGATTTGTGCCGGGGTAGACCCCGGCACGAAACGCGCGCTTTGGGAGGATGGCGGCAGAGCCAATCGACGGCTGCCACGCACACGCGCGCCCCCGCGCCAAAATGTGTCGATTCGAAGTTCGGTGAGGGAGGAGGGAGGGAGGGAGGGAGGGAGGGAGGGAGGAGGGGCTCCTCGCCCGCCTGCCCTCTCTGCGCGCACTTCTCTCTGCGCTCCCCCCGCCTGTGCGCTCCCCCGCCTGGGCCATGTTTCTTGGGTCCGATGATGGAGAGGTGGCTGCCGTCCACAGCTCCCATGATGCACGGTATTCCCCTCAGCTCCTCAAAGTCTGCAGCGATGCCTGCCATCTGTTCACGTGTGGGCCATCGCACGTACAATGGGAGTAGCTCCTTCTCGATGGCCTCTAAGACCTCCATAATAATCTTGCATGTCGTGGACGTTCCTAGACCGAAAAGGTCAGCGATCACGTTGAGATACCTCCCGCTTGCAAGACGATGGTGTGACTGGTATGCGCACCTCCACTGGCACCGCCTTCCGCATATTGGTGTCATGGCGTTGTAATGAGGGCCCCAGTTTTTGACAGAGTATTTGGAAGGTGTGTCGTGACACTCTTACTCGAGATTTGAATAAGCCCTCATCGTAACCATGCATCAGAGTGTGGGCGTAAGTCGTTGACCTTTCGTAGGACCAAAGACGTCTTCTCTTTGCTTGGTGCTCAGACGCCTTCCTCTCTTGCTCCCAAATGAGCAATTCAACTCCTCGTCAAGGGCGATGTTGACGTCTAAGAAGATGAACATCATTAGCACCACCAGGAGTGCTATCACAATCCCTTCTTGCTCCATGTCTGCACAAGCAGACGATGGAGAAGTTTATAGCTGAGGCTTGTATGCGAACTTTCACAATCCTCAAACTTGTCCCAGCTCACTCGCAACCGGCATGTGACTTGGCACGCCCGCAAAGCTTGCAAACTGTCGACACAATGCGTGCAATGGTACGTGGGAGAATGGCAGTGCTCTTTGCGTGAGTTCAGGAATCGGCGGTGCAACTGAAGGCTGGTCCAGCCGCCTGCAAAATCCATCCAGCCACAAGTTGGCTCAGCAACGGACGGGCGGGCATGACTCGGCACGCCCGCAAAGCTTGCAAATTGTCGATACAATGCGTGCAATAGTACCTGGAAGAGCGACAGTGCTCTTTGCTTGAGTTCAGGAATCGGCGGTGCAATTGAACGCCGGTCCACCCGCCTGCAAAATCCATCCAGCCACAAGTTGGCTCAGCAACGGACGGGCGGGCATGACTTGGCACGCTCGCAAAGCTTGCACACTGTCGACACAACGCGTGCAAACATACCTGGGAGAGCGACAGCGCTCTTTGCGTGAGTTCAGGATCGGCGGTGCAACTGAAGGCCGGTCCAGCCGCCTGCAGAGTCCATCCAGCCACAAGTTGGCTCAGCAACGGACGGGCGGGTATGACTTGGCACGCTCGCAAAGCTTGCACACTGTCGACATAACGCGTGCAAACATACCTGGGAGAGCGGCAGTGCTGTTTGCTCGCGTTCAGGAATCGGCGGTGCAACTGAATGCCGGTCCAGCCGCCTGCAAAGTCCCTGCAGGCACAGGATGAGTCAGCAACTCATGGCGGGCTTGTTTGGCGGCGTGCCCGCTATGCCCTCGGCGTACGCGGTGCAGCGCTTGTGGCAGCCACCCGCAGTTGCTGATTGCACCCCCATGCGAGCACCAGCGTTGACGCACTGCCGCTGTTGTTCTCCTCGCAGCGCGAGCTTGCAGGTTGGAGGTTGCGACGAAGAAGGCAGGTCGCAAGTGGCTGCGGAATCTCTGCAGCCGGCAGTGCTCGTGCAGCACACTCGCAGTGGCCTTGCGCTTGCGCGTCCGCGTGCCACCGCCGGCGGCGTCCACAGCGGGCGCGCCCGCCCTGCCCGTGCCGCCTGCGCTCGGTAAGCCAGTCGCAAGCAGTGGGAGTGGGAGCAGTTGCCTTGCTTCTCTTCTCGTCCACCACCGCGGCGCGCACCTGCTCCCGCATTGCGGCAGGCGGAGCGCCGAGCTGGTGTGGCGGCTGGGCGCCCGGCGACCTCCGCCACGTATTGGTCATCCGACCTCGACCTCGACCTTTTCGTGAGAAGGGGGGGCCAGACCCACCGGACCGCCCGGGTGCGCCCCATTGCTTTCTCGCAACATTCCCAACGTGAAAGAGATTGCGAGACAAGCCACACGCACAGTGCAAAGAACATGAGTTTGTCACGAAGTCAAGAAATGCCATCAAAAGCTCGATGCAGTATCGCACAAATGTTGATGAAACAGTAGTCCGCAACAGCCTCTGAGCAGCTCGAGACGATGGTCGACAGCTGCACATTGACACAAGCACGGTCTTCGACATACCAAGTGTGACCTGGTGACGCAACTGGATGCGGAGCACCTCGGAGTAGGCTCTCTGCGACTGACTGACGCAGCGGCGGCAACGGCGGCGGCGGCGGCGGCGGCGTCGGTGACAGAAGCGGCACAAGGTTGGCAATCAGTCAGCTCGAGAGACTGGGCCGACACGACTGCTCGGCTCCAGCCTTCCACACTCGTTTTTGCTCAGTCCGGCAATCAACCGCATCGTCTCCCGGGGCAGGCTCCCGGGGCAGGCCATCTAGCCCCTCGGCACCCTTGGTCCCAACGGCCACCGTAGCCGTCAGTTCTACCACTCCCTTCCGTTGTGCCTCTTCGGGTGCCTCTTTTCCAGCTGCGAATTACTCTGACTTGCGGCTGCTGACTTGGGGTTACTGAGCTCCCATTCATCACTTTCTATACACTGCATTCGCTGTAGTCTGTTGAATAGCTGTGTATTTCTGGCGCCATTCGGCCTTCAAACCCTGTTTGCTCTTTCTGGGCTGGCTTTTCACAACTCCCGCCCCACTTGGAAGAGCTCACTTCTTCCTCAACCACCACTAGACTAGCCGGTACCCGCCGACGCTCGTCGAGGTGGGTCACACACATTAAAGCGGGCTTTAGGGTTTCTCAGCACTCATGGGCTTCTCTTTGGGCAACACAGTCGGTACGATTCACTGTGCACCAATGCCATTTGTCGGCACGGGCAGATAGGGTATCTTCCCTGACTGGAGCTGAGCTGGACGTACTGTGTTTGCGACTCCTTTTCACAACAGACCAAACGTAAGTCCACCTTATAAAATGTCCACGCTTGCTGCCACCTCGTCAGATCGGCACAATGAGCTACACTGACGGGATATGACACAAGAAGGATCTCCATCTCTCAACATAGTCTCTAGCTTGCAGGAGCCTGCAGGACTGCAAGGACCACTGCCGCTGCCGCTGTGTTGGCCTCCTGACTGCTGCGTAGCTTGGCTTGTCAGACATACTCGAGCTTCAGACCAGGCTGTTGGGAGGGTTGTTAAAAACGTGGGACAGAAAAGGCCGTAGTGTGCTGTGTCGGGACCTCTGCATGGGCTGGACATCAACGCCAAGCAAAAATGGGCTGGCAAAGTAGCTGCTAGCGCAGCTAAGGGTTGCAACCATAATGAACAAGTCCCGTGCAGACAATGTTGCAGTGACCAGGCCATCTGCAGAGCTGTCTTTAATGCGACCTGAAAAGACGCGTCAAGAGCTCGGGAGGACAGCACGCGGCCATCTGGGAAAGTAGGTCAAGCATAGCGTCCACCCAGAAGCGTGCAGCAGCTACCCTCTACATAGGCAGCTCGCCGCTGTCGGCAATTGTGATGGTCTTCTTGGGCTTGCCCTGCTGCGTGCCCTCTGCCTCCATGGCGTAGACCACGTCCATGCCGTTGAGCACCTTGCCGAAGACGACATGTCGACCGTCCAGCCTGGCAGCGGAAACATGGGGGCAAGAATCTGTATGCAGTCAAGGTCACCTTACCTGATGCCAGCAACATAATGTAAGGTTTACACTTCGAAGCCTTCAGAATTGCTGCATTGATATTGCTGCAGTAACAGCCCGACGCAGCAGTCCTCACCAGCTGGTCTTGACAGTGCAGATGAAGAACTGCGAGCCGTTGGTGTTGGGCCCAGCGTTGGCCATTGAAAGAGTTCCTGCAGGTGGATGCAGCAAATTCACAGCTGCAGCATTCCGCAACCTAAGAGCTCGCATAACATGTGCAAAGCATGCCGCAGAGATACGTCAGCGCACAATGTGTCCATGCCCGAGGCTACTGCTGCCCATACCTGGGCCATTGTGCTTGAGCTTGAAGTTCTCGTCCGCAAACTTCTCGCCATAGATCGATTCGCCACCCCGACCATCACCGAGGGTGAAGTCGCCTCCCTGGATCATGAACTGCGGGATGATGCGGTGGAAGTCCGTGCCCTTGAAGTGGAGAGGCTTGCCGCTCTTGCCAGTGCCCTTCTCCCCTGCGCATCGCAAGCCATTGCCAGGTTGTTTGCTTGGAAACATTAGTGACTCAATTGCCTAGCAAGCAGGATGACACAGAGGCAGCTCAAGTACTATCTGTTGCCTGCGCCCATGAGGGCAGACGGGCATACAGCATCCTCAGACAAGCCGCTGGAGGACCAGCCGCATTGTCTCAAGGCGTGCACGGCAGCACCCACGTTTCATGGTGATGCTGCCAATGGGTCAGATGGGTTCAGCTGATTTAATTTTAACATGTCCGGAGGTGCTTTTGATGCATTTCCTGCTGCTAGTAAGTCAGTCTACCTGTGCAGAGAGCCCGGAAGTTTTCTGCACCAACAACAACCGAGAGAAGAAGGCCATCAGACAGAAACCTCAGACATAGGCCTCCAATCTGCTAAGGAGAAGCACCCTAAGTGCACATAAGTGACCTATCATGACCACAGCCCAGCTACTTTTCATAAATCGAAGCAACCGTCAACTTAGAGCAAGCA
Source organism: Spirogloea muscicola (assembly GCA_009602725.1). Classification (NCBI taxonomy): domain Eukaryota; kingdom Viridiplantae; phylum Streptophyta; class Zygnematophyceae; order Spirogloeales; family Spirogloeaceae; genus Spirogloea; species Spirogloea muscicola. The sequence continues at coordinate 165,873 of WELB01000130.1, forward strand.
ATTCTGTGCTCACCCACTGTCTTGGGCACCGCGTTCCCATAGAGGCCCATCTCGATCCGCCCTGCACAGAGTCATGTACAGCAAACGATAAGGAGGTACATCAAAACCTGCAAGTTAGTGGGGACCAGCAGTTTGTGGCTATGCCAAGTTGATGAAAGTCAAAGCTTACCTGCTTAGGCATGGCGTTCCATACTTAGTTAAGCACATTGTCATATTTACTCTGCTCATTGAGCAAGTGAAGTGGCATGAGGTTGCGGACCTGCCGGGACACCGTTGATCTCGACGTCGAAGTAGACCTTGTGCGTGACCTCCTCCAGATTGTTGGACTTGGCCTGCAACCACGTAAGCGGCAGCGTCAAGACGCAAGACGCGAGGCAGTTGCAGTGGCAGCGCCGCTGGACGACGGGCCAGCCACGATGCCGCAGCGACGACCCCCAGATTGTCGAGGTCTGCGGCGCCGGCTGCGGCTGTCTCGCAGCCGGCATTGACAGACCAGGCCGGCGAGGCCAGAGCCTTGAGACCCGCCGAAAGATGCAGATGGCGGCGTCCCAGGCGCAATGCCGCTAGCTAGCCGCTATGATCGGACTGCCGCTGAGGCCGACAGTGTGCCATCGAGCACTGCCAGCCACTGCTGCCGAATGGATTGTGCGCTGCGCCAGCTTCGTGAGCCAGGACCCCGCGCAACTGGAGAAAGGTCAATGCGGCCGGATGCGAGGCCCTGGATGCGGCAGCCATGACCAGAGCCCGCGCTGCGGCGGCGGCGGCGGGGCTCACGTCGGAGGACGCGCAGCAGGACGAGAGCGCCACCGCGAGGAGCGCGGCGGCGGCCAGGAGCGACAGCGAGGCGCGGGGCGTCGTCGCCATGGTCGATGGCGCTGGGCTGGGGGCCGCGCCGGAGGAGGCGCCGCAGGAGGCGCCGGGAGATGCGGCGGGTAATGCGGCGGGAGATGCGGCGGGGCGCGCGGGCGCGGGCGCGGCCGGGGGGCTGGTGGGAGTCGTTACTGAACCTCAGAATCAGCAATCTCCCGGCAGCCACGTCGACAATTTATGCCACGCAGACATTCTTAGATCGCCAAATGGTGTGCCACGTCAGCAATCTGCACGTCACAGGACGTCAACGGGCCAATCGTTGCACGATGAGAGCTGACATGGACAGTACCGTGTCAGACTGATGCCAGCTCAGCCGGGATAACTGCCATCGCCCCGCGGTTCATGCGGAGCGAGTTAGTCGGGCTATGCAGTCGGTGGCCCCGACGGGCCGAAGGCGGGCCAAATAATCAAGATAGAAATTCAAAGAGGACGTGCCTCGGCTAACCGGGATGCACTGGTTCGTCTAACCGCGATATCCCGTCGTGGGCGGGAGTGTCAAGCTGCCTCGATAAGCCCCCAAAGTCCCGAGCCAGGACGCCGACGCCGCCGCCGCCGCCGCCGCCGGGCGCGCCGGATATCGCGGCGCCATCGCCGTGAACAAGCGGCGGCGCCGTCGCCGGCAGCTGCGCCGCG
>WELB01000130.1:194748-244566 GCA_009602725.1 Spirogloea muscicola
GGGCAGCTCCCGCCGGCGCCGAACCACCAGCACCACATGGCCATGGCCGTCGGCGGCGGCATGGGCCACAGCCACCAGCTGCTGGGAGCAGCGCAGAGCGGCGGACACCATCAGGTGGGCGGCGGCGGCGCGCTGCACCACGGCAGCAGTGGCCCGTACGGATTGCCGCTGGGGCAAGCACCGGGTGCGGCGGGCGGTCAGCAGCAGCCGCCGCCGCCGACGGGGCAGCAGGCGCAAGGTGGGCAGGGGCTGCAGGCAGGGTCGGCGCCAGGAGTGGCCGCGGCGCTGTTCCAGCCTCGTGTCAGCCGAGCGATCAAGATCGTGAATCCGAACACGCAGGAGGAGGTGAAAGTGGAGGCTCGCCGCGACGTGCGCAAGGCGGTGGCGCTGCCAGATGCCATTTCAGGCGCCAGCGTTGGCGGCGGCGGCAGCAATGACGGCAGTGCCTCGGCATCAGGAGGAGGCGGCGGCGGGGGCGGCGGCAGCCGCATGCCGCCGCCGCCGCCGCAGCCGCTGCAGCAGGTGCCCGGGCAGGCCACGGTGGAGTCGCTGTACGGGCAGCCTGGCGGCCACCAGCAGATGCTGAACGCGTATTACGCTGCAGGCATGACGCCGTACGGCGGCAGCGTCGGCGTGCCGCACCACCAAGCCTTCTTCGCCGGCGGGCCCCCCGGCGCGCCGCACCAAGGCATGCCCAAGCCGGGCCAGGGCGGCCCCCCGGTGCGCTTCGCGGGCTTTGTGCCGCCAGCTGCCGGAGGCATGCCTTACCCGTACCCAATGCCGCCGGTGCAGCAGCAAGCGGCTGCTGCTGCGGCGGCGGCGGCCGCAGCGGCGCAGCAGCAGCAGCAGCAGCAGCAGCAGCACCATCACCTCCAGCAGCCGCAGCCGCTGCCGCCGCAGCCGTCGTTGCAGCAACAGGCTTCGCTGCAGCAGCAGCTGCCTGGCGAGGGGGGCATGATGCTGCCGCCACAGGGCGTGCCGGCTGTCGTCACGCCGCAGCGTATGGGAGGTGCTCCTCCGCCATTGCAGCAGCAGCAGCAGCAGCAAGTGCAGCAGCAGAGCCTGGGGCACATGGGCCACCCGCGGGCAGCGCCGCAGCAGGGCGGCCACGGCGCGGTGGCGCAGCTGGCGCAGATGCCCGCGCTCAAGTTCGGCGACATGGACCTGGGCAGCGTCGGCGTCAGCTCGGGAGGCGGCAGCGGCGGCCTTGGCATGCTGCCGTTGGGCGCATCCCACTTCCAGGTCAGTGGCGGCGGCGGCAGCGACAAGGCCGGCGCCGCCCACCAGTCACTGCCGCATGGCCTCGATGGCCGAACGCTGCAGTACGGAGACTTCAGCCCGGCGGCACCGGTGGGTCGGGCGTCGAGTCAGATGCCGCGGATTGTCGGCCACGGCGGCATGGTGCAGGGGAGCGGGCCGTTACTGCAGCAGCAGCAGCAGCGGCCAACGGGGCCTCTTGTGCAGATGAAGGGCGGCGGCGGCAGTGGCGGCATTGGGCCCCCGCTCTCGAGCATGCCAGGCGGCAGCGGCAGGGGCCAGGGGAGCGGCGGCAGCGGCGGCGATGGCCGGCTGCAGCCGGCTGGCAGCAAGGCCGCGGGGCTGGCGGCGCCGCAGCAGCCGCAGCTGGTGCGCGAGAACTCGCTCGGGCGCGAGCGCGAGGGCAAGAAGAAGGGCGGCAAGGCCGCGCAGCGCGGCGGCAGCGGCGGTCTGGCCAGGCAGAACTCCAGCGGCAGCGGCGGCAGCGGCAGCGTCGGCGGCGGCAGCGCCGGCAGCGGTGGCGCGCAGCCGCCCCTTGTCTCGGCTGTCAGCACGGACAACGGCCATAAGGACAAGGACAGCACATCTGCCGGTGCTGCCAGCAGCAATCAACAGCCAAATGCTGCGCAGAGTCGGCCAGCGATGGCCAGTGCCCCACCCCCCGCCGTTGTCTACGCCCCGCAGGCGAATGCCAATGCCGAGCCGGCGGCCCAACTTAAGGGATCTGCCCCACCATCGGTTGCAGTGGTGCACGAGGTAGCTGTGCCAGCGGCGGCGGCGCTCATGGAGGCCATTGCCTTTGGTAGCTTGCCCTCGCCGCCCGCCACAAGTGCTCCAGCGGCTGCTGAGGAGGCCGTCGCAGCTGCAGCTGCACCGCCCCCCATTAAGGATGCGGAGGTACCTTGCGTCGACACAGCGTCGGAGGCGGCCAAGTCGGCGGAGGGCACTAGTCCATTGACAGAGCCGACAGCCTCTGCTGAGGCCAGCACAGAGGTGGAGGTTGTACCAGCAGTGACAGAGCCGACAGCCTCTGCTGAGGCCAACACCGAGGCGGAGGTAGCACCAGCAGCGCCTTCGTTGCCTGAGTCTAACGCTGCTACGGATGCGGCGCCTGAGTCAGCCGATACCCTTGGAAGCCTGAAGGAGGACAGCGTAGCTGGGGCAGAAGGCGGGAGCCATGATGCGCCTGAGCAGGAGAATAAGGCTGGTGAGGAGGCTGTCGAGCACAGTAGTAAGCTGCGTGGAGATGCTGACATGCCCGCAGTGAGCGATATGTCGCCAGCACCTGCCGAGACCGAGCTTGACGCCCCGTTGGCTCCTCCGGAGTCTGGGGAGACGCCAGAGCAAGATGCGGTTGAAGGCAAAGAGCAGGGCGAGGTCGAGCCTGGGGAAGCGCCAGAGCAAGATGTGGTCGACGGCAATGAGCAGGGCGAGGTTGTTAGCGTTGCCGAGCACAGCATGGAGGCTGCGGAGGACCTCCCGGACAGCTCAGCTCCTGAGGAGGGCCCCTTGACAACCAGCAGCAATGTCGACAATGAGCAGCCGGAGGTCGTCCCTGAGTCGAGTGCTGCTTGTGCAGCTGTATCAGAGTCAGAGGTTGGACCGTCGGCAGCAGCATCAGCCGACGCCTCGACTGGAAGGTCCTCAATGGAGCTGATGCCAGCCGCGCCAGAACCAGCTGAGGCAGATACCGTGGATGCAGAAGTCATGAGTGCCAGGACAGAGGAGCCACCTGCCAAGACAGAATCGGTGTTGCCGCTGAAGGAGGTCCAGGCTGCAGAGGAAGCACCCCCGACTGAGCTGGCGGTTGACGTGGCGGTGGTTGACGAGGACGGCCAGGCAGTGGATCGCTTGGTACCTGACTCCGAGGCTGACTCCGGCGCTGACTCAGAGGCTCTCCCAAAGCACGAGGTGCTGCCAGAGGCAGCTGAGGCCGTTGAGCCAGCTCCAACGGCAGCTTCGCCTTTGACGCCGGCTGAAGGGGAGGTGACGGAGAACTCTGTCATCCATGAGACCGCAGTTGAGGCTGGCACTGGGGCTGAAGGTGCCGAGGTCGATGGGCCAGCCGAGGCCAAGTCGATGATGGAGGTGGAGCTGAGTGACGCTGGTGACGCTGCTTCTGTGCCCGTTGCTGAGGCCGAGGAGGAGGGGGAGCCGATTGCGAGCACTGCTGCCGCAGCTCCACCGGCAGCTGAGGTCGATAGTAAGAAGGAGGTGAGCTGAAGCAACTCAATGCATTGCCTCAGAGATGCTACTTGCTACTGTAATCACTCGATCAAAATTCGAGGATGACTGCATAAACTCTTGAACATCAACCAAAAACTGTTATAACTTCAGTGTGAGGTTTCCTCAATCCTGTAGTCGCATTCGCGTGGTCAACAATGTCAATCTTTGGACTCTATAGTGGGACTTACAAGTTGCCAGGACCAATTGTATCATCTTGCAGGCTGTTTTAGGCTCGCTTGTGGCCGATGAGGAAGCTGCGCCCAGCGCTGTCCCTGGTGCCGCCACGGTTGAGGACGCCGATCGGCAAGAGCTGCCAGATGGTCAGGCCGAGGCGGAAGGGACCGGTGCTGAGCCGGAAGAAGCAAGCGCCGGGGAAGCCGAGGATGGCTCTCTCGCCTCAGGCAGCGTCAAGGAGGTCATCGGCATCGTCCTGCTGTCTGGTGCTGAGCGTTCGGCGGCAGCAGAGGCTTCCAGCACCACTGAGGAGGGGTCGCTGCCGTTGGCAGAGCAGCCGGTGAAGGTGGAGGAGCTTGTCGGGGAGGCGGAGAAGGTGGTCGAGGCGCCGGCGTTCGAGGAGGAGGAGATTGACGGCGAGGTCGCAGTCGAGCTCCCACCTGAGCCAGAGGGCGGCAGCAAGACGGTGACCCCTGGCGTGCCACTGGCAAATGGGATGGAGGTGGTGACTGAAGAGTCAGTAGATCGGCCGGAGCTCACGCCTTTGCAGGACGCTGCTGAGGACGGCCTGGCGGCCGAGGTCAAGACAGTGGAAGACGTGACAGCATTGGAGGGGGAACCGTCCGACCAGGCGGCGACCGAGGCCGATGAGGCTGCCGGCGATGCCGGTGAGGCCATGGGCACTGCAGCAGCGCTGGCCGCCAATGCCAGCAAGAAGAAGAAGAGTCGGAAGTCAATCCTCGCCAAAGCAGATGCAGCAGGTGCGAACGCTGACCTCTACAATGCGTACAAGGCAGCGACCAAGGACGAGGACGAGGAGACCGCCGCTGCCAACGTCCCATCGGCAGCTGCTGCTGCTGCAGCCTCTGCCAGGCCGCTGGCGCTGGTCAAGCCGCCTGCCGTCAAGGAGGTGGATGACTGGGAGGACGTGGCGGACTCGCCGACGCCGCGGGGCCCCTCGAAGCGGGGCCTCCTGCTGCCAAAGCCTGTCAACGGCAGCGGCGTTGGTGGCGGCGCCAGGGACAACAAGCGGACGTACAGCCGCGACTTCCTGCTGAAGCTCCGGGAAGGCGGCATTGAGCTGCCGCTTGACTTCCGGGTGAACAAGGAGCTTGCGCGGGACCTACTCGTTACGCCGGCGCGCATGGATGTCGTCGGCGGCGGCGGCGGTGGCAGTGGTGGCGGCGGCGCTGGCGGCGGGGCTCACCACCACCCTGTCCACACGCCGCACTCGCCGGCGGGCGCCGCCATGGCCCTGGCTGCCATGGACCGTCGGCCGAGCTTCGAGCGGGCGGCACCGCGGGCGCCGGTTGACGAGGATAGGTGGCAGCGCGCCGCACCGATGCCGCCGCCGCTCGGGGGCGGCGCCGACCACGGCGTACTGGGCCCGCCAGGAGCGAGCTTCCGTCCAGGCATGGCCATGCCGCCGGGCGGCCTCATGGGGCTGGTGCGTCCGGCCGGCGGCGGCGGCCTGGTCCGCCCGGGCATGTCGCCGGCCATGATGGGGCTCATGCCATCGCACATGGTGCCCGGCGGCGGCGGCGCGCCTCGACCCAATGGCATCAACGCCGACAGGTGGGGCAAGGCGCCGATGCCTGGGGTTGGCGGCGGGCCGGCGCCGGCGCCGCGCATGCCGCTCCCGGCGCTGCACAAGGTGGCCAACAAGTACGAGGTCGGCAAGGTGTCCGATGAGGAGGAGAAGAAGCAACGTGCAGTCAAGGGGATCCTCAACAAGCTGACGCCACAGAACTTCGAGCGCCTGTTTGAGCAGGTCCATCTCCTCCTCATACAGTAAATTTTGTGCAGATCGTTCAGATTCACATCCATGTCCAAGCTTTTAGAACCGAACATAGACAAATAGGCATTGCGTCTTTACGATAGTGTAGCTGTTACTGGAGCTGTCAGGCACCTTATGTTCAAGGAAGTTTTCTGGCTTGAGTTACATCAGTGGGCAACATATGTGCTAGATCTGACCCTACAGTGTGTTCTGTGCAGGTGAAGGAAATTGGCATTGCAACAGCAGACACGCTCCGGGGGGTGATCTCGCAGATCTTTGAGAAGGCGCTACTGGAGCCGACCTTCTGCGAGATGTACGCCCAGTTCTGCGCCGCCCTGGCACAGGAGCTGCCCAACTTTGGCGAGGGCGACGAGAAGGTCACGTTCAAGCGCGTGCTGCTGAACAAGTGCCAGGAGGAGTTTGAGCGCGGGGAGCGTGAGCAGGAGGAAGCCGAGCAGAAGACGGAGATCATCGAGGGGCAGGATGATGGGGGCGATGGTACTGGCGGGAAGCCGGAGAAGCGGGCGCTCAGCGAGGCGGAGCAGGCTGTGCGGCGCAGCAAGGCTCGCAAGCGCATGCTGGGCAACATCCGCTTCATTGGCGAGCTGTTCCGCAAGAGCATGCTGACGGAGCGCATCATGCACGAGTGCATCGTGAAGCTGCTGGGCAACCCGCAGGCGCCCGAGGAGGAGGACGTGGAGGCGCTGTGCAAGCTCATGGCCACGATAGGGTCGCGCATCGACCACCCCAAGGCCAAGGATCACATCAACGCGTACATGAACCACATGTCGACGCTGGCCAAGAACCAGCTGCTGTCGTCTCGCATCCGCTTCATGGTGCTGGACATCATCGAGCGGCGCGCCAACAACTGGGAGGAGCGGCGCAAGGTAGAGGGCCCCAAGAAGATCGAGGACGTGCACCGCGACGCAGTCACGGAGCGCCGCAACGCCGTGGCAGAGGCAGGCCGTGCCGGCTTCCAGCGTGGCAGCAGCGGCGGTGGCGGCGGTGGAGGCGCCAGACGGGGCGGTGGCGGTGGTGACTTCGACAGGGGACCCCTGCTGCGGGGCCCGCCGCCGCCACCTCCCGGGGGCAGCCGAGCTGGGCCGCGGGCCGGAGGCGGCGGCGGCGGCGCGTTTGGGGGCGCACAGGATGTGCGACAGGATGTGCGGCGCGAGGACGACCGCTCGAGCATCCTGGAGATGGCTGCCAGCGGGCGGCCGATGGCGCTGGCTCAACGCCAGGGCGATGACAGCGCCATGACCCTCGGCCCGCAGGGTGGCCTCGGCAGAGTGGGAGCTCGCGGTCTTGGCTTGGGTGAGCTTGTCTGCCACTGCCTCCAGACAGAGTCTCAAGATGTTGTCGCAGTTGCATGTGTCACGCTTTTTGAGTACATTGACATCTGCTTGAGCACAAGTCAGTAGCTTTAGAATGGAAAGCAGTTTACAGTTAAGGGGCCTAATGGAGTTGTTTGTGCTTACAACATGTGCAGCTCCAGGGATGGGGATGGGACGGCTCGGGTCCGAGAGGGGCTTGTCGCCGTTCCGAGGGGATGCGAGGGAGCCGGACCTGCGGCCCGGGTTGCCGGAGCGGCCGGGCTCGTCCGTGCCAGTTGGGGCGCTCATCACGAGGGACCTCCGGCCCAGCAGCGCCAAGTGGGCGGGGGCCCCAGAGAAGGTGGTCGCGCTCGCTGCGATGGCGGAGCCGTCGCCGCCTGCTGTGCAGGAGGACGAGGCTGCGGCAGCGTCTGGATCGCTAGCCATGGATGACGCCGAGCTTGCGAAGAAGAGCACCAGCACTTTGGAGGAGTACTTCAGGTCAGCTAATTACAGTCTTAACTCGCTGCATGGACTATCTTGACCATGTGATATGCAAAGCCTCTAAGGCGATGTCAAGGGCTTATCTATTATCATTTATCTTTTATTGCCTGTTATAGACTCGGCCTGGGCAAGCCTCAGATCTTGACCTGTTAGTCTCATTGCACCCTTTGCAGCATCCACGACTACTCGGAGGTCGTCCAGTGCGTCAAGGAGCTGCAGCTGGAGTACCGCCCGAAGATGCTCGCCGCGTGGGTCAAGCTCGTGTTTGAGAAAAAGGACAAGGAGCAGGGCCTGCTCGGCGACCTCCTCCCTCGCCTCGCTCAGGACTCTCCTCCTGCGCTCAGCAAGGAGGACATCACCAAGGGGTGGGCAAAGAATCCGACATCCCTTGACATGCTTGTACCAGACATTGAGTGTGGCATCACTACCAGTGTTGTATCTTAATGACGCATCAAGAAGTCAGCTGCTTAGTCCAGGACTGTCGTCATCTCCCGTGGCTTGGCGGAGGAGTTGCTCGGTGGTCTTACTATTCTTCGACCGCTAGTACGTCCGTTGTAGTTTGGGGTGCAGACAAGTCAGTGACCTCTCGATCTCGTGCCGCTGTGCAGGCTGGCAGTGGTCCTGGAAGACCTGGACGACCTGGCCGTCGACGCGCCGTTTGCGCCGAGGACGCTCGGGGAGATCCTTGGCAAGTTGGTCGTGGCGGATGCACTGGCGCTTTCGGAGACCGGCCGCCTGCTGAAGGAGGGTGGCATGGAGCCTGGGGAGCTCATCAAGTATGGGTTAGCTCAGAAGGTCCTGGTGGAGCTCCTGAAGACGCTGAAGGGTTACCGCGGGGACGCCGACCTGGAGAGCATCTACCGAAGCTCGGGGCTGAAGCTCGAGGACTTCATGCCAGAGGCGGAGCGTGCAAAGCCGGACTGCTTGGATGCGCTGCTGGAGGACAGTGGCCTTGAGGGCCTCTATCCGGTGAGCTTAGAAGCTGCTTCACGAATTTTCTAACGTGATGCGAGAACATGGTGCTAGGCTAGCTTCTGGGTGGTTTGTCAAGTGACCTTCTGACATGTATCTGAATTGTTAAGTGACCTTCTGACATGTATCTAACTTAGACATGTTGGTTGTCCTTACGCTTGCGTGTTCCTGGTGGTACAGATGAAGTGGGTGGAGAAGCAACTCAGAGCGTCCTTGGCGCACAATGAGCCGGTAGACGACCTCCATGCATGGTTACAGGTTTGGCCTGGCAAAGCGCCGTCTCAGCACCTAACTCCTAAGAATCACAATATATATTGACCCTCATATTGTACATCGAAACCCATCATTCCTTATTGTCACCTTGTTCGGAACTTTGTGTGCTTCCTTTGCCTTTGCTCTGATAACAGGCGGCCCCACTCTGATGCAACAGGAGCATGTGCCAGCAAGCACATTGGCTGATCCTTCCTTCCTGCGGCTCCTCATTAGGAGCATATTTGATGTCATTGTCCACCGCTCTCCTCCTTCTTACGAGGTAACACACGTCTGCATTAGTCACAGCTGATTCAGAAGTCTAGTATCTGAAGTAGCCATCTGATAGGGACTCAATCTGAGCCAACCAAGCAGGGCACCTGACACAGTACCATCAGGTAGCTGCTTTTGCTGGCTTTTGCTCAGTCTGGTTCAGACCTTGATGCATCTACATTTGGCAATTCCTGTAGTGGGGGACAACATCGTCACTTGGTTATGAGGAAGGGTTTCCTAAGGACAATGCACCATAATGTTGTTTCTTGAGTCTTTACTTCTTTCCAGTTGCCACGATGTTCTGGATTAGCTTTTCTAGCAACCAGTTTGCAGGATTTTGAAGCTGACGTGATGTTGACCTTGTGTTGTGCGTATGCTACCCATGCAGAAGGGGAGTATTGCTAAGTATGCTGAGCTACTGAAGAGCGCTGCAAGTGGAAAGGGGGCTTCGATGAAGCAACAGCAATGTGAGATGGAGTTGCATGGCTTTGTTTCTGCATACCTGTGTCTGCCATGTTGTATGCGAAGGAGCAACTTTGCAAAACTACAAAGATGTAGCCTAGATGTCAAGTTGTCAAGCCACCAATGCACATCAGGAAGTGGTTGCTGCTGATCTTCAGAAGAAAGCAGGTGCCGGGTTCGACTTGAGTCCATACCCTCCGTATGCGTTTTTGTTTTCAAGGGGACTCAATCTGCCATCTGCTAAACGTGTCCAATCCATGCTGGTGGCTGCAGACCTCTTTGCCGCGCAGCAATTGGCAGACAGCCTGGGCCACCCTCCTGGCCTTCTGACTTCCATCTTCCAAAGCCTCAATGACGCTAAGGTCAAGCCCTCTTGCACCACGCGGCATGGGTAGTAGTGACATCGTCAATTCTGCCTGTTGTGTATGCAAGCTTTCTAGCTCCGAGGGTCGTCTAGAACAAAGCTTATGGCCTGCCGAGCAAGCTGATGGGTTTACTGCATAGCAAGATTCTCATGGTTTGAACAGTGTAAATCCACTTGCTGGCCCCAGTAAGATGGGTCACTATCACTAGAAGGAAAGTGCTGTGGAGAGTACACTGATTGAGCTTTTGTTTATGCTGTTCCGATTGGTGGTTTTTATAATGTTTGCAAGGTCGTCCTAAATGTCCCGGGAACTAGACTTTTGGGTTATCCACTCTGCAGATCTCCTATACGTTCCATGTCCTGATATAAAAGTTGCATTTCTTGTGCACAGATAATCCAGGTGCAGGCCTTTCAACAGTGGAATGACGACACCAAGGACCTCACACCTGGCAAACAACAGGTATATCTCGACTGACATGGCTTGTACTTTATCGCAGTTTGTGTTGCGTCCCAGAATTTGCATTGTTGCAAGGTAATGGAAAGCAATGCTCTAACCGCATGCATGGATGTTGCAAATTGCAAACATGACCTGGTGATTATTGGTGGGTCACCTAATGGGGCTGGTATTTGACATACTGTCAATGCAGGCGGTGAAGGAGGCATTCAAGTGGTTGCAGCAACTGTACCAGGAGGAGGAGGAGGAGGAGGAGGATTAGTTTTGGTTGATGCAACTTTGGCACCTCAATTGAAGGGGTAGAGATATTGCAGATTCCACCTTCACTGACCTTACTCTCAAGTGACGGCTCTTGTGTTTTCCTGGATATTTAGAATGCCGGCCTATTACAAGTCCACAGGACGCTATAAGGGCCGCCGGAGAGGAGCCCCACGTTTGTACAGCGCGTGAGTAAAACCCTGAAGAACATACACACAAGCATTTTTTCCCCCACATTGTGCCAACCAATGTATGTCAAATTTGGTTCACGTCTAGTCTGGTATGGAACACAGGCATTATGTTGTGGAGCAGACATCTTGGTGGCTGGCAGAGGTTCACGCCTTTGTCCCTTGAGCCTCGAGGCGTGCTCGAAGCTGGCTGACAAGCCGCTAGACCAATTGAATTGGCAGGCAGGCTGCTGGACAAAGGAAGGTGGTAACATGATGGAAGCTGCAGCACTCAAGAAGAGGCAGTGATTGCCTATTCAACATTTGCAATCACCTGGCAACCTTATGCATAGGTGTCGCAGTGAGCAAAGAATGGAACATTACAAGTGGCTGTCTCAAGCCATCAGGCATTGGAGAGAGCTATGTACCCTACAGTAGCATGACCACTCTGTCACAACACAATATCAACCAGCGAGTTCTGGCTGGTGAAAGAAACGATATGACGATGAGATGAACATAGATAAGCCTAGACAGATGGAGAATGCCTCGAGGATTGCTCTTAAGAGGACCCAGAGGCGCTGCCAGAAAGATCACAGGAGCCACATCCTCTACAGTAAGCCAAGGCTGGCGCAGTGGTTGATGGGCAAGCCGACCAAAAGGCGTAACATGCAGAAAGACAGCACTCTGCTGTTGAGAATGCCGGCCACACTTTGGGCAATCTTATTAGTCACAGGACTGCTATCTTTATACGGTGGTGGCATGACTTCAGTGGGAAAAGAAGAAAGCATGGCCAAATTGACTGGTGGCTGTGAGAGGCCAGCCCAAAGGAATGGACAAGGTCTGAGCCGAGTGGGAAACCTTGAGACTTAGGGGAAGCCAAAATGAGTGATTCTTCAGGGGCCGGTAGTTGGGCCCAGGCGGCTGGCCTGGCGGGGCTGCTGGTGTGGCGCGCTACTGTGCCGAAGGCTGTGCCGCCGCCTCACCTCCTCTGCCACGGCCAGGTAAAGGAAGCCTCCACGTCAACAGATACACAGGCTTTGAGCCCAGCACCACTGACTCAAGGAATTTACTGAAACAATGACCAATACGTATAGTGCATGAAGCATAACCTGCAATGTGACTTCAGTACCTCGTCTGGAGGCTAGCTCTCTTTGCAGCTCCTCCTGCCATTGCTGCTGCTTGACAGCACCCCAGGAAATATAGCTGCGGCAGGGTCAACAGTGACAAAGTAAGATACAGCAGCAGAAATAGGCTACCTGCTGATCATCCGAAGTGGGATACACTGACTGACATACTTGGTACCTAGCATAGTGGATGCGAGCGCATGAGAGACACATCAGCGGCAGAACTGAAGTGAGTGCAAGACCTGGAACTTGCATCCCCTTGGCGATCTGCAGGCGGCGTGAGAGGGGTGTTGGCCCGCTCTGGCCTGCAGGCGCTCATTGCTGTGGGAATCACCGCAGGAGCATCCTTCCAATGCCTAGCCTGCTCGCCACTTGCGCTTCTTGACAAGAGTGCCCCCCTGCTTCTATCTGCTCGTGTATGGATCTCGTGCTGAGAAGAAGCAGCGCTCCACTCGCGGGTGCCGACTCCACTGCTGGCGCCGTTGGGCTCTGCATACTGCCCAGGTGCAGCACCACCTCGCCCCTCCACCACCTCCGCTGCGTGCCGGCGCACCGCGGGGTCGTCAGCGGCCGCAGCCCCACTTGCCTTGCGCTGAGCGTGCTCTAGGCGCTGGTCCTCGAATGGAGCTCTTGTGAAGCTACCAGTCCCTCTTGAGCTGCCACACATCAAGATTGGGCAGGCTTCCCAACTTAGTTAAGTACCGTCCGTACCTTGTACACTGGCTGCAATCAAAGAATGCTCAGAAGCCACAAAAGCTCCATGGTGCCAAAAGTAGATGTCAAGGAGCAGGATGTTGTCTGTGTTCAGCCTGCACACCTTGGCGAGTCAACTGGTGAAGTGGCCTGCCAGGCGGGGCGACCAGAGTGGCCCGCGATGGGGCGCTCCAAAGGAGTGTCGTGGGGAGACCGGACGGCCACCGGGCTCGGCGTGTTCCGGATGCTCTGGTAGAGCTCCAAGAGGGGCGTCTGCAGGACTCGAAGCTCCTGCGCCTGCAGAATGTCGCGTAGTCCAGTGAGCCAGATCGACCACAAAGTACACGATACAAGCACGGTAAGCATGAAGAGACTCATAATTGACAATCAAGCCATGCTCTCAACACCAGCAACCTGAACTTAGAGACTCTAAATTTGGGGCCTCATGCTGCACCGACAGAAGCCATCTCAGGCTACATGTGAGCCAATCACAGCTTGCCAAGCACTTCTACAGATAAGAGGCACTGCAGAGCATAACATAGAGCGACAACTTTGGCATCCTTCTGATGCAATACCTTGCTTAGTCAGACAGAGCCTCTCACCTTGTCCTTCAAAAACACCATAATCTTGTCCTCTGTGACTTCGTCGTCATCAAGAGCTAAGGCCTTGTTAGTGGGCTCCACAGGGCCAGGCAACCGGGGCGAGGCCAGCAAAGGTGTAGCTGCTGTAGCTCTCCTATGCCAAGAGTTGGACCCCCTTTCCCACTCCCTCAGCCCTTCGGAGTGCTCGTGACTCGCTGCCCTCCAATTAAAAGCCCCGCTTGTCGACATGGATGGCTCTTCCATGGGGTTGAAGTTGCTCTGGAAGAACAGTTTACTCAGCAGTGAGTGTCTGAACACTAACGGCGCAGATAGAGATCACAAAATCTTCATAATTGTTAGCATGATGCTGTTCTAGATTTTCTTGCCTTAATTGGCATGACATGGCAGCACATTCAATGTTTCCCATAACAAGCAAGCCACTGTTAGCACAAGAAAGGCTGCACCAAACGTGGCTTTGTAGAGCCGGAGCTTTGTATTTGACAAGCAGTTGCCCACCTGTAACCAATCTACAAGGCGGAATACAACAACAATAAGCACCAGCTTTAGAATGCAATAGCACTTGAGCGTGGACCTGAAAAGACAGCTGGGAAAAGCCGTCGTCCAGGTCAACACCAGGCTCAGGAGAGGAGTAGCTTCGCAGATACTGTCTGCTCTGGGTGGTTGAGCAGCTGTCCTCCAATGGCACCTTGATTGATGGTGCCAAAACCCTGACACGGCACGACAAAGTACGGCAACTCCATCGCTCAATGCATGCAGATTTCAGTGAGAGGTTGCAGAGCAGAGCTGGATCCTGATGCTTACATTGCCAGACGGCTAAAGCTGCAGCACAAGCTGGATAATACTGAAGCCTACCGTGACATGCTTTCACTCTTAGGCTTGTGACCTTCAACACTCTCGTTTTTCCACCTTAGCACAGCCTACACATAGTAAAGGGGGACATGATTAAGTGAGCATTCAAATGATCAATCAAGTAGTGAAGGTCCATGTAGGGGTGTCATCAAGCTTGCCTCAATGTAAAACATATGTGCTCTATTTGCATATTTCAAGTACCCGATATGGTCTTATCGAATCTGCCTCAATGCTCATCAGGAGGATGCCACATTGCTTAGCAAAGCAAGGTTATTGTAGAGCAAGGAGCCATATGGGCTATAAGCTGGAGATAAATGTCAGACTTACACTTGGACTCGGATGCTGCACTTCTGCTTCCGCAGTTGGAGCTGCCAGAAATGGATGCTGACATTGCTCACAGGAGCCCAAAATCAGGAATAAATCTACAAATACTCAATGATGTCAAGCGGGGGCTGCTTCTCTACCCATCTTTGCAGCATACAGCGAAGGTGGCTTGTATCTTTTCCTCCAATTGCCAACAAGGAGGCCTAGCTTATCTGTGACGTTGCAATATCATCAGAGTCGCATCGTCAAGGCCAGTATTAGCAAGTAGCGAGCAGAGAGCATCTTATTGATACCTTGAGAAGCTCGCTGGCGGGAGGCCTCTCTCGAGGGTCTCTGAGGACAGAATGCAAAGGCATGCTAGACAGTGAGCAGCTCCAGAGAGTATAGTCCCATCTTTCGTCAAGTGCATTGGTGACTTGACCAACAGGTCAGGTTACTTTCACAACATAGTCTGCCATCATCTGAGCCTCCTCAGTGAGTCGCGACCTCAGGTGAAATGTGTGGACAGTGTTAGCGTCCTTACCTCCTGAAGCACTTGAGAAGGAAGTCCTTTGCCTCAGGCGACAGGTGGTCGGGTATAGGGGGTGGGGCTTTGGAGGCGGCGATGTGAAACAAGGCCGAAACCTGTACGACAAGCAATTGGTAGTATGCATGCACATACCCCTGGCCATGAGTATTTACTCATCTTCCACTATATGTGTGACCAAAAATAGCTAAAATTAGCATCCTTGGTGTACTCTCGATCATAGGTCCATACTGCTACTTCCGCAAGCATTTTAAAGGCTATAGAGAGTGCTTTCCAGCTTTGCTCTAATGGTATCTCATGAGACATCATATCCTGTGAGCTCCAGATGAGACACACTGCACAGCATTATAAAGGTCCTGCCTGTGATTGAAACTGGCTCCAGGGAGGCTTTCCAGTGGCCATCTCTATGACAGTGCAAGCAACGCTCCAAATGTCTGCTTGCCTGGACACACGCAGGCCACACGTGAATCAAAGTCTGTGAAGATCGATAGGCTGTGGCTTGAGTAGCCCTCAGCCTCCTTCTTCACGAGGACGTAGCCATGGAATTCATGGGGCAGGAAGGCGCCAGCAAGCCCAGAAGTGGGTGAAGGAGACCACCTTCCATGTCCAGTCTGCTTGATGACTTCTGGAGCCATCCAGTAGGGGGTGCCTTTCATAGACTTGAAGCCTTCTGACATGGTTGCCTGAAACAATCAAGTGCCAGCCAGTACAGCTCAGACCCTGCTCATATGAGGAAGCTGAATTGGCAGCCCATTTTATCAGAGTGCTGGTTGTCATGCAACAGGCCAAAGCCCTGAGACAAGGTTGCCGCCTCTTACCAGGTCAGCTAGCTTCTTTGACGCGCCGAAATCAGCGAGCTTTATGCAGCCACGGTTGTCAACGAGGATGTTGGCCCCCTGTAAGTCGACAAGCACTCTCCATCAGCACGGCTTGCGCAGCCTTTGGAGGGCACAAGTGCAGCCTGCCAGCCCTCAACATACGAGGGCAATTTCGGCTGTATGTTAACAGATGTCCAGAAGCAATACCAAGTACTGTCATCACCTTCCCTACAGCTATGCAAGCAGACAGGTAATCTGGTTCTTGACCTTGATGTCACGATGCATGATCTGGTGCGTGTGCAAGTAATCCAACCCCAACAGCAGCTGCCGTGTGTACATGCGTATGACCTGCCAAAACAATGGCACTAACCATGTGCTTAAAGTGTTGCAGCGCGCGGAGGACTACAAGCAGACTTGTGCACAATGTATGAAGTGAAGTGTCAACCTGTGTCTGGACTCTAACAGTGGCTACAGAGTTACCACCGTGTGCTGAGCTGCACATGGAATTTCAAGGTGACGAGTCTATCACATGAAGCAGGCTCGTCAACACTGGACTGAATTGGGGACGTGGTGACCCAGGTTGAGATGCGCAAACTCCCAACCATATCCAGGCGACACTAAGGAAAAAGCAGAGGCGCAAGAGATCACCTTCTCCGTGAAGGACCCGAACTTGCTGAGCAGCGACGCGATGGACCCTCCAGGGACGAACTCCAGGAAGATGTTGAGGGCCTCCTCCTCCCTGTCCGTGCCCAGATACCTCTGCCAAAGCCAGGAGCGAGCCAGTCAGCCGGGGAAGCCGCTCTGACGCCCCAGCGTTGGCCATGCTGCTCCCAAGGCTCCCCCGCAAGAGCGGTGTCACACGACCAGCTTGCACACAGCAGGGTGGCGGCAGTTCCCTGCCTCTATTGCCATGCTCGCGATCAGCAATCGCGCTCGGGCCTGCCAAGCCAGCATTGGTAGAGCCACGGCCTTCGTAACTGCAGCAGTTACTGCTGGGAGCACGTTGTGGCGCACGACAGCGGAACTCACAACAATGTTGGGGTGCGAGAGGTTCCGCAGGACAGCAACCTCCTCCTCCAGGTCCCGCGCTTGCTCCTGGAGAGAGGCGCGGCCCAACAGCAGGGCGGCGGCGCTCTCAGCTCTTGCCACGACCACTTCCGCCGCAGGCAGGCTGGGTTTCAACCCCTGAGCCCGACGCTGCCGACGTGGCTGCCCGTGCCGCTTGCGCGGCGGCACAGTCACTCACCTGCGCTCGCTCCTTGGTCGTGCTGTTGACGGCAATGAGGACCTGCCAGCAGCGAAGGCGCGGAGAGCGACGCGTCCGCGAGCCGTCAGGCAGCGTCAGCGGAAGACCCGATCATTTGCTGCAGCAGGCGGCGGCGGCGGCGGCCGCGGCATGGTTCGGCGCACCGCAGCCAGCGCCACGGCCCTGCTGCAGCGGCGGCGGCGGCGGCGGCGGCGGCGGCGGCGGCGTCGCACCTGCTTGACGGCGATGAGCTCGCCGGACTCGAGGTTCATGCCCATGTACACGCGGCCGTAGGCGCCCGCCCCGATGAGCTCGCCGCGCCGCCACCGGATCGGGGCCGGCTCCGCCATCGCCGCCCCGGGCCAGGCCGCCGCCAGATNGCTGCGTTAAGCCGACGCGGCGCGTTTACCAGCAGCCGGCGTCTTTCGTTCGGTCCCGGCCGCCGCCGCCGTTCCGTTCGCGTCGCCAGGTCGTCGCGTGCGGCTCGTCCTCTGCGGGGATGTCTAGCTGGGGTGCCCGACTGGGAAACGAGCTCCCGTCGCTAGCAGTGGCTCCAGACGACGGCAGACGGCGGAGCGCGGTTCGCTGCAGGAGGCGAGTCCCGCAGAGGACGGGCAAGTTTCCCCAGCTACTGTCCATCTTGGCCCCCTCCCACCCCCCCCGGGATATCCGCCGCCGCCGCCGCCGCCGTTGCCGCCGCCGCCGCCGCCGGCCTTCGGACCCCCGCCGCCGCCGCCGCCGCCGCCGCCGCCGCCGTCGATCCCCACTGGAGAATCTGCCCTCGACTGGCGCCCGAGGCGCGCCGCTGCAGGCAGGCAATCAATGCCCGTACGTTGTTGGAAACCCCCCCGCGTTGTGAAAACACCCCGGCTGAGAGCAAACGGCAGCCATGGCGGGCGCAGGCCCTCCCCCCCCCACCCCCCGAGGTGGGGGCGCCACCGCGCCGGGCTGCAGGCAGGCCGCGCCTCGCTGCCTGCAGGCCGCCCGCTGCCGCGTCCGGCGATGCCGCCGCGGCCGCCTCCCCGGGGCTGGCTCTGCGCCTGCGGCAGGCACTGCCTCCAGTTGACACGTCGCAGAGAGCTCATGCGTCAGCCGGCATGGTTGTCAAGCCCTGCGGCCGCAGCATGCCATGGGACGCGCAGACAGGGTCGAGTTCGTCGTGCAGCGTGCTCTGGTCTCGCCATAACTGTAGCCCCTCCCGATCTCAAGAGCTGTGAAGTCTGACTATATCATACAGGAAATTACTTTGCAGATGCATGTCGGCAGACTGACATTCTGCAATCATGTTGCCCAAACAGGACTTGCTTTGTGGCTTCCTGCTGCGAATGGTCCGACATCGATGGGGTTGTGCAGTAGAGGAATCTGAGACGACAGTATCCAGCGGCAAGCCAATGTACGCGTCCAAGCTCCTCGTTCACTTGATCAGCTTGTACAACTTGACAACAGCAAGCCTGGAAATGATGCTCACGCCCCAGCACCAGCTTCAGCAACAGCCAAATGTTGCTGTATCTGCAGGGCGACGAGGTGGTCCTTGCAACGCCTGCGATGAAGCAATTCTAGGAGCGGACGGCAGCGACCTCTGGATTGCTGTGATGCGCAGGGCGCTATGCAGTCAGCGACGATGGCAACCACCTTGGTGGGCTGTCCGCCAGCAGCCTTTGCCAATTTCAAGTTCCTGCTCATGCCAGGGGAAATTGTCGGGCCCAAGCGGAAGATGGTGTATATTCCTGCAGTCCAGGCCAGCAATCTTCAACCTCAACCTTGGCGCTTGTGAAGTGTGATTGCGTAGCATAGGCATATCAATGGCTAGCAAAGCCGGTAGCACGTGCTGTCACTGGATGAAGCTGCTGATAGCTGGAAACAGTCCAAACCTCAACTTAGGATGTGCAGTCTCGAAGTACACGCAAACTCTGATATTTGTCCAAGCAAGTGACCAAGGCCTTCCTTCGTGCTAACTTGAGAACTGATCTCAATCGGCCTTGTTCTTTGCAGAGCTTTGATGACCTGGTTGAGAAAATTAAGGCCAAATTTGCAGCTGCAAGCAACGTGTACAAGTTAGTCCTTGAGATGCAGGCATGTTCAGATGAACAATATCTCTTACTGTATACAGAAGCATGTCCCTTCTTTGTCTTTAGCAAATACGAAAGCCTTCAAGTTCATGTCAATTAAGTGACATGCTTCCATCCTTGATTTGCAGCGGCCAGATACTTTCCTGCTTGTTCGTCTGCATTGTGCTCTGAGCAACGTTTTGTTAGCAGGACCTCTCAGTGACTCTTCCATCGTCACCAAGCAGGTGGCCAGCCCGCCCCCAGGAGTCGAAGCCCACACAGTGGACGAGCTGTGGGCTGAGGTTGAGGACCTTGAGCTCTTCGACCCCCAGGCCGTGACCAATCTCCGCCTTCGCGTGGATGGCCCGTCTACGCCTTCAAGCCAGCAATTGCTCCATTGTGAGGCCTGCTCTGCGTGCGCAGCCGATCAAGATCACGTTCTGAAATGCTTGCAAGATCTTACTACTGTCCGCTCCCTACTCGCTTTGAGGTTGTATTGTGCATGGTATCTTCTGGTGCTTGCAGATTTTCACAACCATTCCGGGCTTGTCAGATAAGGTTTATTGATTGCTGTCTGGACATGGATATTTTGTGGTGTGCCTGCACCAGCCCCTATTTTGTATTGGCTCTGACACTCCAATTCTTGCTGTAGCTCTCTTCCCGCCCATGGATCGCTCTGGAGAGACCCCTATGGATGTTGCCTTGCGTGAGGACCTGGAGCGGAGGGCAACGATATATACCAAAGGCAAGGATGGCATCCTCACAGGGCACATGAAGCTGATGAACCAAGCTTCAAGGCAGATCTCTTTGCGGGACCCTAGGATGGTCGAAAAAGGCAGGCGGTCGGACCTCATGCGGGAGGCAGCTAACATGGTAAACCCTGCTGCGAGTTGCTGCTCTAGCACTAGCCATGATTGATGTCAGCTGCAACTTGAGTGGCTGCCCCTTGCAACCTCCTCCGTCTGCTGAAGGCATGGACGTGAAGTGTGCCAGCAGGCGAAGTCCAACGGTCGTGTTGATGCATGCAGGTGAGACGGGTCTACAACTTCAAACATGGTTACTCTCGATCGCAAGTCAGTCACTTCCACTCCTCTCCAATTACATGCCATACCATATCCCACTCTAATGAATGGTCACCCACTGTAAATACATGAATTCACCTGCTTCATTCTAGGGCCATCTGCTATGTGCAACTATTGTACTCTGGTCTGGGTAAGCCTCTCTGACACTGTACTGTATATGCCTTCGTTGAAGCAGCATGCTGATACCCAAGAGAGATCAAGATCAAGGAAGCGCAGCGGAGAGTCCAAGAAGTGGAATATTGAGAGCCGAGCTGAGCGTTGTGCAGAGCTGAAGATGGGCATCTCTCAGGTGGAAAGCCTCATTCGTGAGAAAGATGGCCTGATGAAGCAGGTATTTGTCTACTGTAGCAGTCACTTGGTATTTTGCATTGGGTGCTTGTTTGGTGAATAGTGCAATGACTGATGCAGTCTGTATGAGAGCCCTTGTCTTGCTGATGAGCAGAACTTGTCTGAAGGCATAAGCTCATATTGCCATCGCTATCTGCTTCATTGAAAGCAGGCGGAGGATGACGGTGACGTGGGACAGGTAGACATCCTCAGAAGGGATGTGGCTGACCTGCAGAAGCGGCTGCATATGCTGCAACGAGAGGAAACGGACATTCTCAAACGGGAAAGGCGGTCCATGCAGAGGTGAGTGCCCCCTTGTGCTTGACACCTGCTTGGTGGAGGAGGATTAGATAACATCTGCCGCCGCTGGCCGGTGAGCTGCCAGTATTCATTAGTATTCTCACAACAGAATGAAAGTTAGTCTTCTCGTTGACTACACTGCTCATTGAGGCAGGTACCAAAAGATCCAGAGGCTGAGGGAATCAGCAGGAGGGTCTAGCATGGAGGAGCACGGGGGCGTCCTTGAGCAGCCGGCCATGAGCGTGCTGCTGCAGATGTCTGATGCTTCGTCCCAAAAGGAGGGTGGCACCGTGTCGGGGGTCGGTGGCGACCGGGGAGGCAGCGCAAGAGACGGTGTGGAGTCTGGGCAGGTAACAGGACCTCAGCCCTCATGAGAAAGTGTAGAGTGCTGAAGTCCAAGCCTTCGTGCAGCAATCTTTGCACCCAAGACGAGGGTGAAAATGCCGTGACTCCATCCAGGGCTTTCAGATTATTGCTAGATTGAAGATTCCTGGTTGCGGAAGAGACTTAGGCCGGCCAATATGTATGGTAGTAGTGGAGATTTGTCACATCACACTTGTCACTCAAGTCCTTCTCAAAGTGCGCATAATTGACGAGTTGCCATCCTCTGCAACATGTTTTGGCAGGTTGATCCGCAGCTCATATCTCCTGCTCGTCCATCTGGGGACCTCCAGGAAGCCCCATCGCGGACACATCCTGGCTCGGACATCGCGTGGTTTTGATGCAGCCCAGAGACAACCTGATCAACGGTTGTCGATGTTGCTTCTGACACTGATAGCACTTGGATTGTACTGTGTGCACTGTGGGGCCCTGTCCAATTCCAACAACCCCTCACCCTTGGCTCGAACCCATGACCTTGCTTTCTCTTGTCCACTTGGCTCGACCTGTACTGTAGTCAACATGTATAGCTCATTGTAGCCCAAGGCGGCCTTGGCTTAAAAGCGTTGACATAGGCCGCAAAGAGCATATTGTTCAGTATATTCGATGAATGAATTTAGCGCCACTGTGTAGCTCACAAGCGCATGTGACCAAGTATGATCTGTCAGAAATTGAATCGTGGTGAAGCAGACGAGGATATGCAATCTGATTGTGGTGATATCATTTGCTTTGCTTTATGTGGTGCCATTGTAGAAATGTATAATCAGGGTTCATCTCATCACATGCTCCTTCTGAAGCCTCCCTGGCAAGGCACAGCTTTGACGCCATCAATTATTGCTCTTTAGGCAGTAGCTTATTTCCTTCACTAATACTTATTATGCTACAAACGATGAGGATATCTTGTGCTGTCTTGCTGACAGGCAGAGTGCATGCAGGAGCTTTGATAGTGCTGGTCGCTGCACAGCCAACGACCTCCTCCTTCGAGTCTGCCACACTTTCTGATGTAGGGATGCCTTGTTTGTGAGTAAGTACAACGAGCAGACCAAGCAGTTCAGCTGCAATAAGCCCGGGTGCTCACAATCGACAGCATGACCTCATGCTCATGTCGCCTTTTGTGCATATTACTTGGGGACTTTGCCCACTGCTTGTGGACATATAGGCCCAAAGAAGTCACATCAGTAGTCAAGTAATCTTCCAGTCTGTAGACGCCTTCACGAGGTTGTCTATTCTGGAGCTTTGCAAGGTCAGTGTGGACCTCAGCTGCCGTGAATGAGCGCTCGCAATTGAACGTGGAACTGCGGAATCTTGCAAGCCTCCACCACCATCACCAGCTGCAGCTGCCGCAACCCACGAGACTGCAGCACCAAGAGATAGTGGATGCACTTATAACTTGTGGAGCCAGGAGGAAATGCAGGGGAGCAGTGCTGCAAGACGTTAAAGAGGGTCACTTGTTCACAGAGCTGAGGTGATCTTCTCTGGTTATAGACATACAAGTATGATATCATAAACCCTTGTGTTACAAAGAGGATGGTGCCACACATGGTGAGCCGCTTGCTCCTCGGCTCTGACGGGGAACGAGAATGACCACGAGCTCAGCTGCATGCGGACATTGACAATGCAAAGGGCAGCCTGAACAGTCAGGACTGGCCGCAGGGCCCTCAAGCTCCTCACTGGATGGTCAGAGCCCCTGGAAGATGTCCAGGGCGCCATGAATGCACATGGTGCACGGCAACACCTTACTTATAATTCGACAGGGTGTGGCCAGTGGGAAGCGCGCACCTTGTGGAAGATCTCGTCTTCTGGCTTGATGTAGACGAAGTCCCTCTCAGCCTTTTCCATCTCCCGCTTCAACCTCTGAATTAATCAGCAAACGTGTATTGCTGATGACAATTACATAGTTTGTGCTTTTGATTCTTAGCTAGACTTATGATCACTTAGCTGACTTGTAAGAAGTCTCTGCCGATGGCCATTTGGTTTGTGTCCATAGAGACAACTAGGGAAAGTGATGTGTCCGCCAACCTTTCCTTTGAGTCGCGATGCAGGCTCCACAAGCTTGCGCAGCTCCTTGTACATCCGCGTGAGGATCAGGTATTTCTCAAAGCGGAAAAAAGCCCGCAGTGGTTTAGGCTGCACTAGGAGCAAGGCGAGCAGAGGCAGGCCATCATTAGATAAAGATAAACATAGAACTTTTCCTGCCAGGAACTTGGAAGTGAAACTACATTGCAGCGTAACTTGACGAGCACCATAAAAGAAAGTGAAACACCACATTTACAGCCAACTTAGGACACTGAAGCTCCTTCAAGCTTAATATCAGAAGATAGTCAAGCAACTTAAACAACTAATAGCATTAACTATCTGTAGCAATGATCAGTTGCATATGGGTGGGCTCTGAATAATTTCAGTGCGCAGTACCTCATCCTCAATAGCCCATCCGACCTCGTCAAAGAGGCCCTGGTACAGGGGGGGGAGGATGTCCGCTGGCGCATTGAGCACGCGCTCACACACAAGCAGGCCCACGTTGGGCCGCCCAGCAGCCCACAGGGCCTCCAGGCCCGCTGCCTCCGGCTTGCCACCACACTTCTTTCGCAGGAAGCTCTGCAGGTCCTTCATGCACTGCTTTTCCTGCTCAATAAGGAGTGGCCATGCAGAGGTCGATGCGTAGGACTTGCAAAAGTAGCAAACATTGGCGCTCGCGTACCAAAAGCCATATTGGGGTTTAGGTGTAGATTACTGGCTACCAATGATGATAGTCTAGTAGTCATCTAGTGCTCATAAAATCTAGTGGTCACAAACTTTACAGTTCAGGGGCTGAGATGCTAAGCTACCCTCACTTTAGACCAGCAAATGATTATGTAAGACAGCTAAGTAGCTGGCAGTGTGGCGGCTTAAGTCAGTGGATGAGAAGCAGGGGAGTCACCGCACTCGGTATCTTTCGGGGCTGAGGATGCTGATAACGCCAATGGGGCTGTCCTCGCCGGCCGTCTTGACCACGCTGCCGACCGTGCGCTGTGCAACGATGATGTCCGCAAAACCGGACAGGTCCCATACAGGCGCATCATCGAGATAGTTGCGCAGCAGGGCTTTGATGCCGTGGAAGTCTGGTGGCGCTGGGTCATGGAACTCGACGTCCACAGCAATGAGCTCCTGTCCTTCTTGCAAATGCAGCACATCACAGCAGCATAATTTCAGCATGACAAAGATGACGGCTTGTAATGACAACCTTGCTCAAAGCACAGACTCTCCTGGACAAAAAGATCCTGGAAACTCGAGCAAGCCCAGCACCTAGAGTCTACACCCTACATCTTCTGTTTCTCGTACTTACATGCCATGGTTGGAGATGGGACATAAGAGTCTACATAACCAGCAGGGCTTATGGGACCAGGCAGCGAGCACAATGACATTCGCGCCTCGACTAATTGCATTGTAACTATGCAGCTTTTGTGTCTGTCCTTGCTGCAATGGTTCAGGCCCATACTGGGGATGCTGCCGTGGCTTCACTGAGCAAACATAGGTGTACTTAGGTTCTAAGCCCCAGACCCGAGACTCTTGGAGAATAATCTTAGCACAAGTGAACTTGCATAATGTAAAGCTGCCGGGCACAGTAGATGCACACAGTGGGCAGGGCAAACGCAGTGACCTCCATGGACCTGGACCCTGTGATACGAGTGCCACCCATTGCCAAGGCTGCTATAATCTATCGTACTGAACCTGGAGAAAGCTGCTAATGCTTGACAAGCCCTCAAAGCCTAGACCCCAGACATTCTAAATATAAGCTGCAAAGCCTGGTCTTGGAGCCTTGAAAGCAGCAGTCTCAGAGGCAGGCGCTCAACGCCGCACTCGAGGAGGACCAGCGAGCAGGCGTGCGCCCTACTCTGGCCAGCACGCAGTCAAGATGCTGCAGCAAGGACTGCAGTGGCGGCAACGGCTGCTGCTATGAACCGAGGAAAGGAGGGGGCCTTGCCATGGGAAAGCGGCAGGACCTGCTCCGAGCTGCCGCCAGGATCGTCGTCGGTGCCGTCGGAGCTTGACGCAGGCTCCTTATCCTCCTCCTCCTCCTCCTCCTCACCTCCGTTTCCCGGCTGCCGCTCACGCTCCCGGCCGCTGGGCACTGCGGCAGTGCCACTGGCAGCCCCTTTCTCCGCCTCCTCCGCATGAGCGCGCCCGACTGCAGTTCCACGGCGCCTGCGAGCAGTGCGCTCCTTGCCGTTCGCCCCTGCCATGGCCGGCAGCTCTGACGAAGCTCGATGTGGGCGCTCTCGCAGGTGGGCACGGTGCAGCGGAGGCCGAGTTGGCAAAGGGTCTGTCTTCTGGAGCACCAGATATCAGCCAGCGCCGCCAAGCGTCGAAGGTTCGAGGTTCCAGAGTTTAGGATGTACAGCTTTCTAGGATGAAGTCTTGAGTCCAAGTAGGCATGCCAACGGCGTGGCTGAGAGCTGCTCCTTGGACCTCCCTCCACCAGAACCTGGAGCTCACTGTCCACGCCACCCTCCTTCCTCACACTCTGCCTCCCCAGTCGTCACTGACCAAGGAGCTTCCAGTCTTTCTCAGAGCCAATGTGGTCATCGCCTCGTTGCCGCAGCTCGGTGTGCTGCGGCTGCTTTCTGCTGGCGCCGTTAAACCCCGGCACTCGCTGTGCACAGCTGGAGCAGGCCACTGACAGCCCTTCTCTCACTGCTTGCTCTGGAGGAGCAGCATCTCCTCCTCGCCTTCTTGCCTGTCTCTGCGTCCCCGTCTCTCAGAGGTCTTCCGATGCTTATTGAAGGCCAGCCCAGATGGAGTTGGACAAGGGGCCGGAAAGCGCTGAGACTACACAGCCGCGCAAGTGGCTACTCCAACTGGGTGCTCAACAGCTCCAGTCAGCAGCCCGCGAGTGGGAGTAGCTTGCAGCCGCTAGCTCGCCAGCCCTCTCCCTCGCTGTGCGCTTCAGCGCTTTTCCTTCGCGACGTCCCCCCCCCCCCCNCCCCCCCCCCCCCCCCCAAAATTGTCAGCTTGCCTGCAGGCTCATGCGTTGCATCAGAAAGCTGGTCGAGCCTTAGCTGGTAGCTCAAGAGCTTCTCGATTGCCGTCCGGTACTCGGGCATCAGTTAGCGACCTCTATGTGCTGACTCGTGGTTACTGAGCGGGTCAGCTTAGCAGCAGGTGACGTACATTTGTCAATGTGCTTGCCTTTGTACTTGGCCACACAGGCCCTCCATCTCTTTATACATACTCATTTGCCCCCAATGTTAGCTCGTGTCCAGTCTCCATGGGGTTTTACAGTCATTGACCCCTCTCCGAAAGAAAGTCCCGTCCAGTAGTTATGCTCATTCTTATTTTCTGGGCTGGCCTCTCCCAGCCACCGCCCTCTCCAGGAAGCGTCTTTCTTCTTCCAGTGGAGGGCGATGGCAATGACTTTTCGGATGGGCTTTGTCCACCCGACCTTTGTAAATTCTCATTCTAAGTTGGTCGGTCGAACTCCTCAGACTCTCTGCATGATCCGATCAGATGACGACTGTACAAGACAGCAACGTATGCTGCGCAATGTGTGTAAAGTAGTGGGGATTGAAGTCTCCAGCGCTGACGCGCTGCGGCATGCTCTTGCTCCCCAGTCCTCCAGTGCCATCATGCACATACCCCAGTACCAACTCTTATACGGCGGCACAGCTTATTGAAATTCAAGCGATTGGCTGGGTCCTCAGCAGCCCGGTAGTCAAAGGCCAGGCAGCTGGGGCCGTCTGCCAAGCTTGCACACCCATGGACGAGGATAGCGCCTAAGCCATACTAATGAGCCCGGATATGTTGAGCTCCACGATTGGGCAGCACTTCTTTACTTTATCTGGCATAATGTCCAGCAGGCAAGCTTGCATAGCATGATGCCCGGTACACTAACTCCAGCATTCTAATGATCCAGAAGGTATAGACTAAGCACTCTACTGGCGATCTCTGCGCCAGAAGTTGCATGCAAGGGCGAGAACAAGAGCGAGCAGGCAAATGGCTCTGAAGAAATGTAGCTCGAGGGCCCTGTGCAGTAGTGCACTGCTCTAGACAAAATCATTGTGGCGGCATCTGCGGACGCTGCTACAGAGGGGATCATAGGGACGGGGAGAGGTAAAGGAGGTGAAAAATCAGCGCTAGGCAGCCACTGTGCAAGATTGCTGGTGGCCTCCGTGCCGGCACTCCAGGTGACCATGTCGAGCCAAACTCACAAGCTAGCATCTGCCCTCTCATAGCCTCAGGGAGTCTCGCATGTCACAATCTGCTTCTCAGAGATGCCGGCATCATGAAGCACACTGAGTGCCGCCGCAATTGCCGCAGGCCCGCCACAGACAACTGCCGCAGTTGTCTCAGGGTTGTACTCGAGGTCGTCCTCGTCCAAAACGGATGCAAACGTCCCGATGTAGCCGTGCCAGTCTGCCGTTCCATCCTCCACCACAGGTCTGACCTTCACTTTTAGGGCTTCCCAATGCGCGAAGCAGTCCTGTGAGCGGACCAGAAACAGCAGCCAGGACTTTAGTTACCCCCAGAAAAAGAGCTTGTCCAATTCTGACCAAGTCAGGAGAAACACGGAGGCCATGCAATAATGCCCAAGAAGAGCATAGACTAAGCTTCCAGAGTAATACTTTTTGAATATGGAGCAGATGCTCAACGTGGCAACTCTTCTCGCAAGAGCCAGCGCCAAACGGGGGTCAGTAGGAAAGTCGCTCGAGCTTGAAGGCGGTGGTTGGGCAAAGGACAGGGAGCGAGGGGGAGGCAGAAGGTGGCCTCCTGTTGCAGACCTGGTAGGCGAGGTGCTCGCTTGACGGCGCAGCATAGTATAGCCGCACATCATCGCGCATGCCCAAGAAGAGGCTCCCCGTGTCCTTGGCCTCGATGAGTGCGCGCGCAGCCGCGATGCCGGCAGTATCCGCGAAGATGAGCACAGTCGGAAAGCGCGCCAGGAAAAGGATGGGCCGAAGGTCCAGGCCCCCGCTGGTAAACGGCCCAATCTCCACCTCAGCACCTGACCATCAGACAGCCATTGAACACCAGACGAGCTTCACTTAGTTGATTGCTTGGTCCAATCTTCAATCAGCCTATTGGTTGGTCAAGGATTGCCCTATAGACGAAACAAGGTCGTGAAAGTCGGGCATACAGCGGCCGCTGATTGTGAAGTTCGTCACCCAGAAGCTAGGCTCACCTTCCTGGACATCGTACAGTGCTGGCGCAACATCCTGCCGCACATGCAGGTCAACACGGACGTGCACCGACACCGTGTACTGCGCGAGCTTTGTGGACCCCGCCGGGATGTCGCCCCGCAGCTTGTACAGTACGCCTGCAGCAGCAACCGCCAGAACAGCTGCTACTCAGTCCTCCCTAGCAACCCACTGACTAAATATGCACCAGTTAACTCCTGACTATATGGAGCTTGCAAAGCTGCGACCCGCAGCCTCACCCGCATTCGCCTGCGCACGCGGCGGGGCGCTGGACACGGGCACGGTGGCGACGTCGCTGGCCGGCCCGACCCGCACGGTGGCCTGCTGCCCCGCCCGCAGGTACGCCTTGTCCAGCGGCACGAGCTGGAGGCGCCGAGCCGCACGAGAGGTTGTCAGTGCAGCAGCGAGACCAAGAAAAGACCAGCATAACAAGATCCAGTTTCGTAGCAGAAAAAAGGAAATGACTAAGAAGAGTTGCTTAGTACAACGCATTCATAATTCGTATGTCAAGGTTTCGAAACCCCTTTGTGCTATTCTTCTACGCAGCTCTCCTGCCTGCCACCACTGCTGCCACCACTCTCGCTGTCTGCACATATAAGTCCTTCTGCAGCAGTAGAATTTTGTGGATTCTGCAGATTTTGCCCACGGCTTTTTCCAACGTGCACACCCGGCAATTGATCCCTCGACTCGTAGCCCAGTCCTCCATTCCCTGAGAGCGTTGGATAAAGGAGGCCGCACCTCACGGGAGACCTCGGCGTCGACGGAGACGAGGCGGACGCCCGGCGCGAGGGGGCGGGCCGCCAGCACGGCGGCGGGGTAGAACTCGCGCGGGCTGGCCGCCTCCAGCTCCGTCACCCGCGCGCCGTCGGCGGCGGCGGCGGTCACCTCCCGCAGCGCCGCCTTCCGCGCGTCCACGNCCCAGCCGCTCCTCCATTTGTATGGGGGGAAATAGAACCACCTGCTTATCATCAGCAGCCGTCTCCTGGCTCTCGAGCTGCAGGCGCCACTGCCAGCGCCTGCGCCGCCGCCGCCGCCGCCGCGCCCGCCATTGCCATCGCCATTGCCGCCGCCGCCGCCGCCGCCGCCAAGCCGGGAGGGGTTTTGGCAGCGGGAGGAGGCCCTATCCAAACGCAATCCCGCCTGAATGGGAGCCAACCCCGGTGTGGAGCGCGGCATTTACCCACCGACTTGATTTGGCCCCTCTCCGGCAGCCCTGGTCACGGATCCCGGGCAGCCCTCTGAACTATGACCGGCAGGACAATCAACCGTGTCTCAGCGCAGCAAGTCTGCGCCATGCAGCCGGCAGGGAAACCCTTCTCCGACACTACAAGCACGCGGACTCATCTTTGTGGCTAGCTCCTCCACTCCCACCTTCAGCACACTGTACACTCCTCTTGTTTATTCGTTCTGGGCTGGCTTTTCATAGCCCTCGCTCGCTTCTGGAGGAGCTTACTCTGTCAGAGTAGTCCCACTAGTCTGCTGACATTGAACTCAAACTTGTGCTCAAGTCAGATTGGCGAGCTTTGATAAGGAGGTTGACTTGTCCACTGCTCGTAGTGGGCCAATGCTAACCAGCTCTGCAGTAAGGTGCCCACACAAGCAGTGGAAGATAGTGAGAACTTGTGGTAAGTGCCAGATTGTGTGCAACCTCTATGAAATCCAAAGCACCTAAGCCACATTGGTGTTGACGTGGCTTAGATGCTGACCTGCAATCCTCCTCTTGGTGATGATGAAGATCTTAATGTTGACCTGTGCCCCTAGACCTTGCTAAGTATGGCCCAGCATAGGCACCATGTTATGAAGAACTAACTGCCTTAACTAGCCACTTAGAAGAACATCAAAAAAGCAGCGACGTTGGCAATCACAGTGCAATAAGACATACTCGGAGGACTTCCAGCAGTACATGGCAGGGAGGAAAAGGCAATGTTGCAATTGGTTGATTACAAGAGCTATGAAGTCCAAATACCCCAAATCTCAGCAGATAGTTTCCCAGCTTGCAGCAAGGCGGGAGATGTATTTCAGTTTGCTGCAAGTAACGAACAGTACCACAGTCTCCTCAAAGAACACTGTGCTCTGATGGTGCTTCCAACTTATGCCTGGCTGTCTGGCTCTGAAGTTGTCTCAAATGCTCATCTTCATGCAACCCGCAGCCGAACATCAGGCCAAGCCTGGTGGTCCTCAATCGACGTCCTCATGCCGGCTGTCCGGACGCCATCTTCCATCCCAAGGCTGCCGAGGAGCGGATGCTGACGTACCAGCATCGCCGTCAACCTGCGACGAGTGGGCCCGCCGGCGCACAGTGCCAAGGTACATAGGTGGCCGGCCCGCTGACCCTGATCCTGCGGCTGGCCCGGATCCTGCAGGGGGCATGTTCATTTGCCCCCACTGCTGCCACCTCTGCACGTGATACGGCAGAGCCCCGCTGCTGCCACTGCTTTGGCTGCTGCCGTTGCCGCTGCCGCTGCTTTGGCTGCCCTGTGGCGCTAAGCGCTGGCTCAAGTCCACCTGCCCATGATGCAGTGGCTGGTGGTACATCTGAGCTGCCAGGAAGCTGGACGGGTCAGACCCCTCCTGGTGGTAAGGATGCAGCTCCGCACGGGGAATTCCATCGTTGTGCGGCTGAGAGAGCTGCTGCTGTTGCTGGGACGCCAACAACTGGTTGGCTTGGTGGAAGGGTTGCTGTGATGGTGGTGGCGGTGGTGGCGGCAAAGGCGGCGGCGGTGGTGCTGCTGGCCGCGGCGATGATCGGAACCAACTGAAAGGGAAGCCTCGGCTGTTGGATGGTGGTGCTGCTCCAGCGCCTGCGGCTGCCAGCCCCTCCATGCTTTCCCTGCCCACCTCGCGGATGGAACCTTGGCTGCTGCCGTTGTTGCCGTCGTCAGGACCCTGACCCTGTTGCTGCTGCTGCTGCTGCTGCTGCTGCTGCTGCTGCTGCCACGGCATCTGCCAGGCACCGAACCACGCCTGCCTAGGGCGCCCATCGCCACCCTGCCCGGACCGGGTGCCAGCACCATCACCGCTGCGTGTGCGCTCATAATCGGGATCATCTGTTGGCAGCTCATAACGGCATACGGGGCAGGAATTGTGCTGCTCCAACCACGGCAAGATGCAGTCTGGGTGGTACATGTGCCTGCACAGTTTGACCATGCGTTTCGCAGGTTATAGGCGCCTACTGAGTTAGTCAGACACATAAGTTACACACAATGTACTATTTGATGCTTGAATATCTGTAGGCCACGTGTTTAAAACAGAGGCTGGAACTGACTTGCAGGGCATCTGCCGCACTGCGGTGCCAAGCTCAAACTCGTCCTTGCACACGGCGCACTGGCTTGCATCTGTTCCCACATGCTCTGGGCCTATTATAATCACTGGCATCGCCTCCACAGCGGTCTTAGATGCTGGCGGCGGCCCATGCCTGCAAATAGAGGTGCAGAGCAGACCAAAAGGCTTATGCATTCAGGATCCAAGCATCACTGGCACCAGTGCCGCTGTTACAACTCATTCATTTGCAATCCAAGCTGCTATGAGCGCTTGGGGCCTGGTAGCACACACATCCGCGCTTACCGATTCTGATCCTGCTCCGCCAGCTGTTGGAGGAACTGCTCCCAGTTTGGGCCCTGGAAGTAGTCACCATGAGGGATACCTACACGATGCGGACCTCCACCGAGGCCGTGGTCAACAAATATCTCCACGTTGCCACCAAACAAGCCTTGCTGCACACGCACGTCGCCGACGGCCACACAGTAGCAGGCAGTCAGGACTTGCTGGCAACACACGAAGGCCTTCGTCAGAGGAGGAACACGAGCAGCTCAAGTGCCAATGGATGTTGCGGAGGTGGCTATGGGGCACCATAGGGTAGCTGTCGGCAACATGGGATGGGCATGGCTGCTGCTTTTGAGTGCTACTGTCACAGACATGTTCACTTCATTGAGAAGTTATCCACAACAACGAGCCAGATTTGGGCGCACCAACAACGCGCTGTCCAACTGCACGACCTCGCCGCCACCAAGCGCCTGCCCACGATGGCCGCCACCGCCTCCTATGTGGATCCTGAAGCCCATGGTGCCACCTTGCGGCATGCCAGTGCCAGCAGCGCCGCGCCCGTGGGGCCCGTTCTGCAGCACCTGCGAGATGGCCGCCATGGCCGAAAGCGAGTCGCGGAACGCGTTCGCGACCTGCGCTTGCTGGCCATCGCCGCCGCCGCCGCCGCCGCCGCCGCCGCCACGGCCGCCGCCGTCACCATCTCCTGGTAGTGCTGGACGACCTTGACGGCGTCGTCGGGGTTGGTGGCGCTGGGATCGATGAGCAGGATGCTCTGGGAGCCGTACTGCAGGCCGATGAGGTCGCCGCCGTCCGGCGGCGGCGGCGGCGGCGCCGAGGACGCGCCCATGGCCTGGTCGCCGCTGCGGCGGGCGGCCCCTCNAAAAAAAAAAAAAAAAAAAAAAAAAAAAAAAAAAAAAAAAAAAAAAAAAAAAAAAAAAAAAAAAAAAAAAAAAAAAAATGCTCCGCAGGAGCAGCATCTCCGCCGGCAACGGCAGCGGCGGCGGCAGCGGCGGCGGCGGAGGCGGCGGGCGCGGCAGCGGCGGCGGGGGGGCGCAGAGTGATGAACTCGTGGACGAATTACGGAAAAAGGGGGGGGGGTACCATGCACGAGGCTCGCGGCGAGAAGGGAAGCGGGCGGTAAGCCATTAAGGAGCGCGGGGGGAGGGAGGAGGAGGAGGGGGGGAGCGCGCCTGGCGGGTCAGCATCGCCAGATGGGGTGCGGGGGCGGCAACGGAAGCCCATTAAGCTGATGGAATCCACTTACGGTTTGACCGCCAAGCCGGTTAAACGGCGGGGTGGCGGTGGCTTCCAGACGCTGCCGCCGTCAAAACCCCCCGCTCCACAAGCCCGTTGGACGTTGGCGGTGCCTCATGGCTAACGCAGCCATCACCGACAGTTAATGCGTAGACGCAAGTCCATCAAGAGCATTGCGCGGCCTTGCGGGCGACACCTGGCCCCACCAGAAGGCCCCCACCCCCCTTGACAGGAAGCTTCCGTCAACGCGCCTGACGGCGCCGCCGCGACGTCGGGCCGCCGTCCCGTTGCGTCGAGAAATCCTTCCGTCGAGGAAATCGCGGGCGCCGGTGCTCGTTCCCGCCCCCGGCGAGCTATGCCCGGCGGCCGCTGAGCACTCGCGGCGGCGGCGGCGGGCGCGGCGGCGGCGGCGGCGCGGGAGCCGGAGCCATGGACGCCTTCCGCAAGCAGCTGGACGCGCTGATGGGGGCGAACCGCAACGGTGACGTGGCGGAGGTGAAGCGCAACTACTGGGACCGCGACGTCTGCCGCCACTTCCTCTGCCGCCTCTGCCCGCACGACCTCTTCAACCTCACGGTGAGGCGGCCCCGCCATGCCTCATGCCGTTCCTCGCACCGTCGTTGCTAACGAACTGGAGAGTGCAGAGCTTCCATCAACGGTAGCTGCACTTCGCTACGCAACTTGCTAAGGCCACTCCTCGTCAGGCCTCTGGACGGATCACCTCTAGACGTGGTCGCATTGAGTCGTGTCCTTTCCATGCGTCTGCAGAAGATGGACATGGGGGTCTGCCCGAAGGTCCACTCTCTGGAGCTTCGGAAGGAGTAAGAATCGCTGCTATTCATCATTCTCCAGCTTGCGTAGTCCTTTGTCTGGCCCGCCGCTGGCGGAACTGCTCACGGCTACAAACCTTGTGTGTAGTCACTTGATTCTTCAAGGCTTGCTAAGAGCAGGGGCATCAGTGTCAGGAAGATTGTTCCTAGTAGCTCCGAGGGTGCCTCGACCTGACTGCGACCACTGACTGTGCAGTTACGAGGCCGCGAGGGCCAAGGGCAAGGACAACTACGAGCGGGAGCTGGAGGACACTCTGGAGAAGCACATCCTGGTCTGCTCCCTGCTTGACCTGACCCTGACAGCTTCATATGCCTGCTGCCAGAGTTCCAGCCTCAGACTCTTCTCTGTGGCGTCCTTCAGTCAGAATCCTGCCTGGTGTCATTTCTGCAGGAGTGCGATAGGAAGATCGCCCGGGCTCTCAAGCGTCTCGAGGACGACGATGCAAACGCAGCCACTGCCATTGCTGTTTCGGAAGTCACCAAGGTCCGAGGTTTGAGCTTTTGTTGCTGGGAGGCTTGTGAGACCAAGCTTCTGATGTCAGGGGACAGCTGACATGGCTTACAGATAGCGAATGAAGCAGAATAGTAGGTCTTGTAGTAGGTCTTGGACTTTGAGTACTGGGCCACCACTCCCTTTGGGAGGCACTGTGCAATTCAACCAAGGGAGTTGTCAACAGTGGTGTTGGCCTTGGGCTGATGAGGCTGATGAAGCTGTTTTTTGGTGTCCTGTGACCAGTCAGCAGAGTCCTACGAGATAACGAAATTGATCAATGAGAAGCTTATGGAGGCCGAAGAGCTTGGTGAGGCGTGAATGAGAAGCTGACTTGTTGACCTGATATTTAGCCAGACTTCATACGATCTAGCGATCATTTTCCTGCTTGTTGATGATCTGATGCTCTTGCAGGAATTCATAGCTTAGCAACACTTTCCTATTGCACCTTAAGTCTCCATGTTGCATGTTCACCAAGGACATGCCACAATATTTGTTACAGTGCATGTAGTTTGAAGTCAAATTTCCCATGGGAACACAGCAGCACCACACTAGCAACAACATGCGCATGCGCTGATTATACATTCTTCAACCTACTTCTCATCCTCAAAGTGCAGACCTCCAAGGTCGAACAGACGATAAGATACGGGCAATGGATGCTGTTGAGGAGCTGCGACAAAAGCGCGCAGATAAGCAGGTAGATGCTCCGCTTAAGTACAGCCTAGAGCTGCAGGCATAGGCAGGCATCATGTGATCTAAGGTGGACAATATTGCAGGTGCTCTTCAATACTTAAGTATGCAGCACTTACTCTGTACATTGCTGATGTGCTACTATGTTACTTTCTTTCTGCTGGCCGTGGCAGGCCATGCTGCTGTTGCACGCCTTCAATCAAGACCGTGCAGGAATGGGCACAGCTGGGCTGACCCTGGGGGGAGGACATGCACCCAATCTCATGCCTCTGCCCCTTCCAGCAGCAGCAGCTCCTCCTTTGGCTCCACTTGCAGCAGTTCCCCCAGATGCCCGCACACAGGAGATGATCGAAGAGAAGTTGAAGAAAGCGGAGGAGTTAGGTGCGCAGCTGCTGGCACTTAGCACTGTTTATGACTGATAGATTTGGAAGTGCCCACATGTCCAAGCTGACATTGCTATGCACAGGTCTATTGTGCGTGTCAACTGCCTGAGACAAGCACAGTTCAGGACTTTGCCACGTGCAAATGCATTGCTGGTGTGCAATTGTGTTGTATGGCACTGCTGGAACATGCTTGAAGACATGAGCACAAGGGAGGGGCTTATCTTTGAGCAGGGGAGGAAGGCATGGTGGATGAGGCACAGCGGCTGCTTGAGGAAGCAGAAGCGCTTAAGAAGGTGAGAAGTGCTTGCAGACCGTGGTCAGTGAAGCAGGCCGTTATTAAGTATCAAGCCATGCACTTGTAGCCATGCCACTCAAGCCATGCCACTTGTGGTGCACTTTGGTCACAGATGCACTTGGGTCACAAATCGAGCCTGAAGTCTATGCTACACTGATGTTACCTTATCAACTACATGAATATCCGACTGTGGCAGCTTGGAGCAAGAGTGGAGCCTCCACCAGATGCCAACAAGGCTCTCCTCTTAGACCCTCGCATCCAGATTGTAAGCATGGTCAGCTTTTGCTCCAGACTACTCATGTGCCTGCAAGCTTTGTCAGCATTGCACTCAGACACAGCACCATTCAGCAGTATGCCGCTACAAGCAGCACATATATATTCTGGTTGGAGGCAGGCTTGACAGCGGTCTTGGGTTGGGTCTTGAGCAACTTCTGACATGGAGTAATGCTCCAATTATGTAAACAGACGGATCAGAAGCTGCGTGTATGTGACATCTGTGGTGCTTTTTTGAGCATATACGATAAGTGAGCCTGCTGTTCCGCCTATCCTCTAGATAATGCAGTGGCAGTCACATTGGGGGACCTTCGGGACCTTTTGAGGCTTATGAGGCATAGCCATGAAGCTTTCATTCTACTTGTGAGTGCTTCATGATGTACGCGTGTGCAATTGACTATGCAAACGACTATTGGATTGCAGTGATAGACGACTAGCTGACCATTTTGGTGGCAAGCTACATCTCGGATACATGTCCATTCGCGAGAAGTTGCGCGAGATTAGGGTAAGCGTGCTTGACAATATCCACAAGCAGAGGGGAAAAGCAGGGGGTCGCAGTAACAACTTGGAGGAGATAGTATGAGATCACCGTAGAGGCTGCCTGCTTGTTGACAAGTAGCAATCCGTAAGGGCTTAAGTTTGTGGCTTAATTCCTTTTGGCCTGCGCATGGACCAGTATATGCCCTGAGGGAGTTGCTTGGCTGAGTTCAGGAGGCACGCAAGCTGCCTCGCGTCATGGAGCCCCTTCCAAAACCTGTCCCAGATGGAAGGTCGGTATTAAGCAACTGAAAGATGCTCTACCTCTGGGTCTTCGTCTTGGCATAAGTGCAACTCGTATGCAACACAACATAAGTGCCACATGTGTGCATAGCCTATCTGATGCAAATGCTAACCTCTGTCAGAAGCTTGACGGTGCAAGCACATGTGCACGTGTTGCTTCAACAGACCCAAGGAAAATGAGAAGGTGCAAGTTGAAGAAGGCGAGAAGGAGAAGGAGCAAGAGAAGGAGAAGGAACGAGAAAGAGATGATGCACGAGAGAAGGAGAAGGAGCTTGCAAGGCGTGACAAGGACAAGGAGAAGGAGCGCGAGAGAGAAAGAGACAGAGACAGAGACCGGGAGAGAGACAGAGACAGAGACCGGGATAGGGGCAGAGAGAGGGACCGGGACAGAGACCGAGACTACGACCGTGACAGGGACAGGAACCGCAGCGGTTGTGACAGAGAGCGGGAGAGAGAAAGGGGACGGGAACGGGATCATGATCAAAACCGCAAGCGGTAAGGAGGCCTGCTCGTCACATATTGTCCAAACCTGCACTGCAATGCACAAACAGGTGTACAAGTGACACAATGTCACTTGTTGGATTATGGCATGCTGTTGTTGGATACATAACAAGAGCTCAACTACTAGCACATCAATCTGGACAGGTCCCACTCGCAGGAGCAAGCGAGGGATGGCGAGCATGATCGCAGGTAAGCTTCACGGTTTTCCTGTAAATCCAATGCTCGCACGGTTCTGGCAAGTGCAACCTCCCAGGATGCTGAGTTACTGTACTCCTTTCATGTGTTCTCAGAGACAGGAGTGACGACCGGCGCAGGAGGGATCGCCACTGACTTTCAGAGAGTGGGTCAAGCAGAGTGGCTTGCGGTTGTCTCTTGCGTCGGCTCTGTGGGAGCGGTGTCATGCTTGAGGGTATCGGAAGCTAGGCAGTAGACATGCTCATCTGTAGATGCCTGGGTCCTCGATCAGGTCCAAGGCTGGGTCTTGTACTTCCTGACCACTGTTGCTTTTTACCATGTTACACAAGCTACATGTCTCTGATGTGGCCTGCTATGCAAGTTGTTAGTGAAGCACACAGTCACAGCACTTTGGAGCACTTCGTAAGAGGAAAATTTGACACAGTGCTCATTGCCTACTTCACTGCAACGTTGCCACGTGTTGACTATCACCTGACTTGAAGTGCAGAGCCCTGAAGTGCTTGTTGAGTTTTCAGGATTTCAGTTCTCGATTTATCTTTCATACATAGTCTCCCTGATTGTGCGTGCAAGCCCTGGGCATGTAAGGAGCTTGCAGCTCACTTCAGCCAGCCGTAGAGCTTTAGCAAACGCTCAGCTTCACGGATGCCGCTGAGGTATGCGCCATGTGTGGTAGAGTAGAAATGCCGGTGAGTAGCCTCTCCAGCAAAGCAGAGCTGCGCGCTTCCAGGACCGATCGACTCCGCCGGCGTGTCGCTAACAGGCTTTACCTGCTGGCTGGCGTCGCTGTAGCCCAGTGGCTCTGCCAGGCGCTCTATGTCATGCCCGCTCGACGCCACCGCGACATATGAGTAGGAACCTCGAAAGAGTGGATTCAAGCCCCACTGGCTGCGCAGCACGGACAGCGGTGTCCCCAGCGCCGAGTCGCCAGAGCCCAGCGCTATGTCGTCGTACCCAAAGTGTCGGAGCGTTGCAGCGATGCCGGCGCCCACACTCTCCGGTAGCTCGCGCTCCATCTGCAAGGCCTCAGCACCCGCCAGCCACGTGACGAGCACCGTTGTCTCGTTGTACATAGGGTACACACCGAAGGTCCTTTGCATCCACATGGGCACGGTGGGTGACAGTGTCGGCGACGGCACACTGCTGGGCTTGTCAAAGACAAACTGCACCATGGGCTGCGAGGCGGCGGAAGCAGCATCGAGAAACACCTTGTCTACGACGCCGAAGCCCATGCGCGTAATGGCGTCCAATTTCCTTGCCGGCAGCGAGGGGTCGAACAACCCAGATGCCTCAGCCTTGAGCACACCGAGAGAGACCGTTACAATCACGTGGTCAGCTGAGAACGCTGCGCCACCTTCACACTTCACCAGCATGGGCGACAGTCCCTCGCCAACCGGCTGCTGCCACCGGATGCATTGCACACGATGATTCAGATGGATGGTGCCGGCGGGAAGCTGAGCGGCGAGCCACTCGGGCACCGCCGAGTAGCCCCCGGGGATCGTCATGTGCTCGCCTGGGAACTCATGGTACTCGTGGTA
This sequence comes from Spirogloea muscicola, assembly GCA_009602725.1. Classification (NCBI taxonomy): domain Eukaryota; kingdom Viridiplantae; phylum Streptophyta; class Zygnematophyceae; order Spirogloeales; family Spirogloeaceae; genus Spirogloea; species Spirogloea muscicola. The sequence goes on from WELB01000130.1 coordinate 233,457, forward strand.
CCATGGCAGGCTGAGGTCGTCCAGAGAGTCGGCGGCCGTGATGCCGCGCTCCAGGTTCTGCCGCATTGCGAACACGCCCCACCGGATTGCCTTTGCTGCCGCCAAGTCGCTGCCCGCCTCAAGGCCCTTCAGGTACTTCTCCAGGCCGCAGCGGAGGAACTCGCCCACACTCTCAGGATGCTCTTGTCGTTGCTCCGGCACCGTCAATGAGGTCGCCGGTTCTCCTCCATCAGCAGCGGCCGAGGAGCCCCCTCCCAAGGAGCTAACGTCCTCGGAGACCACCTGAGTGTGTCCATTGGCCTCCATGGCTTCCTCCTGACTGCCACCCCGCAGCATCGCCCCGTTGCTGCGAAGCGCGCCCACCTCCTGCGCCTGCCGAAGCAGGCCCTTGTAGACGGCAGTCACTTCGTCAACGAGAGCGCGATCGACCACAGCGCCACCTTCCAGCCGCACAGCCGCATCCTCTCGCCAGGCCCGCCGGCCGCGCCCGTCCAGTGCGTCCGTCTGGAAGGCCCCAGCAGCGGTGGCTATGGCATGCACTGGGCTGCCATCCACGCCGTGAATCCACGTTGCACCAAGCTCCACCCGCTCGCCTGCAAGCCTTCATGAGCCTTCAGTCAAGTGCTTTTGGGCAAATGGATCGATGAATTTTGCAGCACGCCACCCACAGCTCTTGCACCGCACATCTGTGTAAAGGATGGCAGCAACTACAGATGCAATGAGTTTGTCAAGTCATCCATATTAGCAAGGAGAGACACCACAGTAGTTTACCAGCAAAGGTAGTCGTGCAAACCCGGCCGCCGATGCGGTCTCCGCCCTCAAGGACAATCAACTCAAAGCGGCCTGTCGGGTCGGCTGCGGACGCCTGCCGGTGCTGCTGAAGTCTGCGTGCAGCTGCGAGGCCCGCCATGCCTGCCATCGCCCGACGTCGTTGTTCCATTAGGCTGGCGCAGAGCTTCATACGCCTCAGACCAGCTTCGTCGTCTTCCTCTCGCAAGATGCAGCAGATTTCCTCAATGTACTCAGATTCAAACCCCAAATGCTAAACTTTAATTCCCTTGCAGATCTAAGGACTTGGAAGTTGTCACACCTTCTACCAATGCCTGAGTTAGCTTTCAGCAGGGCCTGCAGGGGTGCTGTCCTACCAGCTCCAACGATGACAATGCTCGGCCGAGCTGCCTGCAGCACCGGCGACTCCGCCATAGCTGCTGTTGGGCCAGGCTGGATCCTTGAGCAGTGGCAGCTTCCGGCGGCGGCAATGCAGCGGCACCTCTCTCCAGTTTGCCCTCGTGCTGCTGCCGCCTCTAACGCCGCTGAATCAGAGCTCGTGCTGGATGGAAGACGTCGAGCGGCACAGTGCAGCTCCTTGTGCTGCGGCCAGTGGACCTGTGGCTGCGGTGCCGTGCAACGGGCACCCCAGCTCGCAAAAGCCTGACAACGTGCGACAGCCAGGACGCCGCGGTCACCCATAACTCCACATGTTCGCTTGCGGGCTCGCTTGCCTTGCAGTGGACGTGCTGCAGCTGCGGGACCGCAACGAGCGTCGCTCAACACGCATTTACCTGGACTGACGTGCAGCTGTTGGTGAATGCCACCGCCGCAATCGACAGAGAGCCCGAGCTTAGCGCCGATGGGCGCGGCTGAGGGGCTCCCCAACCACGGCAGCGGAAGCCGGGCCTCAGCTCTGCAGCAATTCTTTCCCTGGGAGTGAGAATGCTAAGAAGTACTCAAGATAATTAATCTCAGTGATTGCCATCACACATGCGCAACTGGTTGACAAGGGCAGCTGGCACCAAGCAATGCTGCGGCAGAGCTGGCTCTGGGCACCGGCGGCGGCGCCGGAGCCGCCGCCATCTTGGGTGTAAGGTGCAGAGCACTGAACTCTAAACCCCCAAACCTATTTCCTCATTTGGACCTGGCGGCAAGAGGAAGAGGTGCAGCGGCGGCGGTGGGAATGGCGGCTGGCGCGCGCCCGGCAGCTTCAGGAGCAGCATGTGCCGCAGAGGCGGCAGCGGTGGCGGCGGCCGAGAACGGCAATCTGCAGGATGATGATAATTGGGCTGCTGGCGACCTCCAGAGCCGCTGCGCTCACTGCTGGCACGAGCTCTGCGCCGCCGTCGGCATGGCTGCAGCTGGTCAGATCCCCAGACTGCTGCTGAGCTGCGTGCCCACGTATGGAAGCAGGGCACCCCCTTGCTCTTAGCTGTGAGCTCCCCCAAAAGTATCAATTGGCAACTTGAGTGAAACAAACGAAGGCCAAAATGGCCAAGTACAGAGGCAAGCACATCTTATGACGTACGTCGCCCACTGCACATTGACCCGCTCAGTAACCACGGGTCAATACATAAAGGTCGCTAATCGATGCCTGAATACCAGATGGCAAGTTCGAAGCCCGTCTGCCACCCAATAGAGCTTGCCCAGCTTTCTGGTGCAAAGCATGAGCCCGAGCACGCTGCGAACAGGCCAAAGTTGAGTAGCCGTGTGCTTTGACGCTTTTCTGGCCCCTTCGAACTTCTTTCATTCACTTTTCTGGGCTGGCTAATCACAGCCATCGCCCTCTACTGGAAGAGTCTTTCTTTCTTCGTCCAAAGGGGGCGGGGCTGTGATAGAACGGCGCCAGAACCACACAGCTATGCAAGAGAGCTTAGGAGAGAGAAACATGGCAGACCCAGAAGACATGACGAGTTGCCTGACTGCAAGCACGCAGCTCGATGACAAGGAAGGACAATTACAAGATCTGTGACCACATCTCCCATGCATCGAGGTTGGTAGCTTTGTATGAAGGCATTGTGAGGTGACGCTACAGCTGCCCGCCGTGCTACTGGTCATTGAGGCCTTGAGCTTGAGGGCAGGTCGTCGAGCTCCCTGGACTATACTTGACGCCACCTGCCCGGCTGTCGTCAACTTTGCTGGAGCCTCTAATGTGCCGGTGAGGCCTGCGCTAAACGCATGCTGGCATGGAGATGGGATTCCGGCTTGCTTTGGACCCATGCTGTTCTCTTCCAGCCATAGGCGCTCGTGGTAGTCTGGCTTGGCGCGGCCAAAGCCACGCTGCCCTGATGGAGCCTCGGCGTACTCCCAACACCCCGTCGCCGTGTACTTGGACTGCTGCGCTTGAGGACATGCATACGTTGTGCTGCGTGACAAAGGGCCCGACCGGCCAAGCACACAAGCACGCACTTGTGCAAATGCAGGCCGCCTGCTGCAGGTCAGCACCCACTGGCTTGGTATCACATAAGCTCAGCACGCATTTGTTCCGCATGCAACAAGTATGGGTAGGACCTTCCACTGCTATTGCCCCGCTTCGAGAAACAGCTCACTCCAGCTTGTACCTTCCCTCCTTTTCCAGCCTCCTGCCCGCTTTGGCACATCTGCTTTTCCTTTGAACCTTATTCGCACTTTTTGGGATGGCTTTGCAACCTCCGGCCCTTTTGGACCTTGTTCACTCCTACTGGGGTGGCTTCTCACAGCCATTGCCTTGCAATCTTCTGATTATTTTCCTTTTCACAGCCCTCGCCCCCTCTGATAGAGCTGCTTCTCCTTCCAGCTTGGCTTGTTTTGGCTTGAGTTGTAACTTGTGCTGTGTAAGTTACTGATTCGTGCACCGCCACTTACAGACCTACATCTATACTGGTTAAGAAAGAGGCAGGCTGCTGGCCCTTCCAGCAGACGCCAAATATTTTTGAAGCGCGAGAGACCAAGAACAATCTGACTGACAGACAAGCAAGAGTTCCAAAACCAGAATTGCCAAATTTGGAGGTTCGATACTGTGGATGCTCTCTTGTAGACGGGGGACTCCTCGCATAGAGCATACCTAATCCATTCTAAAGCATACAGCCAGTACATGAGTAAAATTCACAACCCTCACTTTCTTATTCAACAGCAGAGTAAGACTATTAGTAGCCCCAAGACATCGTTGAGCTGTTTAAGCTTATGCAGTAATTCTCAGGCCTGACAATGATAAAATGCTATCAATCTCAGGAAAGACAGTGAGATGATCTTGGCAATAATTATTCAAGGAGATGCCAGATAATACAATGCAGCATATCTATACAAGAAATTCCACATGTTGACTTAATCGAGAGCAAGCCAAAGGACCAGATTTTGTCTGGGCACCAAAATTTATTCAACCATTCCGATGCGATGTTACAAGTGAATATCCAGCTATTGCTAGCAGGCTATTCCGGCTATTTAAGAGCCGGGGGTGAAGACGGTGGCATAGGCCCACGCGTTGTTGGTGGCGGGGTCAGCCAGGTGGTCGGACAGGTTCTCAAGCGGGCCCTTGCCGGTGACAATGGCCTGAACGAAGAAGCCGAACATGGAGAACATGGCAAGGCGTCCATTCTTGATCTCCTTCACCTTGAGCTCAGCGAAGGTGTCGGGGTCGTCAGCAAGGCCGAGGGGGTCGAACTGGCCACCGGGGTAGATGGGATCGGAGACCTCGCCGAGCGGGCCGCCGCCAACGCGGTAGCCCTCAACGGCGCCCATGAGGATGACCTGGGAGCCCAGGACGGCGAGGATGGACTGGGCGTGGATGAGGCTGGGGTTGCCGAGGTAGTCGAGGCCTCCGGACGAGAAGATCTGAGCACCGGCCTTGAACCAGACGGCCTCACCGAAAGGGACACCGTTCTTGGCCAGGAGCTCAGGGGTGAGGCAGCCAAGGGCACCGAGCATGGCCCACCGGGCGTGGATGACCTGCACATATAGAGTACCAATGCATATTAAGCGCCAAATCTAAACATATTGACTGGGATACAACACGGTCAGGATGCTGCAACTGATGATCAGTGAAATTTGCATATTGTAAATCAAAGATAAGAGGACTAACCAAACAAGGAAGAATTGAAGCCTACATTAGACACCGGGCCAAATGAAATCAGAGAGGATATCAATGAACATGCTGACCTCAAGCTCGCGGTTCTTGGCGAAGGTCTCGGGGTCGGAAGAGAGGCCAGCGGTGTCCCAGCCGTAGTCACCGGGGTACTCTCCGGTCAGGTAAGACGGGGTGTCCTCGGAGAACGGTCCCAGGAACTTGGGGCGGTCAGCCCCGTACCTGAGACGATCATACAGTGAGTGAGTGGGGCAAAGATAAAGCGGCCTATTTATGTCAAAGGAGGGTAATGTGAATCTGAACAAGTGTGCTAAAATAAGAGCGCATCCATCTGCACCTGTACACAAACATCCTGAAGACACGTGCTACACCCCACATCCATGATCGGAGGTGTCCAAGTTACACTTTCAATCCAGACTGCGTGCCATGTGGTGAGCGACTGTGGATGTACTTACTACCTGCCTCACAGGCATCAATGTCAGCTACGTGACCACGTCTGAAAAGCAGCAAACGCAGATCGGGCTCCGAGACGGAGAGACGCGGCATTGGCGAGGGGAGGGCGGCAGCGTGCGCTCACCAGATGCTGGTGGGGGTGGACTTGAGGGTGCGGCGCATGGTGACGCGGGCCTCGGAGGCGCCGACGGCGCGGGAGAGCTCCGCGGTCTGGCCGACGAAGGTCGAGGGCGCGACGGCCGGGGCGGCGATGATGGCGGCCATGGCGGCGGCGGCGGCGGTGGCGACGGCGGCGAGGATGGCTGAGGGGAAGGGGAGAGAGAGTGACCCAAATCTGCCTGGCCAGGTCCTTAGCCCGGGGGAGGGAGCCGGGAGGGGGGGAATGGGTGGGGGCCGGAGCCCGGATCCGTGGGCGAAAGCCGGGACGCCCCGCGCCGGGGCCCTTCACATGGTAGCCATTGACCCCCCGCCGCCTGAATCGCGCGCGGCTGCGGCCGGGAGATATATGCCGCGGCTCGCACGCGCGAGCGCCATCCGGGCGCCGACTCCCATTGGCCGACGGACCGCGGCGGCATCCAGATCGACGAATGGGAGCCCGCCACGCGGAGTGCCAAATGGCAGTCCACCGCACGGGGGCCTCTGATTGGCTCGCAGCCCCCCCGCAGCTCCCGGCTCCGGGGGGGCGGCTCGCGCCACGCGGCGCGCGCCTGGGGCCGCCCGATCGCAAGCCATCCGACGGCGCACGAGGGGCCGTCCAACCGGCCACGCCCGGCAAACGGTTTTGCGTAGCTCGAGGGCGACTTACGTACCTGTGGCAGTGCGCCAGCCCCCCCGCCCGTCTACCCCCGGGCCCAGCCGGCTTCTGGCCCCTCACAGCCGTTGCCTGACGTTAGATAAGCTGTTCCTTTCCGCGCTTCCCGCGTTTCCTCGTTCCCGCAGCGCTCCCTGGCGCTCCCTGCCTTGCATCTTCGTGCTGGGCGTAGCCCTGGCTGCCGCCTCCGGCTCTAGGCGGTGTGAGTACTGTACTCCCAGGCACTCGCGACACACCAGCATGCTGGGCGTGCAGTAGGCCAGGCCAATGGCTTCCGTGGCGGCGGTCTGGCTCCTCAGCTTAGCTTGTCAGATTTGATTGTGCTCGTTTGAGGATGTTAGTGTCCCCCTTAGCCACCTCATTGCCCTGTTACCAGGAGTTTGTAAGGGGCTCGATTTGGCCTCCCTTTCAATTTCTCTTGCTGCTAGCTTCTACAACAAGCGGCTGCTGACTAGGTGTTACTGAGCGGGCACCTACAGTGGTTTCCAGCTGCTTTCGGCTCCTTTGGACCTGTTCCTTCTTTATGTGGGCTGGCTTGCCAGCCCTTGCCGCCTTCGAAAGCCGCTGCTTTATCTTCCTCGTTCGACTTTGTGGGCTGGCTTTTCATTTCATAGTCCTCGCCCTCTTTAGAAGAGCTGCTTCTTCTCCTCATGGCCCCACGCTCCAGGTCACAGGAGCGTCCACCACTATGTTCCACCACACTGATAACGATGCACACAGGGAGGCATACAGCACCGTAACGGGGATATGCCCTTCAGAAAATTGAGAGTCATCAAAGAAGAAGCTCCACCAAAGGGGGCGATGGCTGTGGAAGGCCAGTACGAAGGGAAGAGTCACCCGAGTCGGGACGATCCTCCATAAGAGGCACTGGTGTAAGGAGGCACTCAAAAGTGACGAGGGACAGTTTGGCAGAAGGTGCCAGTCAGGAGAAGGACGCCCACTCGTGTCAGTGGCTGATATACCCCTCAACAGGGTCGAGTGGCCTGCTCCTACACTTGTACCTTGAACGGGTTGTTTTGTACAGTGGTGGTTTGAAATAGAGATCGATCTGTACACTCAATGGCAATTCTCTACTAATTGATTGATCCACAAGCATGGACCAGAATTAATGTGGGTGGGCAGGAGCCTGACAGGAGCACTGACAAGAGCAGGCAAGGGTGCAGTGCTTGGGTGCTACAATTGAATAAGTAGTTGGTGGCGCCCTTGAGAAGCTACACTCAAGAGGGCAAGGAGCATGGTTTTCTTGCAGAAAGCCTTTGCTGATAGGTTGCCAGCAGGAACTTCTTTTGCTCCTTGGTGGCATAGCACAGTATAGCGTCAGGACACAGCCTTGCTCCTCCTTTTGGAATCTTCACAAGGACAACAACACAACCTGTAAGTACACAGATTGTGACGCACTGACGCCTCCGAAGCTCAAATTGCTGAGCGCCCAGCCTAGTCTCTTCGATATAACACAAGCACAATCACCAGCACCACATGGGGCGAGCCCCACAAAAGCTCAACAACAATTTGACGGGTGGCCTCCTCACACATCAGAGTGGCTCTTTCTGTGTGGCCAGTGTCTTCTAAGGTGCGCAGATCTTCAAGTAAGATCCAGTCACCTTAGGTTGGAAGGTCTGAAGGGCTGCATAAGCCTTTAGAAGATGTAGCATGTAGTCATAGACAAGGTTCATGCTCAGGTCTTCTATAAATCCGCGACTCATGTTACCTATGAGTTCCGCCTGTCACAAGCAAGTAATTGCTCCTTGTCTTAGCAGCAGATGCCTTGGAACGCCTGGATTGTGTCAGTGCAGTGATCAAGCAGACCTTGCACCACGCGTCAAGAAATATCTCCTTGACTCTGTGGCCAGTAGCACATGCTACACAAAGTCTCAAGTCTTGGGATAACAGCATTGATGAAGAATATTCGAACCCGATCAAATGTCATGATCTGTTGGCAGACTACCATGGCCAGGCCAGCATTGTACGTGATTGACAAGATGTGGCATTGATTTTCCTACCTCCTTCTTGTGGCGATTGCCCCAATCCACGTGAGCTTTGATCCCCTGGCACAGCTCCCTGGGTTTTCTTGGGATGTACTTGACAGGCAGGTAGTGGATGCTCGGCTTCAGAGCCCGGCTGTAAAAGTCATAGTACGTGGGAGATATGAGAAGAGGGGTTGACCCGCAGGCCAGTATGTACTTCAGAGAGACTGACCAGGCAAAGCCCTCTGCATATATCTTGTACCTGCAAGAGACCACGCACATTGACTACCATCAGAGAGGATACTGGACCTGGGGGAAAGAGACTTCCAACATCCCGTCTGCTTTCTGATGCACAGAGGATGAGAAGTCTTGACATGATCGAAGCATGTCTACCGACACCCTCATACACGTTGGTGTGTTGGGAGATCTTGTAGTGTTGGAAGCCCTTGTTAGTGCAGCAAAGAGGGCAGGTGAGATGGAGCACAGGTGGCAGTCACCTGTGCTTGCACTGAGTACCGAGCGCTGACTCGTTGCTGTAACCCGTCTTGACCTCAACATCCCAATCCTGTGATACATCAGAATTAATTTGAGTAATGAGAGAGAGAAGTCAAGTGAGGCGACTGCGCGGACAGTATATTTACAAGCTCCTATCTGCTGTTCTCAAGTGCGGAGACAAGACAGAGCCTCACTGTGCAGGACCTGTTGCCCATCTTGCAAGTGGTTTCTGAGGCAGCTAGCCTCGCATTCATATCAGTGTTGTGTGATGTCTTCATTGCACATGCCTTGCTGGTCAGAATGCAAGCAGTTGCGCAGCTCGTGGTGGGATCTACATCAACTAACGCACTATGGCTTCCCAAATGATTAGACACGCTTAGAGCCACCATCCTGTGACTTGCAGACTGCCAACCAGAGTCGGATGCTTGGAGCAGCGAGGAGACTGACCTGCGCGACAAGGTCGATCGGCCACCGATACGAATTCTTGCAGTAGCCCATGAGGTCCTCTCGGACCTGAGCAACCGACGGGTTCCCCTTCCAGTGAGCCCTGGGAAGTCTGTCTTGCCAGGCCGTTTCGCGTGCGCCTCCCTGAATGTCGGCCTTGGCGATATCCCACGGGTCAATGTTGGTCTCTGGCCTGCCAAGGACATGAAAGAACACGACACACATGCCTTCAGCAGCCTCTTCACCACATTGAGGCCGCCACAACTTATGGCACAAACTATCATTCTGGCTAACACTACAAACTATGATCAGCAGTAATGATGATATACGTCCCGGTATCGCCTCAGTGATTCTTAGGCACGCTCATATGGCTTTCAGAGATAATGGGAAAAGTAGCTGTCAACTGGTTACTACAAGTGCGTGAATCTTGTGTGCTTGCTTGTATTGTGGTAGTAAAAACTGCACACGTTGGGTTTACATCTTAGTATGTTGAAGATAGTAGAGCTAACCAGCCCCAGAAGCTCCAGTCTGGCCAGGGGACATCGTAGTGCTCGTCGTTGCTGCAGTATCGGAAGAGGAGCGGCAGCGGCTGCAGCTCCTCCTCTGCCGGCTCTTCGCCATTGCCAGTAATGAGGCCATCCTTCAGCTCCGCGGCGCTGCTCTTGGCAATATGTGGCCGGTCCATGCAGTCAAACATGATGTCGACATCGGGTACGTTGCGGGGGTACATGCGGAGCAGCAGCGCAATTCCCCACAGTGTGAACAGGCCCCGGCTCTGCGTGCACTGAATTACCATTTGCACAGAACGCAGAAGCACGTCAGGAATTGGCGACCCTCTTCACTGCAAAGCTCTGCTTTGCATTGCGTTTACAGTGAGCCCAATGATTGTTGGACCAAAGTGTCTGTAAACTAGTTATGCTAAGCAGCCTTGTCCAGCAGCAGTCGTCCTCGGTGGACTGTGTGCACAAAACCTGTGCCTCGGTGACGGTCACGGGTCTGGGTTGAGGCTGGGGCTTAGCAACAACGTGTTGGTGATCCAGACGAGGAAAGGAGAGGCGACGTGGCAGGTGATACAACAAGCAGCGATTGCTTGCTGCGGCTGCAAGACGGCCGATGCGGGAGCGAGCCTCGAACCTTGTAATAGTGTTCAACATAGAGCTTCCCAGACACGATGACGACGCGGAACGCCGCCCACGACTGCGCAGCGTCGACGTCCGCCCTGGAGATGCCGCTCTGGCCGCCCGCGGACGCGTTCCACGGGGCCAGGTCCTCCCGGATCTGGCTGAACCAAGCGGGGCAGGCCGGAGAACCCGCGACATCGCCGCCGCCGCCGCCGCCATCGGCCTCTCGCTCTGCCGTGGGCTGGCTCAGGTGGGTCAGGCTGCGGGCGGCGTCGCCCAGCTTGAAGGCGCACACGCTGCTGCAGTGCAGCGCCTGCTGCGCCCGCCGGAACTTGCTCCACGGCGTCAGCTCCGCCCACTGCACGCCTGCCCGCACACGAGCACGGCCCCAACGGCTAAGGGTTTAAGGTTCAGGGTTTGGGGTCGCAGAGGTCAAGGGTTCGAATCCCTCTTCTCCTGACTCAGCAGTTCTGCTTCTGTGAAGTATTGAGCGAAACAAAGCAAAGCAAAGCAACGCAAAGCTCAGCGAGCACTGCGAAGATAGCAGAGCAGAGCAGGCATGGCGGCTCGACGGCAAGCACGGAGCCATAGCTGGCGTGAGCCTCACCGCGGTCGGGGTGCGGGTGCCACGGCGTGACCTCCAGGTTGTCGCCGGCGGTCATGGCGCTGCGGTGCGAGAAGGCCTGCCGGAGACGGAATGCGAGCGCTGAGAATCCTGAAACCCCAAACCCATGAATCTCCGAACGCCATTCACTGGACAAGGCGCAGGCACGGTGCGCTGCGGAGGCCGTTCCCGCAGCGCCGAGCGCAGGCTCGCGCCATGCCGTAGACGTCCCTAAACTCCACCCTGATACCCTCGATATGCGCCGGCCTGCGAGGCGGCCCGGGCCGCGGCGGCGGCGGTGGCGGCGGCGGCAGGGGCTCTCACGACGTAGAGGACGAGCTGGAGGCCGACGAAGGCGGAGAGCAGCAGCACGCCGAGGGCGCCGAG
>WELB01000130.1:244861-270566 GCA_009602725.1 Spirogloea muscicola
TTTTTTTTTTTTTTTTTTTTTTTTTTTTTTTTTTTTTTTTTTTTTTTTTTTTTTTTTTTTTTTTTTTTTTTTTTTTTTTTTTTTGCTGACGGCCTGGCGGCCGCCGCCGCCGCCGCGCCGCCGCCGCCGCCGGCTCGGGCCTCGACCGACGTGAGGCCCAGGAGCTATTCCGCCGCGGTAAACCCTAAACCCTAAGTATTAAACCCCGACCGTTAAGAGCCCATACCCTCAATCCTGGACCCCAGGTTCAATTCCCAGGCCTCACTTTTTTCCTGGAGACCAATAGACAAGGAGCACGATGCTGGTGGGAGCAGCCGGCGCTGACAGCGCCGGCGCGTACGTGCTGCAGGCAAGACGGCCGACGACCTGCCGCAGGAGTACACTGAGGGCGAGCGCGTCCAGGGCCTCGGTTTCGCGCCGTGAGCTGCCAGCCCTGCCTCCGTCTGTCTGGTCCTCCTTCGGCGTTCATTGACAAGATCTGTTAGTGTTAATGTCAATCGCAGGTTCTTGTGGGTTGCCTGACCCAGTTCTGCCGGTCCCGAGCACAGGGCGCCGGTTGCCGGATCGGGGGCCCTGAAGAAGGTCGCTCCGGCGGTGGGCTCCGCGACGCTGGCTGACCACGTCGTCCTGGAGGGCGAGGCGGCGGCAGTGCCAGCCGCGGAGCAGGAGAAAGTCGCGGATCGCCCTCTGCCAGGGCCTCCTCCTGGGCGGCCTCCCGGCACTGCGAAGGCGACTGCCAAGGAGGAGAGGCGGCAGCGGAGGGAGGTGAGGAGGGTGGAGAAGCGGGCCAGGAAGGAGCAAAGGCGTGCAGAGAAGCGGGCGAGGCGTGGCGATGGGGAAGGGCGGCGAGGCGGCGGAGCGGCAGCATCGCCGTCCGGCAGCAGCGACGACGATATGAGCGACCAGCTGCAGCGGATGCCGAGCCGCAGGAGTGCAGCAGATTCTGGCAATGGTGATGCTAGAACGCAAGTTGCCAGCAGGGACAGTGTGCGGGAGCAGAGGCATGAGGCGGCTGCCGTGCCCAGCATCACAAAGCGGGGACGCCACGACTCAAGCTCCGACGAGGACGTCCGCGACAAGGGCGACGATGTACGCCGCCCTTCCGCTGGAGGAGCTGGCAGCACGGCGGCCAAACGTGCGGGGGCGCCGCTGAGGCGGCCGAGGCACAACACTGAGAGCGATGACGATGACAGCAATGATGATGGGCGTGCCCAGAAAGGAAGGTATTCACTGGCCACTGGAAGAGGGGAGGACACTCGGTCTGACCGCAGCCATGGGCGGCGCTCGCCTGAGCGGGACCGCATGTATGACCGGAGGCGCGCTGATAGAAGTAGAGAGCGGCGGTAGCAGTGAACGTTGTACACTTAGTATCTGAGAGTTATAGGACTGCATGCCTCTATAGCTTGTACTTTCCACCCTAGATGTGGGTCACACCCCGTCGTAAGTGGCCACTTTGGCCGTCCATTACTTCATAACACGCAAGTCTCCCATAAAGTGCAGGCCCAGTTCTTGCAGAATTGACAAGCGGCTCCTTGAACTCCGATGCAAATCATATCCCGAAGTTCAGGCACTTGAGCAGAAAAATCTTGAAAGCTGGGACCCTGCAAAGAGAACCCCTGCACAGCATTTAGGTGTACTTCTAACAACAGAATCAAAAGTATATGCAAGTAAAGAGTTGCAGTTGGAATTGCTGCATATTCTGTTTGCTTAGAGTAGCAGCAATGTACCAGAACGAGCAGTGATTGTTATGAGCATGTTATGTCGCACAGCTGGCCGTAGTTATATCTTATACTTGCGTGTGATTCATTTGGGATGGTGCAATACCTGTGGACCTGTCAACTCTTGACTTGGTTCCCCTGATGGGTTCAGCATCGTAGAACCAGTGGACAAGCATCACTGTTGAAAACGTGAACTGAAGTGGAAGTGTGTACTGCCCCTTACACGATGAGACCCAGGTCAAGGTCTAGTCTGCAGTCGCGATGGTGAGCTTGGCCTCGTCCCAAGGTCCCTGGATCTCAAACTTGTGCTTCTGCATGTGGATCAGGTAATATGGGCACACAAGCCCAATGAAGAACAGGCTGGCCACGAAGAGGCCGACGAGGAGCCGGCTGAGCGAGCCCACAAGCATAATTGCAGCAATGGCGAGGCCGCTCGTTAAGAGCAGGTGCAAGCCCGGAAAGCTGTGGCGCACGTGATCGGCGACAACGGGGAAGAGGACGTAGGCCTCCAGGACGAGGAGGATGAGCGCGAAGGCCGCAGCAGGCGACTGGAGGCGCGATGCCAGAAGAGTGAAGGCGAGGCATGCGGCGAGGAGAGAGACATTGCCGGTGAACTTGGAGCTTGCTGCAAAGGCGTGTCCGGTTCAAACACAAGAAGCTTAATAGTCTTGCCAAACACCGGACTTCTTAAATGACCTCCAAACATTCATCCAACTTATATTCTGAATGAACTCTCAGTCAGGTCTAGCCTTTAAGCTATTACCATCGCCCCTCCCTATCATAGTGGTCTTTGCCAAGCAAGCATACAGCTCATATGCTGCTTGGAGGATGCCCTTTGCAGCTGAGAAGGCGCAAGATCTCACGAGTATGCGAGTGGCTGTAGTCGTGGAAGAAGAGGTGGATGAGCAGGAGGTAGATGGAGCTGGTCCATATGGTATCTGAGCTTATGGACCTGCAGTGTTGAGAGAGAGCCATGAAGGAAACTGTGTCTTCTTGTGGTGCTTTAAGTGGCGGTGAAGTTCCATTGCCTTTCAAAGACAGCAGCAAGCACAGGTCACACCTTTGGACTCTCAATACTTTCTCATTTGGATGTCATGTTGCAAAGCTGCCAAGTGTGGAGCAAGAGCTTCTGCTCCTGCTGTTTATCTATTTCTGCTGATTGTTTGCAGAGGCGGGAGAAATGTCTGCCCTCACCTGGTCAGAGTCTGCAGGATTGGGGACATGATGTACACCCCGCTTACGAGCAGGAAGACGTTGAAGGCATCGCTTACTAGAGCATCTGGACATCAAGGAGCAGCAACCTGGTCATTGCACGTGACAGTCAAGCACTCCTACATAATAACCTTGAGCTTCAGCAACTGATGCTTGTTGCTTCATTTCTAAAATTGCTGAGCGAACTGACCTTATTTGCCAACAGTAACAATTACAGGAGGGGGAGTGCTGTTGCTTGTGGTCACCTGCTGTCAGCACCTCCAAGCCACGGAGAAGGACCCAAGCAACAAAGCCCGCCGCAGCGAGTACGATATCGAGCACCAGCAGCTGGATCGTGGACATGCGATCCAGGAGCGCGTGTGCGGATAGAGCTGGGCCAGCAGGCACATGCGGCCTTCTGTCAGATGCAGGAAATATGTACGACCGAGCAAGCATGTGGGTCTGCTTGCACGCCTGTGTTTGCGGGTGCGCTTCGTTACTTGTCCTGGGTGCTCCGCCTGCTGCAGTGCATGCTTATGGAACTTGAAACATTCAGACAAAGTGCAGGTAAAGGGGATGAGAGTCTGTGTCTGTTAATGTGCAACTCGACAACTGAAGCTGTCTTTAGCAGTATAGACACTTGATCTTGACATTCTTGAGCTCAGAAATACCGTCTCAAGAACAAGGTCCAGGCTGAAGGATTTGATTTCAAGGCTTCAAGTTTTGGCAGCTTGACTTGCCTGCAGCAACAACCACAATCGCGAGCTGCCGGATGACCACCACTGACTCCCGCACCACAGTCCAGTAGTCCCGCTGGCAGAGAAAGTTAAGAGGGACTGCATCAGCTGAGCAGGCGGCCATTGTGCTCTCGCCAGATGCAGTGGAACCTCTTGAAAGTGCTGCAATTCAGAGATCCAAAGACTACCCTCCGGACATTTGATACTTAGCCAGATTATTAACACTTGGCCAGAGCAGTATGTGCAGAATGCCGGCTCGGACCTGGACCATGGGCTTTAGTGAGTGGGCTCAGGTACAGGGCTCATATTACTGGCTACTCAGGTCAACGCTGTGGATCTGCACAGAACGGCCCAGAACGGCCTCCTCATGGCCGCCGTGCCACATGCTCTGAGGACAGCCTCCTCTGACCACCGTGCTACACGCTTGTGTGGTATCCCAACAAGCATTCGAAGTGGACGCAAGCTTTCACGAATTCTCACTGGAAGCCCAGGTCGGACGGGCTCAGACTGGCATTAGGTTTTCAGATTCAGCGAAATGGGCTGCGCAGGAGGTTCTCCTTTCTCGGAACCAAGGATGGAGTGTGTATTGGGTGACGGAGGGACTGAGTGGCCAAGTACAAAGGCAAGCACATTGACAGATCTATATAAGAAGCTGCTAAGCTGACCCGCTCAAAGACCACGAGCCAGCACATAGAGGTCTTGGTAAGGTCTCCAGGGTGCTGCGTGCAGCGGCTGCAGTCAGACTTTGGCGTGGCCAGTGCCGAGGTCTCTGGCAGCGGCGGGCAAGTCTTGGAGAGCGCCACCGCCATGAGAGTGGCGCCGCACCTGGACGACGTTGGCATTGGTCACGAGGCCGGCGAGGAACGATGGGTCGGTGTGCGCGTCGTTGTAGGGCTGCCGCAGGTACAGCACCTTGCGCCACGGCGGCCGGGCCTGGCCCGCGCCTGCCGCCAGCGCCGCATTCGGCGTCCCAGCTTCCAATGGCGGCGACTCCGGTTGCATTATGCGCTCTGTAAAGCCGCCATCACTAAATGTGCGCAGCGCAACACAACAGTGATCGCTGCAACTCGAGTGAAGACATTCTGATAGATGTGCTGTGCTTCCTTAGCTGCTTAGCTGAAGATTGCTGTGCTTATGATGCAGTCCGAAGAAGTGTGTAGCAAGAGTGCACCTCTGGAGCCCCACTCCTTCTCGCACTAACAACTTGGTCGAGCAGTGCGGTGTTTTCCCATTCTTTCAAGCGGGAGGCATCGGGAAACTTATGGAGCGAGCTTTGCGCATGTGCAGGGGCGGCATCAACGTGAGCGAGGGCGAGGGCTCGTCTGGAAAAGTGAAAGGGGTGTGTGGCAAGCAGTGGCTTGCTGCTGTGAAAGGGTCCATGAGCATGATACATCTGGCATGTCCTTAGTCATACGAAATGGTCTTCTTCTAATCTCCATAGAGACTTGCACTTGCCAAGCTAGTGCCACATCGTTGCTACACAGGAGCAATGTGAAGCAGACCAATGACCGGCACGAAGGAGAAGAACACGAGCAGGTGTAAGGAAGCCAGTGTGCACAGTATGCCAGTGTGCCGCTCGCCTGTTTCTGGCAGAGTTAGAGGGCTAGGAGCATTGGTTACACTGACAACTGATTTGCAGCGACTGTCCAGCTAGCTCCCAAGCAACCACAACTATGAATGAATTTCACATGGTGTGTCTGCAAAACCCGCAACTATTCCACTACTTGGATGTCGGGTTCAGAGTGAAGCGTGTCAAGCCCGGTGAAGGAGTAACTTCTATGTACTCCATCAGCAGCCTTCATCAATTGCCACTCTCTGCGTAGCTGCCAAGCAAGATTGCAAAGCCAGGTTAGGTGAAGGTTGCAGGCTCCAAACTCACGTGCTACTTGATAATGCTTACGCCTGCAAAGACACTCACTCTCAGGAGTACACATAGAATGTCTAACAAGAATTCTCAAGGCTACACCATTGTAAAGAGGAAAGTGGACGACTCACGAGACAAAGAGGGCCCGGAGCTTGTCAAGAGTGGCAAGCGTATGGTCGGTCTCTGATTCCAGAAAGTTGGGGGTGGAGGGTACGTCAGGCTTTGGGCCGCACAAGCCATCAGATTGCTCAGTCAGTAGCTTCTGCAAAGTGCCCCCATCATGGGCATACGATGTCCAAGCCTCACTGGCACTCAACTTGACCTGACAAATAATGTGATGCATACAATCAGCATATGGCACACTGTCAATGAGGGGTACCACACAGTGCAATTACTGAGCTTACAATGTTCCAAGCATGCAATCTGCATGTGCACTAACAAGTGTCTTTTGATGACTTAGCAGGGCAAGCAATCACAAGTCATTGCCTATGTTTTGCAATACACAATGCAGTACTACATTGATTCCTCAACTTTGTTGCTGACTGAAGTCTAGGGTAAGCAAAAGAGTCACAAGGGCCTGCTTACTTGCAGAGCTTCATGCTTAGAAGCTATTTCTTGCAGGAATTTAGCAAGGGCAATTACATGGCCTGAGTAACTGCACAATCAGAGGCAAATCGGGGACATAAGATCCTTTGCACCTCTCGTTGGCGGCTCTTACCAAGATGATGAAGGATACATAGGTGTTCAATTCCCAGAATCAGAATGCAGCAGCACGTGGACTTTCAATCTAACAGCTCAGGGTCACTCCAGACGCTTATATATTCTTCCCAACCAGTACATACAGAAAAGAGTGCACTCACCCTTCTCTTTGGCCTAATGGCAAAGTTCCAGCTTTAAGGCCCACTTCTGCAAGTTGATTTGGGAATGAGTGTGGTCCATCAAAAAGACCCTGGCACAACTTTGAATCTGGGCGAGACAAGATGACCTGCCAGCAGATGCAACTGACAGTAAGCCTAAACTCCATGAACATTGTTGCAAATTTTCATTTTCTATGGTCTGCTTGTACAGAAACATCAATTAGGCAGCATCAACTGACAATCAATGACAATACCTCGAAGAATCGTAGTGCTGGTCCGTGGAAGATGCTACTCCGTGGATGAGCAAAAAACAGGTTCTCAATCTTCTTGACCACAGAAGTGCTGAGCAATGCCTCATCAATGGCTTCACAACAAGGTAGCGCTAGTCTGTGCATAATTTCTACTGCTTGGATGCGATGTCGTCCAATTGCAGGAACCTCCACACCTTGCTGGCATAGTACTGGAGCTGGTTCAATATCCAGAACTGAGACTATGCTGCTCACACTCTGTGTCACCAATCTCAGACCCTGCCATTGCAATCACAGCGGTTACAGGATTACACAGATTGTAGTCAGAACTTATATAAGCTTGTTCTTTCCACAAAGGTGTAGTAGTTGTCTTTAAGCATGTGCATGTGAATGTCCACTGCCTTAGTTGAAAGGCTAAGTTCCCTTTCTCTACAGAAGTTGCGGGACATCTGTCAAGATTTC
Organism: Spirogloea muscicola; assembly: GCA_009602725.1. Taxonomy (NCBI): domain Eukaryota; kingdom Viridiplantae; phylum Streptophyta; class Zygnematophyceae; order Spirogloeales; family Spirogloeaceae; genus Spirogloea; species Spirogloea muscicola. The sequence continues at coordinate 251,939 of WELB01000130.1, forward strand.
CATCTGCAAAGCTTTTGGAAGTCTGCAAGTCAGCATCACATGACTTACAGCAGATACATCCTTGTATCTACCTGGGGCAGACGATCTAAGGAGGATGACTGAATTGCTCTGGCAGATTCATCCTTGAGTTCCCTTCCTAGAATAAGTGTGATATCCCTGAGCCTGTTAGCTAATATGGCAGGCCTCAATGCCAAAGAACTTTCTTCTATGGCTTTTATGGCCAGTTGAACCTGACAAATCAAAATAGGATATGAAATCGACGCTTCTGCTTCACAAGTACTGCCATGCATATATATATGACTAGGTCTAACAAGATCCTTGATGCCATAGAGTTTTGCTCACCATCTGACATGATTAATCGCTTCTCTATGAGTGAACAGCAAATGAAGCCTATCAAGAGACCATTGCACCAGGTGATTGGCATTCTTACACGCTCAGGTACGTTTTCCCTAATGCCCCTATCACGTTGCCCGTTGCGGACAGTATCATCTGTCCAGCCATCCTCGGAATCAATGTATGGCTGATTGTTCCACTTCTTGGGCGAGCCACCCCCTTTGAAGACTTTGTCAGCCTCTCCCACTATGTCGGATGGCTCTTCGAAATCCACCTGCAAGAGTACTGAAAGCTTTAGCATGTCAGGTACAGGTAGATGTACTGTCCTGCCAGTTTCATGTCTTTATCAGAAGACAGACATGAAATGCAGCAGATTGAGCAAGTTGCCCATCTTCCTTCGGTTTCTTGACTACGGGAAGCTGTCAGCAGTTTGACACATTGCTGCTGTTGGTTCCTCACAAGATTTTGAAAGTATATGAAGTAGCCTGCCTGATAAGGGCTAAAAACTTTGCATCATGGCTGATGCTGTCCATGTAAACGTCGAGAAGTGCACCTTGACCAGTTTTCTCACTCGCTGTAGCCCTGAGAGAACCAGACGGCCCTTCTCCGTCATCGGGTTGCCTCTGACATCCAGCGATATCAAGTCTGGCGCAGTACCACATGCAAGTGTCGTTGCCAGCAATTGCATGCCCTCGTCTGAGATATAATTGTCTGAAAGGTCGATTGATGTCACCGACGCACTGCTTTTCAATGCTTCCAAGAGCTGTTTCGAGAAGCAGACATGTGTGAGCTCTTGCAGTAAAGATGCCACACGAGGTCTAGTACCACCAACAGCCAAGCATGAGCCAGTCAGAGTGCACTATGATTGTACTGTGTCAATGGAACAAACCTTACGAGCCTTCTTGTCATTGAGTCGGCAACGCCCAAGCTGCACCCACAGGCACAACTCATCCTTGGACTTGACAGCCTCCATAGTTGCAGTGTATCTAAGGTGCATCAGAAGTAGAGTAAGTACACAGCTGTGCATTGTGTAGCTCCCAAGTGCATTGCACCTTCCCATGACAATTACAGCAACATTTGTGGCAATATTCAAGCCAGTCACATCGTCCTAATAAGCTAGACAGGGAACATGCAACAAGCTGCGGGACATTAAGTCATCAGACAAAGATTATGAGAATCAGTATTGGTAGGCTTGCTGTACCTCTTGTCAGCAACCTCAGGCGGCAGCATCTTCCTGTCAAGCTCTTCTTTGAGAGTTTGTGCGTCATCAGCAGCTTTTGGCTGTTTCCTCTTCTGCTCACAGACATCCAATATCCCGTACAAGCACTTGTTGAGCAGCAGTCATGCAACAATACCGCGACAAAGTCAAGATTAGATGTATGAATTGCTGACTGGCAGGGCGGAAGGATTCACCACTGAGAGGAGCTTCTAGAGCGAAGCCAATCAAGTGGAAAAGTGACTGCGGCTGACCTTCTTCTTCTTCTTCTTCTTCTTTGAGGTGGGGCCAGCTTGTTCAGCAGACTGATTGCTTAGCTCCCCATCACTATCACCGCCAGTGCTATTGTCCTCTGTTGGGAGAGTGAGGCATCCACTTTAGGCACAAAGGCAGTAAGTACAAAGGATATCACATCAGGTGCACACAAAACCCTCGAGGTGATGAACGCAACGTCCCAAACAATGCTCAAGAACCATCTGCTGCATAATTCGTAGCAGAAACCACTGAGTATTGAGATGATTCGCTACAAAAAGCCGTTGCACGAGCAGAAACCTGGCTTGGAGTCGTCATCACTGGAGTCAGACTGTGCTGCCTCACTGGAAATAGCTGCTACGGAGCTCACAGACTCCGCAGTCTCAGAGGACTGGGGCAGATCTGAAGGCTGGTACGAACTCCTCTGCTCCTGCTCTGACTCGTTGCCAACTGGTGAGCTTGTCGGGCCCGAAACCTTTGCTGATGACTCCTGGCCAGGTGCCATATGTGCTCCTATAAGCCCTAGTTCCTGTTACTATGCCGCGTCTGACCAAGCCGCATCCTTCGACTAGGAAGGTAGAACATTCTCCTCCTAAAGTTCTGAATTAGAAGATGCGTGGCCGCAGCCTTTGAAGCGCCGCAGCCCCGTTCTCGTGCAGCTGACAAGGTGCAGCCTGCTGCTGGATGCGACCGTGCACGCGCCGGCTTGGACCAAAGCAGCTGGTTGGACCCCAAGGATGCGGCTCGTCGTCGTGCCTCGCTGTGGGAAGCCGGCAGGGCACCCCGTCTGTGCGCGGCGCGGGGAAGGCGGCGGAGCTGCCGGCGACGGCGCCGGCATGAAGGGACTGGCGTGTGTATTGAGCGGTGGAGGGCCTGAGTGGTTCTGCAGGCTGCAGCAGCTAATGGGCTTATTAGCCACGGAACCTTTCTGATATTGTGTATTCTTTGATGGGCTGGCTTTTCACAGCCCTCGGTCCCCTTTGGAGGAAATTGCTCCTTCCTTTGACACTGACCCCAGAGTCTCGTTTGGGGCCAGATAGAAAGAGAGCCGTTCCTTGTCTGATTTTCCGTGCTGGCTTTGCACAGCCCTCGCTGAGTCCTCACGTTCATACACTACTTGAGAACATCGCAAGTCGAGGATATGCACGACGTGAGGACTTCCAGCCCAGATGGGCATGCCGGCAGCCTACATGTCAGTTTTGCGACGTCATGTCAGCCTGTTTGCAGCGAGCTCAGGCTCATGCTTTGCACCAGAAAGCTGGTCGAGCCTTAGCCTGGTGGCACGAAGAGCTTGTCAGTTGTCAATTTGGTATTCGGGCATCAGTTAGCGACCTCTATGTGCTGACTCGTGCTTACTGAGCGGGTCAGCTTAGCAGCAGACAATGTACATCTGTCAATGTGCTTGCCTTTGTACTTGGCTAAACAGGCCCTCCATCACTTGATACACACTCCATTCTTTTGGGTCAGCTTAGCAGCAGGTGATGTACATCAGTCAATGTGCTTGCCTTTGTACCTGGCCACGCAGGCCCTCCATCACTTGATACACAATCCACTTTCTTTTCGTAAGAACCACTTTCTTTCTTAAAGTGGGAGCGGTGGCTGTGATTGGCCAGCCCAGCAAAAGCATGACAAGGTTCGAAGGGGCCAGTTGAATGCTAAAGCACGCAGCGACCCAAATGGCCACTCCAATGGTGCTCAATAACCAAGGGTGCTCAATAACCCCCTTGTAACGAATTTACAAGGCTGGAATGTCAATGCAGCTGTAATGTATTGACAGATGCCTGGAGATTAGATACCTCATCCGGCTGATAAATAAATTGACTGTCAGTGCCGCAGGAAAGGCTTGACAGATGCCTGGAGACGGACAATTTCACCAGGCTGGTTAGCGTGGCTTTGATATAGAGCTGAGAGCGGCGCAACCCGGAGTCGTGACACGCGAGACAGCATGGTGCTGGCGCTGGAACGGCGACGGGAGGTGGCAGCGCTGTACTGCCTTGACGGCATTGTTAGCCGTTAGTATTGACGGGGATGATAGACGGCTGACGATAGCCTGGGGGTAGTGACCGTCAGCTGCGAGTGACGGGTAGATTGTCGGTGGTAGCCGTTGTCAGCCGTCGACAGGTCGTGGACGGGTCATCAACGAGAGACTGGGTGCCGAATATCCCACCCGGGCCCGTATGGCCGGGCTCGCAGTCCGTCGGGCAATAAAGGGGGCACCCGAGATGGGAGAGGGGGTGAGTTCTTCACCCAACCTCGGACCCCTGGACCCTTGCCCCTGCAGTAACCGTTGCTCAGTTTTACCGTTGCGGCCCCATCCCAATGCCTCCCGCTTCTCCTTGCGCCGCCGGCAGCCCGGGCTTGGCGATCCACACAGCATTCGTTACACCCCTAGTGAGCAGCGGCAGGTCAGATAAACTCGTCTCGAGAAACTAGTCTCTAGCTGTTAAAAAACGGAAAGAAAGACTTTTCCAGTAGAAAACAGAGATGGTGTTGCTGTAACAGTATTGGCTGTCCCAAAAAGGGGGGCAAGGGCTGTGAAAGCTCAGCCCCATGAAGAACTGTAACTTAACCGGACTCGCAGTTGTTCCCAAGCGGCAGGAAAGAAGCTCTGCAGCTCTCCCGCGGCCGTCCGGCTGATCGTCCCGGTTGTCGGCGGGAGCTTTGTTCCGCGTTAACAAGACATTTGTAAGGCTAGAATTGGCCTCCCTTTCAATTTCATGCGCACCGCGCGCCTTCTCTCCGCGTGTGAGCCACTGCCGGGTCAACGCCAGCCTCCACGGTTACTGGACCCAGTGATGGTAGCAGGTTTCATCCAACCGTGGCCCACCGGTATCTGCACACTGGAGCTCGAACTTCACCTCATCGCCGTTACCGCCGTTAACCCGCGGGCCGTCATGACCGTGAGCCAGGCTGCGGCATCGCACGGCCGGCGGTTGCTCAAGATGGTGGCCGATCTCCGCCGTCCGATGAGACCGTGGGAGGGTTTAACGACACCCCCCCCAACAGCGTGAGGCGCGACCTAAGCCCTCGGCTCGGGCTTTAATCAACGGAATTGATCTGTAGGCCTCGGGGACCCTACCGGCCTTCAGTCCCGTTGACCCCTCTGGGGGGCCATTCGGGTGGCCCAAACCCCGCCCCACAGCCAGCAGACGGCAGACCAGGCTCATTAAAATCCCAACCCCCCCACCGGCGCGCCTTGGCTCCGCGGCGGCGGCGGCGGCGGCGGCGGCGGCGGCGGCGGCGCACGAGGCTTACAATGAGAAGCTCAGGTATTCCTTGCCCGTTCCCTTCGGACCCTGGTCATTNCCCGCACAAGCCTGGCCTTGTGTCCCGCATGCCTCATTGGCCGCAGTTGGGCCGCCGTGCTGGGGTCCATACGAGAGCGGCTCATGCTCCTCGGTAGTGAGGCCAAGGGTTTGGTGGAGGCTACCGCAGCATCTGCTGCTGGGGACCGCTTAGGAGTGCGACGAGCGGACTAGCTGGCAGTGCTGGCAGTTGGCGACGATGCCATTGCAATCCTGGCAATCAATATAGTCGCGTCGACGCCCCTTAGATCGTGTCACCTCGTGCCAAAGATGCTCTAATAACTGAAGCGAAGGCAGAGGTATTGCACTAGCTTCTGCTGCGGCTGTTGCTGCTATCGGAGTAGCTTGTAGCGGAGAAGCCCTTTAGCTTTGGGCAGGGGTATACGGAGACAAAGCCGAGTATAATGGTGTGGTGGCTTCATCGATCGATTTTTGAGTGACTCGACTGGCCTACTGCAAATGCCTGCCTAGTTGCAATCGGTTTTGAAAGTCCTTCCTGCGGCTGCAGGCAGGTGCTGGGGGACCTACCACCCCCTCAAGTGTGTGTCCTGTGGTTGTCAGCGCTCATCCAGCTCGGCCTTGGTGGTTGAGCTTCTCATTGCTGCTTCCTGCTGCTGTTTGTGCTCTTGCAGGCAGCAGCCATGTTCACGGCACGCAGAAAGATCCAGAAAGAGAAGGGCCAGGAGCCAGACGAGTTTGAGGAGACAGTTGCTCAGGTACTGCAATGTACTTACAATGCAATGTAAAAGTTGCCTTTGCATCGCAGACCACTTGGAAGGGGGGTCAATTAGTGATGTGGCGGCGGTCAGTTGTGGGTATGATGAGAAACTGTCGCCCCAGTCCTACATGCGTGCTTGCACGCTCTGAGGATTGACGATAGCACGTCAGTCTGACCCAGCATTGACCTGAATGTCCTATTCTCTGTCTTCTTGTTTCTGTGCATGACATTATCAGACTAGCCATCGAATGCAGCATCTAGTGATTTGTGCAGTAGTGTTTAGTCGTCTTTGACATGGCCTCCGGTCTCATTTGTGGAGCCTTGGGCTTGGGATACAGGCTCTCTTCGACTTGGAGGCCACAAATCAGGAGCTCAAGAGCGATCTCAAAGACCTCTACATTAACTCCGCGAAGTGAGTCCGTCTTTGATGCAGAATACCTGCAAAATTCTTAGCTCTCCTCTTCATTTGACCAGCTGGCTGTCATGGTGTGCTTGTGCATTGAGCTCAAGCCAGTGTGTGTTGACAAAGTAGAGGACGGCCAGCCCTTTGCAGTACGTAGCAATCGAATCATTGGCTGCAGTGCTGACCAGTGATTAATCGCCATTGCAGGGAGATTGACGTATCCAGCAGCCGGAAAGCTATTATTGTCCAGGTACCTTTCCGGTTGCGGAAGGCTTTCCAGAAAATCCATGCTCAGTTGATTCGTGAGCTTGAGAAGAAGTTCAGCGGCAAGGTAGGCTTCTTCACATTCTCTAGATGCTTGATTACTTTACCGCCGAAGGATGTCATCTGCTGCTCTGACCATGAGAGGTGCAGCATACGAGTACATGTGCTGACGGCGCCATGTATACTGTCATCTGGGCAGGATGTTGTCTTGGTCACCACAAGACGCATTCTGAAGCCACCCAAGAAGGGGTCTGCTGCCCAGAGGCCTCGCTCACGCACCTTGACCTCTGTCCACGAGGCCATACTGGAAGACCTTGTCTTTCCCACGGAGATTGTTGGAAAGAGGTGGCGATTCCGTCTGGATGGATCACGCATCATGCGGGTATGTGGAGTGATGATTTACAGAGTGTCATTCATAAAGCACTCACAATCGTTGCTGAAAGCAGCTCCTTTGGCTGGGAGCCTGGTAGGGGTTATTCAGGTTGCTAGCTTGAGGGCCTGACGAAAGCTGAGGCTACACTGCCGGCTCCTCATCCAGAATTACGGTTGTGTGCATGCCTTGAGCAGGTGTATCTGGACCCCAAAGAGCGGAATAGCACTGAGTACAAGCTAGAAACATTTGGGGGTGTCTACAAGAAGCTCACGGGCAAGGAAGTGACATTCGAGTTCCCTGTTGCTGAAGCCACCGCTTAGAGCGCTAGTATGCGAAATCATTTCATCTGCAGCGCAGAAGTTGTGAACATTGAGCATAAGCAAGCTGCAATGCCGTGATTGATATTCATTCGTTCAAGTGAGTCTCAAGGGTACTTTCATCATCAGCTCGTTGACCTTTGTCGCCTCTCTTTGGGCTTCTCATCATCAGCGTGCCTCAGTACTGGTGGTCTGGTCACCTAGAGCCCGTCTCCATTATGAGGACAGGAGACTCCAGCCTTTGCACAAGCCTACTCAAGTGCTTTGCTTGGGGCGCACATATTACCCTTTAGTGGCTTGTGCAGATGACAGCAAGCTCGAAGAGCTTGCTGTAGCATTGCACGTGCCATCTCCTTTACTTTGTCAGAGCTCTATATAAGAAAAGCAGTGGAACGAGGTGCTTCTTGAAAGGGGCCATGGCTATTAGAAGGCCAGCCGAAGCAGCTAAATGAAAGGGCCCAGGGCTGCAAGAATCTTAAACTCACAGAAAGACTTGACAAGCTGATAAGTGTTGCCGATAGGAGCCTTGCGAATATCAGCGCGCCGGGACGCCGTTAGGGGCGCCACGTCTCCCGTAAGCCAGCCCTGGCGTTTACGCCGTTTAGTCAGCGGCCCTAGACCCACGCCACTGGCCGACGCCGCCGCCGCGCCGCCTCCGCCGCCGCCGCCAGGTGAGGCTCGCGCCGGCCCACGCCGCCGCCGTCGCCGCCGCCGCCGTCGCGCTCCGCAGTCCGGTCAGCCGCTGCCGCGCTCGGCATGGCCTGCTCTTATTCCGCATGATACTGCGGTGCGGCGTGCGGCGACGGGGCATCTGCTTTTCCCGGGGTTCCGCCAAGTCGGGTCGCGGCAGACGTTGCTTAAGGCTCAGAGCTCTTCCGGCAGTCGTTGTCGTGAGCAGCGACGGCGTCGGCCAGGCAGGTCAGCTGACAGGACTTCCTGGTGCCATGCCCTTGTTGTCCGCCGCCTTGATGACCAGGAATGACCTGCGCCTGACCACGCGACTGATGGACGATGAGCAAGGCCGGGGATCTCAGCAGCGGGCCCGCGCCCGCCGGGGCGCAGTACAAGCAGGTCGGGCGCTGCTTTCGCTTGTGCCTTCGCATGCCCTCAGAGAGTCTGTGATACCCTTGGAGCAACTCAGCCTGGCTCTCCAGCTTTTTGTCACCAGAGTCGTCTTACTAAAGACACAGGTCGGCTTTCTTGTATGTTCGTAGTTATCATTTGAAGTGCAGGATGTCATCACTTTGCTAGCGCACTGGATTGAGTTTCATCAGTTGTTGCGCAGATGCTGGAATACGAGAAGCACCTGCGCAACCTTCTCCAGACCAAGGGCCCGTCAGACCCAAACGTCCGGACGCTGCGCAGCCTCATTCGGGAGAGCTATGAGGCTGTCATACTGGGGGATGCCGGGGCAGCAAAGCTCCACGATGTGGAGCAGGCGCTCTGGCGCCTCCATTACAAGCAGATCGAGGAGTTCCGGGGGAGGATCCGTAAGCTCACTGCGGCGTCCTCCGGCGAGGGTGCGCCGTCCCAGCAGGCCACTGCGGCCAAGGCCGTCCTTGCTGGCCAGCGAGACCCCCTGCAGAAGACCCTCGCTCTTTACCGCAGCTTCCTGGCAGAGACATCTGGTTTCTACCATGAGCTGATCAACAAGCTCAAGGCCAAACACAATCTGGGCCCCGACGAGCTCTTTCCACCGCTGGCCAACGACCTTGAAGCAGGAGCGGCGGTGCTCAAACCCGGCGAGGATAGTGGCAGCATCCTGCAGTGCCGGCTGTCCTGCCACAGGTGCCTCATCTACCTTGGGGATCTTGCGCGTTACAAGGAACTCCAGAGCGACAAGGACGTCGCTGCACGAAACTGGTCAACGGCCGCAGGGTACTACTTGCAGGCGTCGCATCTGTGGCCAGCAGGCGGGAATCCGCACAATCAGGTACAAGGCAATGGAAGCTGACCCCTTATGAAACTGTCTGGACTGTTCACCTATTTGTGCCTTCAGAACATTGCAGGAACCCTGCAACAGAGTATTCTGCATATCGAAAATATGATTCAGAAGGCCTTCTGTTTGCAGCAACTTGTTGTTTAATACTGGGGAGCATTATACGTATGCTTATTGAGTACTAATGGCCTCCGTTGGATGTAATACCTCCTTACAGCTTGCAGTGCTAGCCACATATGTGAATGATGAGCTTCTTGCCGTGTACCGCTACTATCGGAGCCTGGCTGTTGATACACCGTTTCTTACTGCTCGTGAGAATCTTGTCCTACTCTTTGAGAAGGTAAGTTGCCCCCATTGGGAGTTTGACGCTGCTGAACTGCTGCTTGTATTCCTGATGTGCTGCTTCATGTGATTGAGTGGGTAAGGTGCTGCCTCAGTCAAATGTCAGGAGGAGCTTGAGGGTGGCTCTTTGTTGTTGCTGGTGCAGAATCGCATTCGCTATGCCCAGCTGAGGCAAGCAGGGGATGCGCAGCCGGCAGTACGGGCAAGTGTGGAACACCAGCCAAGTCATCAATCTCCGCAGGACACATTAGTGCCTCTTGCCAACGGGTCTCTCAAGCTTGCCTTACGCAGTTCATCCCAGACCAGCGGGAAAGTGGCGCAACTCTCCCCGTCGGAGGCATTGGAGCTTGGCGAAGCCTTCAAGATCTGTGCCGTGCGACTCAATGGTATCATCTTCAGCAAGATTGGGTGAGTGGCAAGGATTGCCTATCAGCATCTGTGGATATATTTGCATGCGGGACTTGCACTACATTCTCTTATTGGGATTACAAGTCTTTATACAATGATGTTGGCTGGCGCCTTCTTATTCCACAATGATCTCATGGTCACGCCTGAGCGCTGACATGTTCACTTTGCTGCTTGTAGGCTTGAGACGTTCCCAGATGCCATGGAAAGCATGCTCCAAGACCTGGATCAGCTGCTGATGCTGCAAGCTCCAGCATTAGAAGCGGCACTGTTTCCTGACATACACGGAGGGGTTGGCACTGGACTTGCAGCAGGTCTGCTTCAGGTGAGACATAGTGTCCAGTGTTACTGTCACCTCTTGTGGGGGCGGGTGAGCTCACTTGTAGGTGAGCTGTTGACAACTGCTCGTGTTCTGATTTGTATACTTTGTATCTTTGACTGACGCAGTTGGTGGCTGTCAACATATTCACGGTCCATAACATTGACTGGACACCAGAGGGCCAGCAGCCAAGCTATGCAGAAGTCTTGCACAAGTCTGCTCTTGTACAGGTACTCTTCTTTTGCATTCACTGCAGTACTAAGATTGCCTGTTGGTGACTGCCATATTGCACATCAAGCATGGCTGGTTTGGTAATGGCTGACATGACACTCTCCTTTCAGTTCTTGTTGTCGGTGAATGTAAGAACAGAGCAACATCAAGTGTTACTCAAGAAAGCTTAGCAGTCATACAATGAGAAGCAACTGCTTTTCCTTGTATTGTAGCCACAATCATGGATGACGTAAATTACTGTGCTGCATTGATCATCAGCATGCGCTGGGAGCAGCCTACCTGTTTTCCGACCACCTTCTGCAAGGATGTGGGACGGCCAGCATTGAAGCATCAAGCCCCTTCCTTCCCGCCATCCTCACCTTCTTGGAGTGGCTTGCTTCTTGCCCGAATATGTTGCAAGTCACCAAAGTGGGGGAGGCCAGCTCTTTGTTCTGGCAGCATGGTTTTCCCCTGCTGAACAGGCTGATGGAAGTGCAAAATGGGCGCACGAATACAGTTGCAAGATTGGACTTACAGCCGCTTGAGTTGCCAACTGATGGCTTCGCTGGGCTGGGCACCTTCAATGACGGCAAGGACGTTGAGCAGGGAGGTGTGGCACTGTGGGAGGACTATGAGCTGAGGGGGTTCACACTGCTGAAGCCAGCACACCTGGGGCTGGACTACAGCAAGCCGGCCCCGAAAGCTGGCCCCGGCAGCAAGCACCATATGCGCACGCGCATTGAGCGCATGCTGGCTGCTGGAAAGGTCATCTCTGCTGCGTTGGACAGGAGCGGACTGCCCGGCCTGCGTTACTACGAGAATGTGCAGAAGTTCAGCCTCCACAACGATTCCGCTCATGGTGTTGATTTGGCAGCAAGTGTAGAGCCTGATAAGATTGTGCTGTCCGAAGCGAATGCCGAGAAGCCGTTGCCCAATGGGCATCTGGTCAGTCAAAGTGCAGCTCCTCCTGCAGCACAGAGCATCATGGAGCACCAAGAGGAGGAGGAGTGGGCCAGCCTTAAGGAGGAGCAGGAGAAGGGCGACAATGGGGGCTCGCTGATTGCTCCCGAGCTGGCAGCATTCGCGCCAGCACCAACTCTGCCGGCGCTGCTTGATGATGAAGACCAAGAGGAGGAGATCCTGTTCCGACCAACAGGCATCGCTTACCAGCCGGCGGGCACCCAGAAGGCCTCCACTCCCAGCTGGGTGACGGGAATGTATGCCAATGGCTCTGTGGAGACCCCTTCATCCAACGAGGCAACGAATGCACCTCCAGCAACTGTGCATACTGCCACACACAAGCAAGGAGCACAAGATGTGAAGAAAATTCCGCCAGCTTTGCTATTCCCAGAGGTGCACGGCCAGGGCTCACTGTTTCCCGGCTTTGGACTGGTGTCTGGTGACGGTTCTGGGGGGGAGAAGCCAGCCGGCCATAATGTGGACTCGCCCCGCCTCGATAACTGGCTTCATCAAGCTGGCTTGGATAGAAGCAGCCAGCTCCCTGCACAGCCAGAGGACACGGGTGCTACTATCGAGCCTGGGCATTGGCAGAACCAGGTCGCAACTGGCTCAGAGCAGGCATTGGAGCCGACCTTCGGAGGGGCAGCCTCTCAAGCGAATAAACATCTGGGTTTAGCAGGAGGCGGTGATGCTTTGGCACCGGCCAAGGTTCATCTTGACGAGTCAGGTGAGCCTGGATGATGTGGGCGGCATTGGAACTCGCTGTTCTCGATGCATTGTCATCTTGTGGTTCATCGGAAAGTTCAACTTGCGACGCGATTCACTCAAGAAGCAAAATCTTATCACAACTTGGACATCCCACTTGCGACGCAGTCGTCAATCGAGGAGCAAATTACTATCACAATACTTGGTCGCTTGCCATTGCATTAATTGTTAGAGCAGGAAAGTCATTGCCTATTCCTATTATGCCCTGAATCCACGTCTTTATATGGCCGGTTGGAAATGCAGGAACAGGATGGAGCAACTTTGGCATGGAGCATGGGCAGCAGCCATCCCAGCTTTTCCCTGGCATCGCAGGCATCATCGGACAGAAGCGGCCTGGCTCAGCTGGAGGTCCTGCAGGGCTTGCCCCCAGCCCGCAGCCCCGCGGCCAGGGACCTGCTAGCCCCAGGCGGCCTCCATTCTCGTCTGCTCCTGCCCCTCTTCTCTTGCAGGACTCGCTCTTCGCAGCGCCCTGGCAAGGCAGCTCCACAATGGATCTGGTGCCGCCATCCCACATGTTCGAGGTGCCGAGCAAGCCTAATGTGGACCCCAGGCCGAGCTGGGCGCCACCAATCTTTGCAGCCCAGAGCAGCGCACTGATGGGCCTGAGCGAGGCGCCAGGGATGCCGGCACCAAATGGCGCTCTTGCGCAGGATTACAGCTGGCTCGATCAGCACACTCATGTGCGGCCCCAGGACAGAGCAGGCTGGAACTCCTCAGCATCAAGGAAGCTACCGTTCCCTGGCCTGGAGGGCTTGGAGAAGCTTCTGCAGCAGCAGAAGGAGGACTTTGAGAAGCAGCAGGCATACTTTCGGCACCTGCAGGAGCAGGAGACTATGCAGCAGCAGCTGCAGCAGCAACAGCAGCAGCAACATCATTGGTCGCAGGCATTGCTGACGCCTCCTCAGCACTACCAGGGCAACAGAGCTCCGTATGAAGGGAGCCGCGACATGTGGAACGCGACAAAGCCATTCATATCTTGAGCTGGTATGTGGATTGTGTTTTTGTTTTTCCCCTTCCATTGATGAGCTGCAACAAGCAGTACTAACAAGTTCTTACCTGACCTTGTTCTAGTGTGTGCGCGTTATTGTGCCTCAGATGGTGATGTGAGCAAGTTTCAAGACTGGCAATGGTGCTCTTACCCTCGCCTCATCAAGCATCTATTACCATCTGATCCGCTTGGAGGCCGTCGTCGCACCAAGAATTGTGGTGGGTGCATCTTATCTCGTCATCGTGCTCACTTTTTTTACCTCGACCTTTAGGCATTTCGTGGAGGTGCCTTGAAGGAGACTGAGACTTGTGCACTGGAGTGAGCTTGCAGAGACATGCGGATGAAAGCACGAGGAATACTCCGCAAAGACCGTTCTAAGTGTCAAACTGGATCTACACGAATGTAGAAGCCCCAAGAACTAAGTGGAGGATGGTTCATGACAGCATGGCAAGCTATAGAGTTGGCCACGCTATAAGTGGAGTTGGAGTGGCCACATCGAGGAGACATGGCCTTTGGGTCTTCGTAGGCTGGACACTCTACTTGTTTGTCAACTGGTTGCAATGGGCCGGAAGGTTATGCAGGCGGTTGCAACACGAGGATCGTAAGTTATCTGACATGGTGCAGCTGTATTTCGCACGTAGAAGATGAGCAGTCCCACGCCTTGCAACTCAGCTTGCTTCACAACAAGCTGGGGGAGCACAGGCTGGCAGGGAGAGGTGCATGTGCTTGCGCTAGCTGCAAGGTTGAAGATTGTCTCTGCAGCGAGCCAGAGCACAGTCATGCCGCAATGCTGTGTCTGCCCTGCCCGACTTTGTGGCCTGTTGCTTGCATGCAATGGATTTACCTTTCTATTGACGAGGACAATGCATTCTTGTAATGACAACTTTTTGCACTTCTTAGCTGACTCTACAGTAGATGAGGCCCTTCTCCATCCAGAAGTGGAGCTCTTGAGGGTAACGAGGCAACCGACAACCTGTGACCTGATGGGGAAGTTTAATCGTTTAGCTTCAGACAGCCCCATATTAGCCGTGCTACAAGCATGCTAATGTTAATCAAGTAAACAGGTATCGAGCCTTGGCAACCTGAAAGGCAAGAGTCTATGAACTGTACCAAGGCAAGGCATCCAGGTGCGGTCATTGTATGAGAAAATCGTGTTCTAGTGACATGCTGTACTGAAACTTTCGAAGTATTCTTATGGTACTTGCTGAAGTCTGTGAGTAGAGGAGTCTGGGCAAGTCACTTTGCTGCAAGCAAGGACCCACGTCCAGCAGCAATGCTGGACCACACAACACTGCTGTATTGACACACTAAACGAGTCTCTCAAAGTGCACGAAGAAAAAGGGGCTTGAAGAATGAGGACAACGGATTGCTGCAACAAGCATGCTCTAGGGGCAGAGCAATGGCCGAGTATTGTGGACAAGTAGAAGGGTATGGGCAATAATGCATGCTGCCGTGTAAAGAACGTGTTGTCCAGTCGGGCGACATGATTGACAGCGACCGCCAACTCTATCATATCCTGCTGTAGACCGACCAGCCATGAGATACACTGCTATAGAGGGCTTCTGGAGTACGAAGATGAGCAGGTACTTGGCAGAATCCCCAGAAAAGAGACTGGAAAGTAAGGGCCAGTCAAGACGAGCACCAGCAGCGCCAAATCGATGTGAGAGGAGGCAACATGAAGGTGGGAGAAGCTCCTAGAAGACCCACGAGTTGGATCTGGTGAGAGCTGGCCGGAGCTGCTTCTTCTCCTCCTCGATCGAGATCATTGTCAGCTGGGAGGGGTCCTCCAGCAGCATCTTTGCGACCAGGTAGCCTGCGACGGACCACGTCTGGTGCCGCCGGGCCTGCTTCCCGACGTACCTCCCCAGCTTTCCGTCGTAATACTCAGGCCACCCGTCCTTGGAGAGCCTCTTCTCAGCCAGCTCGATGCACCTCTTGGCGATGTGCGGACGCCCCACCTTAACGCTCGCTGCCGTCACCATCCAAAGCAATACTGCGACAGAGGACCGCGGCCAGTTCTCAGCAACTTGCACATGTAGCCGCAAGGCTCACAGCTCATTCATCTCTACAGAGTCAGAAGGTGTCAGGCCACACTTCCAATCTGACAAGACAGTAGCTGCACCTAAAGTATGTTGTTGTGGCGATCAAATTTCCAACTCCGCTGCTCTGTGTGAATATTGAGCACAAGCCTACGGTTGTGACCAAGAGGATGGCCGCAACATGTACCTGGCCATGAGCCGCCGTTGTGGTAGCTCCATCGTGTGTTCTTGGGATCGCAGCCGGTCACTATCCTCCACTCGTGGGCCTCCAGCGCCGGGTAAGCAACCTTAATAGGCATTTCCCCAACTATCTCGTCCCATCTTTCTTCGATCAAATCCATGATGGCATCGGCCTGGTCCGCTGTGGCTAGCGAGCTCAGTACTGCCATGCAGTTGCCAATCGCAAACCATCTGGGCACAAAGCAAGAATTGGATTCTTAGACAAGTGGTTAATGATGGCACCAACAATGCAAGGTCAGGTGAAGGCAGTCAAAGCACCATCTCAGCCGCCATAGTCCAGCGAGCTGTATGCTGGTAACACACCTAAAATCAACTCTGGCAGGGCTGACATTGCCAACGAAGTAGCCGCCCCGCATGGGCATCCAATCGAACACCCAATCCGGAATCGAATCCGGAATAACATTAAATTTGTTGACTGCGGTGTGGGAGTACTCCTCTGTCTTATATCTATAAATACTATTAAGTTGCTCGTGGTCAAGCCTGTTGCGCCACAACGCTAGGATGTCAGAAGAGACTGCTGCAGAGGATGTGACCAAGAGAAAGGTGTCGCACACAGAAGCTGCAGCTTCTTTGATCAACTTTCTCAGTCACAGATTATAGTTCATACAGTTTCTACATCTCAAAGACACATCCAAGGAATGCACAAACAAAAGCAGCAGCAATCTGGTACCAGAAGTACGTCCGCATGTGAAAAGAGAGGGCAAAGATGCGCTTGTCGATACGCTCCAGGAGCTCCTTGCCTCCTCGGTCAGGCTTGAGCATGATTCGAGCACATCTAAGGGCCATGTAGAATAACGACTGGATCTCAATCGGATAACCGTATATACCCTGTCCAGGCACAAGCATGGAAAGCAAGCTGTCAGGGTGCTAGGTAATTCTGATTGTTGGTTATTGAGCAACAATGAATCTCAAGATGCCCGACAGCAGGAGGTGCATGGCAGCAAGCATACGCCAGAAGCAGCAAGCGATTCCCATTCTCCCATTCTCCTTGTTACTTGCCCAGTGAGACGAGCAACAACATGTCAGACTTACCATGCGGCGATCAATCATGCAGCAACCATCAGCACACAACAGAGTAGGGAACGTGTCAAAGCCATCCGCCAAGCACAGCTGCAGAATCAGCTTCATGCCGCGCTGGCATTCGGGCAGCTCTGCAAGAGCTTGATCACCTGGTGGGCGAAAGCAAGTAGAACCTTGAAGGGTCAGCTGCTAACTCGGGTGTGGAAGCAACTCAAACAAGACATGCAGCAGCACACCACACAAGCTGCCCAACAAAGGCATTGACCTGTGAGTAGCACGACCCTCTTCACGCGCAACAAATCAACAACTGAACTGAGCCAGCAGATTAATGCACATGAGGAAGGCCGTCTCCTTCAAGACATAATGCACGCATGAGCTACAACTCAAGCACAAGCTGGACATTAGGACATGCAGCACAGCTCAGGCATCATGGGGCTCAGCACCTGTGGACTTCACGTAGGATCTGAGGAGGATGATCCACCAGAAGCCGGAGTCCACAGGGGCAACCCGACCAATGGCACTCTCTCCGAAATCAGCGATCATCGTGTCTGTGTTGCGCACCGGGTCATGCAGCACCTTGAAGCTGGCGGGCATGACGCCCTCGCCCAGAGTGAAGCAGTCCACCCGCTTCTCCCAGGCTTGCAGCCTGAGGGTCTTGAGCAGGAAGTTCTTCACAATCTCTGGCTCTCCATTCATCAAGAAGGCCAGGCCACTAGGAATGAAGTCCCGCACGAATACCTGGCCAAATTCGATACTCACGATGAGCATACAGCTACGCACTTCCCAATCCAATGCTTGGACAACCGGGTTGACCCTCCAGGTGTCCACTGAGGCACTGCAGCATTTAGCGGATGTACAGCGAGCTTGCAGCCAGCTAATGTCTGACATATATTAACAAAGGTTTGTCAACAAGAAGGCAAAGCCTCAAGCTATGACGAGGTGCATGGCCCTCCAAGTGTACATTCTAAGTCTTGCAGGGTGCACACTGACCTGGTCATAGTTCAGGAACTCCTCTTCCGAGTCGAGAGCTGCAATAGTCCCAACCGGCTTCCCGCGGAAGAACACGAGGGACTTCCGGAGAGCTTCCCAGGCCTCGCTGACAAGCGGGTGCGGCACCAAGTGGCTGCCCGAGTCGAAGTGGGAGTGGTGCACGTATCCTCGAGGGGTGTTGACGGCCGACGTAGCCGTCGACCGCAACCTGCATGTCGATGACACCAGGTATTGCAAGTGAGGTCAGATGCTTAGGGCAGAGGCTTACCGCCTGTCATACTTATCGAATCCGGTGAATTTCCTATTGGCATTCAGAAGGCGTGAAATACAGATACTCGATCAAGCATGCTGCAAGAGCCATCTGACAGTGGCCATGGATTCGGACTGCCCAACATCCCATCGGAGCTGGCACGTTCACCAGCATTAGTCCACCGGATTTACTAGTGACGCATGGCCAAGTACAGAGCGACAATTATCCCACATGACCTGTCGTTCCCGTACCTCGATGCAGGGTCCCTAGAAGGGGATGAGCCCCCCCGTGTCGGCGAGGGAGCCCGCGACCGGAAGTTTCTGCAAATACAGGTGACTCAAGGCAGCAGGATCAGCTGACGGGCGGCCCTCATTGCTCACATATCTGATCACATGAGCTAGAGGCGCAGGTGACGCATCCGCTCTCTGACTAATACCGGCTACTACTAAATCTCAGCCAATGCAGATCATAGTGCACCCGCCACTCAAGTACATTTCAGCCAGTGATTGAAGCAAGCAGATACCACTCCAGCGCCTGAATCTCAGCTGCTTCCCGTTTCCCTCTGTGATGGATTTGTCCGACCTTCCAATGGCCCCAACTATCTACCATCCCAGTGATTTGGTGGTGCGGCGTACCGTGGCGAGGAGTAGCCCTCCAGGTGGTCGGAGCTCTTGACGGTCTCCAGCATGCGCGGCCGCGGGGAGGCGTAGATGGTCTTGCTGCGGCGACGCGAGGCTCGGCAAGGGCCGTCAGCTACGCGAGGCTACAGCGGCCGGCAGTGGATGCGCTGCGGCCCGGATCGGTCGCTGGCCGCCATGGAAGCCGGCGCCGAGCTCGGCGCCGCCGCGGAGCACAGCATGGCGGCGCGGGCGCGGCATTGCCGGTACCTGAGCTTCTCGTACACCTGGTCCAGGAGCTGCTCCTCCTTGCCCGCGGGCCCGCCGCCGGAGCTGCCGGCGCCGCCGCTGCCGCCGGCGCCG
>WELB01000130.1:277031-299776 GCA_009602725.1 Spirogloea muscicola
CGGCGGCGCGGCTGGCGGCGACGCCCGGCGACGGGTGCTGGCGCGGCGGCTGCGGAACCTGGACCAGGAGATCGCGGTCGTGGAGGCCGCCGTGGAGGCTGCCACGGCCGAGCATGGCGATGAGGGAGCGGGGGCGGCGGCGGCGGCTGCTGGCCTGCTCGGGGCGCTGGGGAAGGAGCGCCTCCGGGAGCTGCGCTCGCGGCGGCGCCTGCTCTCGGAGCGCCTGCGGCTCGCCGAGGAGGCCCCCGGCGGCGGCGGCGGCGGCGGCTCAGGACGAAGGCCTCGTCAGACCGTGAGCTTTGCCGAGGACGCCCCGCCGGCAGCTCTGCCGCCGGCTTCCGCCGAGCCGGCCGTTACGTTCAGCGGCGAGGGAGCGACGGCAGGCGAGGGTGCTGGCGATGACCACGACGACGACGACGACTTCGACCGGGCACTCGATGCGGCGGCCTCTGGGATGGTGGAGACGGTGGGCCCCCAGTGTGCTGCTGGAGTGCTCCTTCAGGGTTCAGGTTAGGGTCAATGGACTGGGGTTAGGGTTAATTGTTTTGGGTTAGCGCGCTGTGGAGCGGCACAGCAACGCGTTAAGAGCCTGCACAAATGGATGATCACCACTGTGCTTCCATGCGGCTCCTTGCTCTACAGGAGCGCGACCGGCTGATCCGGACCGGCGTCCTCACGCCGTTTGCGGGCGTCCAAGGCTTCGAGCGCGGCGTTCAGGGGCCTTGCGACAGGCCGGCCGCGGAGTATGACGTTCTCGCTGAGGCAGGGGCCGAGATGAGCGCTGGAGCTGACGCGGCTGCGGACCGGGGGGGAGTGGAGGCCCGGATCGAGCAGTCGGCGGCCGCCACTGCAGCGGCCATGAAGCGGCTCCGGGAATCGAGGTGGGTGTGGAAGCAGCCCCGCGACTCTGCTGGCGTCGCGCGCCTGCCGGTGACATGCGCTCAGTGACACCGGCTTTTGTGGTAGTCGAGCTTCCCCGACCCCAACTGACATCCCCGACCCCAATTGTCACACTCTCTCAACCGGACCTCAGCTGTATTCCTCAACTTGTGTCGATTGCTAATGACTTCTATAGGGTTTGAGACTAACATCCAGAGCTTATCACTTAGGTGTTGATACTTACGGTCTACTCTTGTATCACTGTCTCCTCCAGGGTCTTAATTGCAAAGATTTGACTGCAATATTATACGCTTGAAAATGCAGGACTTTAGATGTGTATATAGTTAACTTCTCTTGAAGTTCCGCTGATGTTATGAAGGGTGCGGCTGTGTCGCGGCCAGGCCAAGGTCGACGCTGCTGGAGGGCGCCGACGTGCCGCGGCAGGAGCCGCTGACCCGCGACTTTCGGCGGCTGAGGCGGCCACTCCGGCCTCGGCAGGCTGGCGGCGGGGATGACGAGAAGGGGAGCCTTAGCCGAGGCCGGGGCAGGCGAGCAGCGGGCCGTGCCCGCCGGCCGCTGCCAGAGGGGCGGTGGCGGCGGCGGCGGAGGAGGCATACGGGCAGCCGGGGTTCGTCGGCATCTGGCAGTGAAGAGGAGGAGGAGGATACGTCAGATACCGAGCAGCAGCGTGGTAATGGTGGCCCGTTGAAGAAGCCGCGGCGAGTGAAGCAGGAGAGCGATGGTGAGACAGCTTGCTTGATCAAGTGGCATCTGTCTTCAGGTCCACAATAACAAGTAGAATCTTGAGATTTGAATGCTTGTAATTGCGCCAGTCCGCTGTACCCAAGCTTGTAGTGGCAGGTCCTGCTCGTCGCTGACGCAGTGCCGGGGGATGCGCCACTTCTGCAGAGGATTGGAGTGCTGAGGACTTGCAGGAGGAGACAATCACGAGTGACGCGGGAAGTACAGAAGACAGCAATCAGGAGGAGGGGCAGGCACACACCTCCGTCGGGCGGCGGTCGAGGGAGCGCAAGGCAGCCAGCCGCAGGAGCTCCAGGAGCGCGCCGGCCGATGACGACGAAGAGGATGTAGTGCTTGAGGGCGGCCTCCGCATACCAGGCAGGCAGTACGGTGCGCTGTTTGACTATCAGCGGACGGGGGTGAAGTGGCTGTGGGAGCTGCACTGCCAGCGCGCAGGCGGCATCATCGGCGACGAGATGGGTCTCGGGAAGACGGTGCAGCTTGCCACCTTCCTCGGCGCGCTTCACCACAGGTGCAGCGCCACCGCCACTTTGAGCTCCAGGAGATCAAGGTGTAGGGTCCAGTGTTCCATTGCTTCTGGAAGTCCTACTCCGGCTAGTCACTTTGCGGACTGTGCTTCACCAATGCTGTCAGGGTTTTTTTAATTGCTCCAACAGGTCGTCAATATGTGGCAAATGGTCTCATTTTGTTTGTCAAACAAGATGTTTCACTTGTGGCACGTGGAGACATACTGAGCCGTGTCTGCCTGTGTGCCCATGACCTGCCCTTCCACAGCGGTATGTACCAGCCGAGCATGGTGGTGTGCCCCGTGACACTCCTGCGGCAGTGGCGGCGCGAGCTCCGGCTCTGGTACCCGCACTTCCGCGTGAAGCTGCTGCACGAGTCGGCGCTCCCGTCGCGCCTGCGGAGCAGCGGCGGCCAGCCCAAGGGGACCGCAGCCAAGCGCCCACGGCAGCGTGCGGACAACAACAGTGAGGACTGTCGGAGCAGCGGCGATGAGGACGGGGGCAGCCCGGTGGTGAAAGGTGCCATCCTCAAGGGTGCGAGACGGTGGGACGCCATGATCGACAGCGTGGTGCACTCGCGCAGCGGCATCCTGGTCACGACTTACGAGCAGCTGCGGCTGGTGCGGGACCGGCTGCTGGATGTGCCGTGGGGCTATGTCGTGCTCGACGAGGGCCACAAGATCCGCAACCCTGACGCGGAGGTGACGCTCGTCTGCAAGCAGGTGCAGACTGTGCACCGTATCATCATGACCGGAGCCCCCATCCAGGTACCTACGGCCTGATGTACATTGCTAGTGGGGAAGAAATTACTTGCTGATTTGTGCTGATATTAAGTGTCCTATAGGAGTCCGAGTATTCAGTTATGATGAGTCTTCCTGTCATGCTGCCTCTACTGTGAGGCTCCTGCCAAGCATGAATTGGATGACTCACTGCATGAAAGTGGACCTTACTTGCTTCGTCGTATGTTCAGAACCGGCTGACTGAGCTCTGGTCGCTATTCGACTTTGTCTTCCCCGGAAAGCTGGGAACTTTGCCAGTGTTCAAGACGCAATTTGCGCTGCCCATCTCCATTGGCGGATATGCCAATGCCACTCCTCTGCAGGTCCTACTTGCGCTTTGCACCCAAGTGTCGTAAAACATAGGCTCATAAGTATCACTGTTGTGCAGAAAGCGAGCAACGACAATAATGTCATCCCATGAAGCTCAGTGATATTCAAGCATGCTGGTCGAGCTTGACCATTTGACTCCAAACAGAGCAGGTGTCCACGGCGTACAAGTGTGCAGTGGTGCTGAGGGACTTGATCATGCCTTACCTGCTGAGGAGGGTGAAGACGGATGTGGAAGCGCACCTGCCCAAGAAGACGGAGCAGGTCCTCTTCTGCAGCCTCACCGGCGATCAGCGGGCCACCTACCGAGCTTTTCTCGGCAGCTCTGAGGTACTGCAGTATGAGCATGAACAAGTGCAAGAGCATGTTCTGAGGCAAGCCTTGTGGGTAATGTTCTAATCTCTTTGACGAGCCCGGTAACAGTAAGATGAAGGCCTGAAGCCAAGGTGATGCTTGCTCGGAGGGCATCTGGTAACAGGTGGAGCAGATCTTTGAGGGGCAGCGCAACGCACTGTATGGGATAGACGTGCTGAGAAAAATCTGCAATCATCCAGATCTCCTGGAACGCGAGCACTCCGCTGCCCACGAGGACTATGGTAACCCAGCTCGCTCGGGGAAGCTGCAGGTTGTCATGCAGATTTTGCCGCTGTGGAAGCGGCAGGGTCACCGCGTGCTCCTCTTTACGCAGACCCAGGTGACTTGTAGCTGCAAGGTTTCATTGTCAAGTGGCAAAGGATAGCTCGATAGCACATCCATCCTAGATGTGTCACTCTGATTGCCTTGTGTTTCAGTCAGTGTGTTCTCTTGGGATATTGTGACTTCTACCAATCGCTTGTCCCATGAAGTTGATGCCGTGGCCTTCTGCAGCAAATGCTCGACATTCTGGAGAGCTGCATGATCAAGGAAAATGTGGTGTATCGAAGGATGGATGGCAACACGCCTGTTCGGCAGCGCATGGCACTCATTGACGAATTCAACCAAGGACAGCATGTATTCGTTTTCATTCTCACCACCAAAGTGGGTGGACTGGGGACAAACCTGGTTGGTGCCAACCGAGTCATCATATACGACCCGGATTGGAATCCGTCCACGGACGTGCAGGTAGGACGCATTGGTCATGGAGTACAGTGACTAATCAAGCACTTATATCCATAGAAATGATCAGCGTTGGTTTGCCGGCCATAAGGTCACAGGGAACTGTTTGTATGAGATGCTTATGTTATCGTTTAAGCTCACTGTGTGTAGTCGCAATTGATTGGTGAAGCTGTTTCTGTGATGCATTTGCTGGCCAGCAGTGTTGATCAATTTGAGAGCACCTTGCATTGAAACAAAGACGAGTCGTGCAGGCTAGGGAGCGAGCTTGGCGCATTGGGCAGACAAGAGACGTGACTGTCTACCGGCTCATTACACGGGGGACCATCGAGGAGAAGGTATACCATCGCCAGATCTACAAGCAGTTTCTGACAAACCGCATCCTCAAGGACCCAAGGCAAAAGCGGTTCTTCAAAGCCAAAGACATGACCGACCTCTTCACGCTTGGCAACGACGACGAAGGGGACAAGACGGAGACGTCCGCCATCTTTGCCGAGACAGTTGGGAGCATCGACCTGGGTGTTCGGGCCAGCAAGCCCACAAGCACTTCCACAGAAGGAAAGCATGCCGAAGATGCCACCAAAGCTGGTGAAAAAGAGGGACAGCAGAAGCATCGGCAAAACAAGGCCTTGAGAGCGCGAGGCCGACAAAGAGATACTGGAACTGCAGCAGAAGCAGAAGCTGGTCCAAAGAAAAGGAGCAGGAAGCTCAAGGAGGAGGCAGAAGAGGAGCTACCAGAGCCTGGCCAGGAGGACGATGGGCGCATACTCAGGAGCCTGTTTGAAGCTAGCGGCATCCATGTACGTAATCTCCTGACATTGCAGGGCCATGGACGTGTGTGCAGAATGGATGCAGGCATTCAGTGCATCTTGGCAGTTTGGGTTTGCTCTGCGGCTTGCTACTCTTGGCAGCAGTTGTGCTGTCAACTGGGTTCACACGTATTTTCACTAATTTCTTTGTAATGCTTTCCCTTCTTGCAGTCAGCCCTGGATCACGACGCGATCGTGTCTCTAAGGGGTACCTCATCGGCCTCCGACACCCGGCAGGTGGATCTACAAGCCCGCCAGGTGGCGCAGCAGGCCAGTGAGGCACTCCGCCGGTCCCGCCTGGCTCGAGCGTCCGATGACGTGGCGCTGCCAACCTGGACTGGCCGATCAGGGGCTGCAGGCGGCCCCAGTGCTGTGCGCCAGCGCTTTGGCGCAGTAACCCACTCTCAGTTAGCGGCCGGGAGCGGGACGAGACAACAGGCTGACACGGGCTCCGGCACGATGGTGGGCAGCGCAGCCGGCACCTCCGCGGGCAGGGCGCTCACGTCGGCGGAGCTGCTGGCGCGCGTGCGGGGCCGGAGGCAGGGCGCGGAGCTGGCGGCAGCGTCGCCCACACGCAATGGTCACCTTGCCGGCAGCGGCCACGCGGCACTCATGCCTGTGGGTGCAAGTCATGCTGCCAGCCCAGCAGACCCGCAGGCGCTGGCCAAGAAGATCCGCACGTTCCTGGAAGAAAGTGGCGGCCGGGTGGCGTCGGCCGACGTCGCGGAGCGGTTCCGCCACGAGGTGTCGGCGCAAGACACCCCGCTCTTCCGCCGGCCCCTCCGGCAAGAGGCGTCACTGGAGGGAACTGGGCCTGGCGGCCACAACAAGGAATGGGTGCCACGATCGAGCACCGCCAATCCGTAGGACTCCTCAGATTCTCTCCTCTTTGTAAAATGGCCCACTGTACTGCCCGTGATTATTTCCATATTGTAGAGCTATCTACATAGACAAGTCACATTGACTTGGAAAAGGAACACAGCTTTGGCACGAGCTCAATGCTTGTGCTTCGTGCTACACTTGCATCGCATTGAGCACGTAGCCAGATATCGACCTTGTATATTAGTGCTATCAATAGACATGGGTGCGCTTGCTGATCCAGCAGTATGTTTTGTATCAAACATCTAATTGTGTGAAGAATCCTGCCACCACTTGCATTTTGAGCTTTATAGATGAGCACATGCAGGCGCAAGCTGAACATTCAGCTTGAAAGGTTAGACAGTCCAGCTAATGATCATGATATGTAGAGTTGAAGAGGCTGGCTGCACATCAAGCTAGCCACTCCATCAACCCTGCATTCGCTCATATATGAAGCCTGCGCCCCTCACCACGTCCAGTGGACAGGTCCATGGACTGACTGCACATGAATTTTTTGCAGTAGATGGATCTTGCGTCCAAGCACAGCATGCTATCATGGTAATGAAATTGCGTGTAATTGCTTGAGGGGCTCTTAAACAGGGTATCTCTCACATCTGCAAACAGGTGTATAGGCTCCACTCTTCTATCTATGAGTATCAACAATACCAACAACCTAAGCAACTGACTAAGTTGCAGCTGCACGCAGCTGCATCTCTTTCTTGTAGGGAGATTTGGCAAGCATTGCAAGGCACTGATCAGAGCTTTGTAAGATCTGAGCTGCGTCATTGATCATTGATGCTGATCATTGATGCTGAGAACATCAATAATCCTGAGGGATTGGAGGTCGCTAAGCCCTCAGATTCTTGTGCAGGCTACAGTGCACTTTAGCTCATACTAAGACTTGCAAGGTCTAATTATGACTATACTGAGCCTCTGGTCTATATGGCCACTTTCTTATAAGCTCAGTCTAATGCAGTGTCTTGGCTCCATTGCTGCACCTCTTCAATGGAGCCGATCAGGAGTCAAGAGGCAAGTGTGCTCTCCCCTTGCTTTCCTGACAGCAAGACAATGTCTTAGTGCAAGAGTACCTGAGCGTACATGCTACATGCGCTTTCCATCTGCAAGTATGACCACATAAGAATCGTCATTGTCCTGTGGACTCTAGTCTGAAGGGTTGATGTATAGAATCTCGCTGCCTCTGCCTTGCAATTACAGCACTTGCTAAAGCTAAGCCTGAGATCCAAAGGGCAAGGCGACCATGAAATATATTTGAAGGATACCACGGAAGGATGGCAAAACCCAGCGGGAAACCTGTGTGGGTATTGCACAAGCAATACCTACACACATTGAAAAAGCCTACATCAGTTGAAAAGCTGACCTCTCGCAAAATTAACTACATGAAGGCTTGCCAAATGGCTCTCCCAAGTACGCTGGCTGAGTTCCTCTTTGTCAGCATTTGACAGGGGGAAGTTGGTTGTTCGCTGCAACACAAAGGCGGCTCTGCACAATAGGACACCACATTTGTCAGGCATGTGCTCCTTGATAGTGGCCTAACACTTGCCCAACGGCTGGTAAGCAGCCACCAAGTTGCAATGCGAGGAGAGGGACATGCTGCTAACATAATGGCCCGCTGGAGCCAAAGCAGGCTTTGCCCCTGCAGTTCTATGGTGCTTTTAGAGGTGCTCCCAGATGCAGTGCCGTCAATGGTGTCTTCTCTGAAAACTTTGTCACATCCCAATACCACATTACTTACATATCCGGCCTCAACATCTAGACCAAAACCACGTTTGTAGCAAAACATGTAAATCCTCGTTCTTTGGAGTCCTTGATGTTTGCAGAAGGAATAGTTGAAGATAAGAAGCACTGGAGCAATACGCGCTGAGCAGGCCAAGCTTCTTGTACCTGTCATAGAGCTTGGCAGCATCAAGGGATGTAGCTGCCATTCCCAGATGGATTTTCTTACTCCCCACCTTGATGGAAGCTTGCCACTTCCCGTACTTGTCAGAAACTCCCCGTAGCTTGCTAACATCTCGCCTCACTTGGACATTTTGAGCCCTTTTCTTTTCGCTCTGTTGCTTGATGTGGAGGTCCTGCGGACTTGCTTGTGTTCTCGTTGAAGTGTCTGGCAACATGGCATCAAGTAGGTTGTGGTGTTGCTTTGATGGCTTGTGCAACTCAAGCAGACCTGAAAGTTCAAGTCATGTACACTGCCCATGCAGTGTACCCCCTACACTATCACTTTGAGCACTTTCAATCATCTCCTGATCAACCGATTGACGTTAAATGCCAAGTGATGTTAACTATCAGAGCTTCTATGTGTTAAGGTGCGAGCTCGCCAGTCACTACATGAGATTTCATTAATCAGTGAGATAGAATCGTTTGCAGCTGATTTACTTGACCATCCTTCAAGACATGCATGTAGAATAAGCACGTAAGATTCCATTGACAAAATGACAACTCACTTTGAGGTCGGCCTTGGTCCGGGACCCTGCCTTCATCGTGTGTGCCTCCACTTCCACCTTGTCTGCCTTCATCCCCTTTGGTGCTGATAGCGTGCTCGTCCTGCAAACCTCCAAATAGTCAACATGAACTGCACCATAGTCCGCTTGCACACCTACTGCAAAGTACTAAGACTGGTAGAGATCTCACAATAGGAAAACCAAAATCTCACAATAGGATCACAAGCAGGATTACTGGATCTCTCTGCTCAGAGGCGCAATTGCATGACACAGAGCAGATTGTACACCACGCATTTGCAATTCACGTGTCCCACTAGAGGAGCCCATGAGCTTCATTGGTCAAGCATGGGCATACGGTGGCGGAATGGTGGCTCAATTCTTGGCCGTCGGGCACAACAGTCACTTTAAGCTTGGCATGGCCTTGCTTTTGCAGCCTCATCGATTCTGCATCGATCAGGAAGATGACAGCTGTTACTCACTTTTCACTCATACAAGCAAGAGGACTAGTTGCCTGCTACGGAAGTTGTCCCTTACAGAGTACTTCACTGTTGTCTCAGTGACCATACTCCTGTGTCTGTGGGGACTAGAGTGCCCAAAGTTGACACTCACTGGATCTAATGACCTTGTCAGCACTGAAGAGTTGCCCCGGCACTTGCCCACAACTTGAATCCGGAGTACATCCATGATCAAGAATCACGAACATGACAGCAAGAATATTGTATGTCGTCCGAACTTCTACACAGTGTCATGGTGTGGCGTTAATCTGGGCGGTCACTTACCAGTGCTTATAAACCCTTGCCACGACAGCCCACTCAGCTCAGTGCGTTCATCTACTGTAAGCTTGATCTCAGATCTGAGCTTTCCAGTAACATACAAGGCTCTGCCGAAGGTACAATGAGCACGGTAAGGACCCTGCTTTAGGCATCAGGAGTGCAGCATGTATGGAGGACAACACAGATTGGCATTGCGAATGTATAAGCATTCTCCCTCAGAAGAAGTCCGGGAGCGGTGCAGGATATCAGGAGCTTCTGCTTAACACCCCAGGAGAAGGTGTCAAGCATCATATCATGCTCAATATATTAGTCAGGCCCTTACCTTCTGTACATGCGAGTTGCCTCCTCTCTGCTTGGCAGGCTACGAAGGTAGACTTGCTTCCCATTCCACCGAAGGAGCACTCTCCACGACCGATGCTTGTGTTGTTTGCTGCAAGAGCTGACCTTGCTGGGTAGTATTGAACGCTTGTCACTGCTGCCTCCTTTGTCAAGGTAGATTGTTCGTGGTGAGCCTGGACCTACATGCACCAAAAGAACGTTGTGTGTCTCACTTGTATGAATTGTGAGCTTGTGCAGCCGAAGAAGAGCTGCCAATGCCAGGAAATGCTGAGACCAAATCTGGCCAACGTCAAGCATGCATCACCGGGACCTGACTCAAGAGAAGAGGATCAAGCTGACCCGCTTAAGCGCTAAGGGCTCTGAAGTCGTCTGAGACTAAGCATCGCCCACAAAGATGCAGATCCTCAAGCTCACAAAGCTCATCATGGTTGGCATAAAAGCATCGCAGATATGCCATGATGCTTGGGATAAGTGGACTGATAACAGCCGCACACATGATATCAGGGTCTTCACTCAGCTACCACACTCAGCTACTACATAGTATTGCCAAACGTGGTCTGTGGTGGTAAGCTGTAGGTACAAGCTCACCTGCTGCAACCTCAGTGGGCCTGATCCAGCGAGGGTTCTTTCGACGTATGCTTACCATGGCACTCGCATGAGCTTAATTGTGGGTGTGAGGTTCTTGTGCTGTGGCAAAAGCACCCAAATTATCCAAAGATAAAGTATGTATAGCAGCCAACAGTCCTCTCTCCCACCTCAGCGATTAGAGGCGTAGTCAAATATTGTCACGATCAGATGTACACAAGCCTGACATTGCAAGCCAAGCCAAGTTGAAAGTCGAGATCGAACGTTGGAAGACGGACCTCAAGCAATAGTGTCCTCGTGGCTGGCTCCACTAGCTGTCCTTCTCGGTGCTATGTGCTGTGCAGCATGGACTCTATTGAGGAGGCTAAGAAGAAGTGATTACGAGCTGCAGATGGCGAGGAAGAGGCCAGGGGAGGGCCAAATGGTCGTGGCAGCGGCCTTGACCACCGAGTGGTCACTGACCACCGGAGGCTGGCCACTTGCGTCCTGCAGAGATAGAATGCGGCTGCTGATGTCAAACAGCGGCTGTAGAAGCCAGCCAGGTGCATACAGAGGCTGTTCACGACATATTAGCGGAGCCACAACTCAGGCAGACAGGGCGCTCTCAGTACCCCCGTGTCAGCGATAGGAGGTCAGATGAGCTGAGGGAGGAAAGGCTGACGAGAGGCAGGGCCCTGGAGCTGCGGGGCAGCAGCCGTGCCGTGACGGCGGGCCTGAGCTCGGCCGCTGCGGGCGGGCGGGCAGCAGGAGCAGCACGGCGCGGCGGCGGAGGTGGTGGGAACGGCGGGGGCGCCGTCTGGGGGGGGTGCTGTTGCAGGCAGCCGGCGTGGCGGCGGGTCGGGCGGCGCTCCCCGCAACGCGCCCCGCCCAGCCGATCCAGCCCAGCCCCCCTCGTCGTCCTGGAGTGAACGGAAGTGAACGGGCGACCGAAAGCTTGTCACAACACCTTCAAAGCATTTCCAAACGGGGGCCGATTGCTGTGGAAGAGGAAGTGGTGGCACTCCCCATGGGGGCAAGGGCTGCGAAAAAGCCAGCCAGCTGTGGAAGGCCAGCCCGGGGATAGACGAGGGGCCAGATACACACCCCTATGCAAGTGGCTACGACGATTGGGCGCCCACAATGTGTGTGCTCACTCGTGCTCACTCACTAGAGTCCCCCTTCAGTTTGTGTTTTCGCTTTGTCATTGTAGCCCCTGAGAGACTTTCCTCAGTTCCTCTTACACACAGTACTGGCTTGCCTGGCCTCTCTTCAGACCCTGCGCACCGCGCCCATTCTCACAAGCCCCAGTCAGCAGCCGCTAACTAGAGTAGCTTGCAGTCGCGAATATCTACCACAAGGAAAGCCTGGAGCAGCACCGCCGGCAAGCCAGACGGCGGGGGCGCCCTGGCAAGCGCCTCGTGCCTCCGCCCCGTTGTCAGGCTGTCGGGCCACTGGCGGCCGCGGAGCCCCCACCTTGGGGCCGTCGGGCCTCGGGCCCACCACGTCCATCGCCGGGCTGTTTGTTGGCCCCTCCGAACCCTTGTCAATTCTTTTTGGGCTGGCTTATCACAGCCCTTGCCCCCATTTGGAGTGCCACTTCTCTCTTTGTTGTTCCATCGCCCACGCCTTGCATCTGCCAGCTCCTCTTCTCTATGGGCGAGCACTTTCTTCTGCGTGCTGGCCGTGCTCTAGCTGCAGCCTCTGGCTCTCGTCAAGGGGACTGCTTTCCGGCGGCTAGTCTTTCTGACTTGCGGCTACCAACTGGAGCTTAATATGTGATATCTTACATGGTCCTTGCTTCCTTATGTCCTTTGGACCTTGTTATTTCTTTTCGGACTGGCTTTTCACAGCCCTCGCCCCCTTCAGTGAGCCACTTGCTTTCTTCCTTCCAGGGGGGGCGATGAAAGAAGGAAACAAACAGCTCAACGTAAGGCAATGGCTATGATAGGCCAGCCCAAAGGTATAGCCAAAGGTATATGCAAGGGGTTTGAAAGAGATCAGCTCTTGAATGGGGAGACGGGCTTTGAGAGAAGTGCTCGCCCATAGAAAAGAGGGGCTGGCAAAGCCAGCCCAAAAAGAGTGGACAATGTCTAAAGCCAAAGAAAGAGGAGCCGAAAGAAAGAGAAAGGGCTCGCCCATAGAGAAGAAGGGCTGGCAAAGCCAGCCCAAAAAGAATGGACAATGTCCAAAGCCAAAGAAATGCCGAAGAAGGACTACACGACCAAAAAGGACTACACTACTTTGAGAGGCCTGCTCAGAGGAAGGCGAGCTCTTTGTCAATTCCCTTGGGCTGGTCTTTCCCAGCCACCAGTCAATCTGGCCGCGCTTTCTCTTACGCAAGGGGCCCACGACAAACGGATTGCTCGATAACCTCATTAACAATCACATATTTTAATAGTGTGAGGACAACTCACAGTCAGCAAGCTATCCATATCACCAATCAGTGTAACGACGCCATGCCGACCGCCCGGTCGCCCGCCGGAATGGCACGTCGGGGCGCCGACTGCGCCAACGTGGCACCGGCGCCCCTGCCACGCTGGCCAGGCACGAGGGTCACTGCTCCTTCGCCTCTAGGGCGTTCATCGCTCCCGGCCGCCATGGCCGACGCCCCGCGCGCCGCGGCGGCGGCGGACATGCCGAGGGACGCGAAGGTGGTGGTGCGCATCCTCAACTCCATGGGCGTGCACGACTTCGAGCCCCGCGTCGTGAACCAGGTGCCGCCCCGCCCCTCCCCCTCGTCCTGCCCGGTGGAGCAGCCGTGGCGCCCCCCCGGCGGCGGCGGCAGCACTGCGAGGCCATTGGAGTGGAACGAGAAGCTCTGCGAGTGGCCATGTACTCTGCGAGTGGCCAGCAGAGAAGACGAGGTAGGTCTTGTAGATGGCAACAACCGCGACTGGTTCTCACTCAGGGACTGGCTGTCTCGCAGTTCCTGGAGCTGATGCATCGCTACATCGGGGACGTCGTGAGCGAAGCCCGCGTGTACAGCGAGCACGCTTCCAAGAATGGTGTTGTTGACGTCGACGATGTCCGCCTCGCCATCCAGTCCTGCGTCAACTTCTCCTTCACCCAGCCCCCTCCTCGAGAGGTATGACTTACTTATACTCCATATGGCAGTACTTCACTTCATCGACTTGACGTCATAAGACTACTGCGCTTTTGACATTGAAGAGGTCAATAATAACAGAGCCCTGATGCATGAAAGCCAACGCCCGAAGTTTAGCTGCTCACTCACTTCTCAGAAGCTTTCTGATGACATCCGCCTACTGGAAAGTGGGGTTCATAAGCATTGAAGTGGTCCTTGTTTGGCACACTTTCTCGACCATCTGCTCAGATATTGATGGAGCTGGCGAGGGAGAGAAATAGCTTACCACTGCCTCCTCTTGTATCTGGGCCTGGCATACCACTTCCGCCTGAAGCAGAAGCGCTGGTTTCGTCCAATTATCAAATTCATATTCCATCAAAGTGAGCGGAGAGGGCCGACATGGATGCATGTTTTGAGTAAGAAGCTTTTGTGGTCCACACTCTCTTCTGTGCTTGTCTCTTATACAGAACAGATGTTGTATTCTGATCGTAGTTGTGGGCGTAGCCCTTACTTGTTAAAGTCAACATCAATTAGGTCTGGAGTGGTGCCCGGAGACTCCATGAAGCCAACGGCTGTTGAGGGAACTCTCAGCAAGCATGTAGTGCGGCACTCGCCGTTGTCTCAGTGAACGTCCGCACTTTTTGACTGCAGATCTGCAAGGGCAAGGCAAGACGAGGAATTTGATGACGACGATGTGGAAGCTGGAACACCTAGAGCCCAGCCAAAGCGCAAAGATACAGCCTCTGCCACCCTTGAGGAGCCCCAAGTGGCTGGAGGAGAAGCTTCCAGGAAGGTGTCCTTTTCTATTGCAGCGAACAAACTGAAGCCCTGACAAAGTCAACAACCACGAGAAACTGGTAATAGCATTGAAATCAAACACGATTATTCACGAGAAATAGCATGTTCATTGCTGGCATACTCGATACTTGTTCTTCGTAAGCTGGCACTCAACATGTTCTGTTGCCAATGATGGCAGGAGACCAGGACCTTAAGGGTTCTGCTCTGTGACACCATTTTGTGGTTCAAACCGAATGTGAAATCCTGAGAGAAGCACATTGGACATGCCTCTCAAACCTTGGCAGCAGTTGCTGTGCAGGCAAGTCCCTGTCCACTGTAAGATCTGATGCAGTTCTGGTCTACCTGGTATGTCTGTATTATCAGCTCGCAAAGACTGTCTTGAATATTCATGATTCACGTACCAATGACTGGATGCATGGATAGGCAGTTGCAATGCGACTGTGTTTTCACAGGACCAATACTTTGGAGTCTGGCTTCCTTTGGTCAATGTGGCTGCGGTTAACTTTCTCACTTAGCTGAAGCTCCATTCAAGGCACTGCAGGAAGGCCATGCTGGTGGCATGCGGGGCAAGCGATGCCATGGCACTCAGAGGACGTCAGGCTGACGACTGCGGCTCGCTTCCTCTGCACTAGCCGCAGTGGACACAAGATGCACCCTTGCTTATCGCTAATTTGTATCAAAATTGTCATCTGTCGCAGCAATCTCCTTTGCTCATCTCCTACTCGACCACATTGTGTGGAAAGTTGCTGCGGGTAGGTGGGAAGGGCTAAGTAATGAGGAGTGATTTGGCTTGGCTGAGTGCCGTGCCAATCGTGCTGCGCTCCAAAGGGCACGAGCCTGCCCTGCCCTTGAGCACAGTAACCGACGACAGCTCAGACTGAGCTTGTGACAGAGAGAACGACTCTTACAGTAGTGGGCGATGACTGTGATTGGCCAGCCCAGAAGAATGATATAACAAGGTTCGAAGGGGCCAGAGAAGCGCTGAAGCACGAAGTGGGCACGAAGTGGCCACTGGGTGCTGTGCTGAGAGTGTCCTGAGGGCCAGGGAACTAGCGCGCATCGAGAGAATGGAACGCCGAAGTGGCCAAGTACAATGGCAACGACATGTAATGACGCACATATGTAGTGCAAATTGGCCCGCTCAGTAACCACGGGTCAGCACGTAAAGGTCGCTAATTGAAGTCTATTTACCAGGTGGCCAGGACCGGGCTGGTCAGTAAGCTCGACGCCACTCCTGCGCACCTGGCGGCGTTTGCGGCGGCGATCACGGCGACCGCGGCGGCCGCCAGTGGCGGCGCCCGACCCGGCCGTCGGCTGGAGCAGGCCGGAGCCTAGGCCGAGGAGCCTGCGACGAAGGCGCCAGACGTCTCAGCCGCCGGCACTGCGGCCGGTGTTGGCCGTTCCCATGGCCGCCGCCGCCGCCGCCGNCTCCGCCGGAGCCCTCCGGCCGCCGCCTTGCGGCGCTGGTGTTCTGCCGCGGCGCGCGGCATCGCGCCTTCGGGTCAGTGCGGCAGCCCCCGCCGTGCTCGGCGGGCCTGCGGCGGCTCGATTTGCTGCTCTTTTGTGGCTGCGTTGCGCCTCTGGTGGCTCGCAGGTGTGCCTTTGCCTGCGTCCAACTCTGCGGCTGCAGCTCGCTCTGACCGCTCTGCAGGCCGATGTGCTGCACATTGCGCCGCCAGGTCGCTGGACACGGAGGCGGCGCCACTGGCAGAGCGAGGCGGGTGTGTAAATCGTGATCCGTGATGATGGCCTTCGTGCTCGACTCCAGTCTCACGGCTCGCTGACGGCGGCGGCGTGTGGTGCCATTGCTTGTCAATTGCTTCGTGTGTCATCGTAACGGTGCTTGAGGAGCTGTGCTCATCCTTCAGCAGCCTCCTGTTATCCATGGTAGTGCGGCCCTTGGTGCCTGCTCAGGCTCAGGGCCGTACAGAGAGGCGCACGAGGATGGCTAAGTTGCTGATTTCATAGTTCAGGATCAGCTCAACGAAGAGCAGACCTTGTGATGTTTAGGAGGAGTCCATGTCATGTTAGGAAGGCCGAGCCTGCCTGAGGAGCTGACTGACAGCTCGTGCTGCTCGAGTTGTGCTGCAGGTGTCAAGGAGGGCATGGTGGAAATGAATGAGGAGGAGGATGATGCTGCAGCGGTGCTCGAAGAAGGCACGATCAAGACCTTTGCCCAATATCCATCAAACTTGGTGCAAGTTGGTGACATGTAAGTGATACTGTGTAGCTGTTGCCAAGTCGTTGCGCAGCTGAGACCTTCCAGTGGCTTGTGGTGAGTGCAGTTAGGAGAGAGGCAGTTGATGGCAAAGCGTTGGGGCCCAGCAGCCGCAAGAGCTTCAAGAACCGAGAGATTCTGGTCCAGCACCTGCTGCTGCCAGAAGAGCAGGCGCAGCAGCTCCTCCAGCTCGAGACCCGCATCCACCAAGGTAGCTTTGCAGCTGCAAAATATCCAATCAAGTTGTGCTTATGCGGGGTGTGTGTTGTAGGGTGTACTGGCACCAGTATTAGCCGACTATTGAAATTTTCAGAAGAGGGCCTCTTGCTTACATTTTCACAGTCTATTTGTTGGACACCATGGTGCTGGATTGCTGCATTCATGTGCGCCTCTGATTCTAGCTATTCTGAGCGCACACATCGCAGAAGGCATTGACCTCAGCGACCTTGCATCCGAGTTCTCGATCTGCCCTTCCAAAGATGAGGGAGGACTCCTTGGCTGGATCAGCAAGGGCAAGACGGTGCCCGAGTTCGAGGCGGCTGCTTTCAGCGCACCACTTAACAAAGTGACCAGGGTCAAGACCAAGTTTGGCTGGCACCTGCTACAAGTGCTGTCCGAGCGGTAGGCCACTCCGTGCAAGATTCACATGCTCAGAAGATTTCGTGCTCCTTCACAAGCTTGCAAATGCCTTTGCTGCCTTTTCTTACTCTTACGGTCGACATGTACAATGCTCCTGCTTCAGGGAGGGAAGCATGCTATGCCAAATCAGGGTCGAGGATTTTGCTCACCGCCTTGACGAGCCGAATAGCATGGACGACATTCAGCTCATTGATGTCAGAGAACCGTCGGAGATGTATGCAAGTCTCATAAGCTCCTCAGTCCATACTCGCATCTCTTTCGAGCAAGACTGTGTGCTCTGAATGCTGCTTCTGCGTACGCTTGTTGACAGAGCTGGCAGGCTCCGGCAGAGGCTTGCGATATATGGAGCACAGCCATGCTGAACCAAAATAATTGTCCTGATAATCTTGACAGAGAGACGGCCTCCATCAAGGGCTTCAAGCCTTTTCCACTTAGTTCCTTCGGGCTGTGGGGTCCCACTATCACCAGAGATCTTGATCCTGAAAAGGAAACTTATGTCCTTGTAAGCCTGGAAGCAGCACCTAACATGCTCGTCCTTCTTCATACAGGACTAAGTGTTTTCCACATCAGGGATTGGTTGCTTGTAGATGCTGTAAGCTGCAATTGCCATCTGTTTACATGATCATCCTTTGGACACACTTTGCCTCGCCAATGGGGCTGCGCTGACTCCACAGCCACTACTGCTTTTTGTCAACGTAGTGCCACCACGGCGTGAGGTCGCAGCAAGCAGCACTCTGGTTGCAGTCTCAGGTAATGGCATCTTTGCAAGGGATTTCGCCTTGACGAATATCAGGTATATTGATATACGCATCATGACCTTGTTTAAGAGTTTAATGCCTTCATCATACATGTGGCAGGGCTTCAAGCAACTCTACAATGTGGCGGGAGGAATCGACGCATACTCCCGAAAAGTTGACTCCTCTGTGCCACTGTATTAGCAAGAGAAGGCAATTGCATGGCTGGTAATGGCTGGTAGATCACAACACTGGATGATCACCTCATTGGACGATAGACAAGTCAAAGCATCACCACTCGTCCAACTTATTTGTACTCTTTCTTGAGAATGTGACAGCTTCAAACTGGCTCTGATGACCAAGTAGTCTTAAATACAAACAACTGGTTGGCAAGCTGGTAGGCTACTTTGGGGTAAAACTGCTTTGGTTCCCTAGCTTCCTATGAAGCCTCCGTTTTACATCATGTATGAGCTAGGCTTTTCTCTGTATGCTTCACTTGCATGTCACAGAAGGTTTGCTTAACTGATGTCAACCCACAACAGCATGTGCAACCATGCCATGACAAATTGTGGGACTGTGTCAGCAAGCTCTTCCAGATAGCCTGTCACTGTCTGCGCAGCATTGCACTGTCGACCAGGTGCCTTGTAGTGTCGACATTGAGTGCTTCCCTTGCCTTGGCTCTTGATGACACTCTCTTTCTGTACAATATACTACAGGAGTCCAGATTGATGGACATAGAGATGGCAAGGAGGACGGCCTCCAGTGGGAACGCAAAAGCGATTTGCAATCTGCAGCATGCTCGTTGTCGTTGTCTTCGAGGACCTCAAGGTAGTCCGTCACCATGTTGTCGACGAAGAGGTGCTCAGAGTGGTGGGCCTAAGAGATGGCAAGGAGGGCTTTTGGAGAGGACAGAAACGACCTGCCATCCGCGGCATGCCCTTCGTCGCTGTCTCCAAGTCCCTCAAGGTCCTTCTCCATGTGGTCAATGAGGTTGTCGAGCGATTTCATGTGGTTGGGCATGTAATGATCGTGCAGCATTAGGCGGCTCAGTCGAATGTGGCCGTACAGCTGACGGTCTGTGCTGAAGAGCCCCACTCGCCGGTCACCGAGCTGGAGCTCCTCCTCACTGCTCTCCGAGGTCGTCGACCCAGCGGGCCCACGAAGATGGACACTCTGCAAAACACAAACCTGTGAAATGAGTCCAGCAGGAAAAATAGGCAGGCGAGTCTTCTCTGACATGCATGCAGAATGGAATCCGTTTATGCAAAAAAGGCCATTCTTTGTGCATGCAAGCATTTAGCAACTTGTCACATGGACCAGTACAACTTGGAAGATTATTTGCTATTATCTTAGTATGCATGCATTCAGCATAACCCGAGCTTCGGTGACATTTGGATCAACAAGGGTAGCTATCGACGGGCTCACTGCCTCAACAACTCATCGACCCACTGCTATTTGTGAACCTTGTTCAACACAACAGGCTGACCCAAAGCCTCTGGACAACTCATATACAGGGGGAGTGGCAT
This sequence comes from Spirogloea muscicola, assembly GCA_009602725.1. Taxonomy (NCBI): domain Eukaryota; kingdom Viridiplantae; phylum Streptophyta; class Zygnematophyceae; order Spirogloeales; family Spirogloeaceae; genus Spirogloea; species Spirogloea muscicola. The sequence goes on from WELB01000130.1 coordinate 296,176, forward strand.
GAGGGCTTCCAAGCTAGGTAATGAGGCGTCGCGGACCTGCCGGGAGCTGATGACCATGTGCAGTACTAGGCCCGGGGGGAAGAACCGGCGCGACTCATCGTCGCCCTCCACGCAGCCCCGCCGGCCCACCGATACCCCGTCACTGGCCACCGCAGCTTTCACCAACTGACAATTTGGGGCCGAGGTCACGCCATCAGCTTAACCGAGAGATTCTTGCAGGCTGATTAAGGTGATCAAGTTAATTAGTGTTGCCCAGTCTGGGGGCCCTGCACTCACCTGCTCTTCCTCTGCAGTAATCTCCTGCACAGCTTGCGCCTCGGCCGCCGACGCAGCACTTGCAGATACCGGGCTGGGCTCGGACTCGAGCTCCTTATCCAGCTCCCGCCACAGGCTCGGCACCCATCCAGCTGGCCCATCTGGTGTGCGCAAGTCAATCTCGTTGGCAGTCGGGCTCACTAACACCTTCATGGGCTCGATTGACGGGTCAGCGCACTGCTGCTCCCCAACGCCCTCTTTCCTCCGGCTCCGCTTCTGCCGTCCATCACTGCCTGTCACATCCTCAGTTCTGTGGCGCTGAGCCCTCCAGGCCCTACCAAAAGCAGCATCTGCCTCGCGCATCCCCACCGGTGTGGCAGGCGTGTCAGCCTTCATGGTGCTGCTGGTACTTGACACGCTGGCCCCTGCCGTGCCCACAGAGTCCTTCACTGCATCCGACCTCCAGCTTCCAAGCACTGTGACTGTCGCAAGCGGCGCACTGCCATCCGCATCGCGGATCATGCCCCTGCTCGGCACCTCAGGCGGCAGGTCCATGCAGAGCTCCTCCTCCATGGATGCCGAGGAGAGCGGCAAGGATGGTACGTCAGCGGAGGGCGAGGGTACCACCGCCACCCTCTGGCGGCGCCTCATGCAGTTCCAGGCGGGCAGGGCCATCAAACCCCCTCTAGGACCTCCTATGCCACTTGCACCCATCTGCTTGAGAAAGCACAAATGATTGATCAGTGAAGCACAGGAAGGCCACTCACGAGGTCACTCACCATCTGTGCTGCGTATAAGAGTGTAGATGGCTCCAGAGCTAGGCCAGTCATGCCTGACCTGTGCGCTTTGACGCCAGTTGCGGGTGGCTAGTGAGGAGGCACGGCCGATCTTGGAGGTGACTGCCCCAAGGCTCGACAGGTGGCCGCGCAAGGCCGACGCAGACCCTATCACAACTTGCAGTATGCGCATCTGCTCCAGCTGCTCCCGCAAGTCGTTGATCCAAGCTGCTGCGGCCACCTATTGCAGTTGACATTTTGGGCACTGGCACACATGTGAGCCTCTGGAGTTGCTTGTTTTGGTAAGCAATGAGGGGCTTGACATGGTGATAACACGTGGACAACCAAACCGGAGTGATGCAACGGCAGCCTACCTCGGACCGGAGGTCATCCATGGACGCTGCTGAGAAGGTCGGGACAAGGTCAGCGCCATTCACCAAGGAGGTGACGATGCCCTCTCCCGAGGCCGCGAGGTCATAAGTCATACATGCAGCTGCATCAGGCACAGAGCAGGTAGATGTAAATATACGATAATAATCAAACAATGCCAGAAAAACTCATTTTGTGACTATCACGACTGCAGTGAGTAGATGCCACGCATGGTGTCTGCATTGTTGAATTTGAGCATCAAAGGCAGAGGTAAACCACCAGGTTCACCAAGACAGACCTTTCCATACAACTTCACAGCATACCTGGAGCCACGCAGTAGCATGACGTGCACAGGAACTCTGGGTCCTCCCTCAGCACATAGGTCAGCAGAGCAGCAGTGCCCCCCCCCAGGGAGTGACCGACAGCCTGTACATTGATTACTGCGTAAGTTGGAATAGTGACATAACTGCATGTGTAGTACAAGGGACACCCAAGGGACACCAACATACTATCCAGCACAGACGAAAAGCAAAGGCAGGAGACATGAGCCACTCGCAAGTATCCTAGCACAGCTTCTTCCTGGCAAATCTCCCTAGCAGTGCTACACTAAGCTCGTCTGAGCCCAAGCAACACTGAGGATGTCCATCAGGAGACGACCATCTTCGAGCAATGTAAGGAGACATGTGGACAGTCATGAACGAGGCATGGAAAACGCACCCTGATGTGATAGGTTGGGTGCATCCTGAGGGCCTCTCGAAGTGCTGGAGCAGCCTGTTTGGCAATCCATCTAGCAGCCGCTGACATGCCGCAGTGTGCGTACCCGAGTACCAGCTGCTTCACTCCTGACTGGTCGAGGACAGTGTGGTGGAAGGGCACCACTGCCGCCGTGACACACGTCAGGGTGTCCTTGGTCGAGTGCGTGCCGCGCACGACGAGGAGGATGCGCTTCATGGTGTGGTCCAGGAGCACGACGAATGCCGGCTTCAGGAGCTGGAGCAGCCGATAGCAGAGCAGACAACAATGTACAGCAGTTAATGGCCTGAGCATCCGCCCCTGAGCTCTCCCAGCACTGAGCAATAACACGAGTACTTCCATGCCAACGTTTTGCTCATGCTCAGGTGTCCCGATTGATTACTGAAGAGCATGAGGAGCTGCAAGGAGGCAATGGCTGTTGTTGAGTTGCAAGTGGCAGCATCCAGGAGGTCAATACTTGCATTGAGCACTAGTTGTCACGTACCTCGGCTTTGTGCCGGTAGAGGATCACCTCGTCGGCCTGGAAGCCGGTCGCCTCCAGGAACTCGGCGAGCTGCTTCTTGGAGAAGTTGTAGCAGACGTCGATGAGGTGGCGCAGGTCCTGCAGGCACGCCAGCCACTCGGGCCCCACCAGCCGCTCGCTGCCGGCACCCGCATACACCCTCGCCACGTCCAGCTGGCCCTGGCACCCCACAACATCGGCGGCTGTCAGCATTGACGTCCGTTTCGCTGACAACCCATTGGTGATCGTCGCATGGCTCAAGGCTGCTGAGTGAGCCGACAACCGCCAACCCACTGTAAGGCATTGGCAGTGTCCTGACCTGGCGGCGGAGCAGGTAGTTGATGCCGAAGACGAGGTCGGCGAGGGGCCACTTGCCAAGCGTCTCGCCGTACGTGAAGCGCAGGGTCTCGGCCAGCGTGGCCAGCGCCTCGGCCAGCGTGGAGGGCGGGCGCTGCGGCCGGTAGAACCGGCTGCGCTGCCGTCGCCTGCGCCGAGGCCAGGCCCACGACGCCAGCCTTCAGTGCTACACCTTACGTGGGCTTTCCTGCCGTCAGTGCCACCACTTTACGTGGGCTTTCCTGGACCATGCTGTCGTTAGAAGGCAGTCCGTCTGTGGCTGCATTGGGGCGTCTACCTCTCGCGGCTCTCCCTGGCCTGCTCCCGGCCGCCGCGGCCGTACATCCACGCCACGCCGTCCGCCCAGCCTGAGGGCCGCCGGGGGGCCGGCCCGCGACGAGCGCGTCAGTGCGGATCGGCGGCCGCTGCGCGGCGGCCGCGAGCGGCGGAGGCCTCGACTGGCGAGCGCGCGCCGAGGCCCCAGCAAAGGAAGCCTAACGGAGGAGCTAACGGAGAAGCCAATGGGGAAGCGAGGGCCCGACCTGTGTAGTAGAGCAGCGCCGCGGCGCCGGCGGCGGTGGCGACGGCCGCGGTGGCCACGGGCCCCAGC
>WELB01000130.1:335874-354483 GCA_009602725.1 Spirogloea muscicola
GGCGCGGTGGCGGCGGCGGCGGCGGCGCGGCGCGCTGCACTGCGCCGCGGCCGCGCAGGACCTCAAGACGCAGATCAAGGAGATGGCCGCCGCCGAGCGCCGGTGGGAGTCCCAGGTGGGCGCCCACTTGGCCGCCTCCCTCGTCCTTCCCTCTCCCTCCTGCGCCCCTCTATCCCTCCCCCTTGTCGCGTGTCAGCTCAGCAGCAGGTGCTGTACACCTGTCGACGTGCTTGCCTTTGTGCTTGACCACTCAGGCCCTCCATCACTCAACACACACACACACACACTCTATTTCCCTCTTCCTCCTGTCTCGCTCCTTGCCTCTATGTCTCCAGCCTCCCCACCGTCCCTCGCTCCCTCATCCTCCTCCCTCCCTCCCACCCCTCCATTCCTCCTGGCACAGCTGCTGCCTCACTCCACTAGCAGCTCCAGTAGCTGCTAGATGCTAGCTGCTACGTCATAAGATGTTCTTACCTCTGTACTTGGCCATACTGGCCTTCGACTGTTTCAAATACACGAAATTTTCCTCGGCGGCGCGCCGTGGCGCAGGGCCACCTTCTGTGCCGACTCGTGGTTACTGAGCAGGTCAGCTTAGCAGCAGGTGATGTACACTTGTCAATGTGCTTGCCTTCGTACTTGGCCACACAGGCCCTCCGTCACTTCAATACACACCCCTTTCTTTGGTGCTTGCCATTGTACTTGGCCACTCAGGCCCTATATCACTCAACACAAACTCCTAATTTCCATCTGGCCGCCCTGCTTTCCCTTATCCCCCCTTCCATTGAAATGGGCTTACCTTTCTGTACTTGCATCTGCGTGCTCTAGCTCTTTCCCTCTTCCCCTTCTTCTCTCCGTTCCCTTGAAGAAAGACCTCGCCCATTGAGGATAGGGGCTGGAACAGCCAGCCCAACAAAGAATGGACAAAGTACGAGAAGGGAGCCAGGGGGAGCGCTAAGAAAGACAAGCACAAGAAGAAACAAAGCAATTATGAAGGAATCAGTAACCCCTGCTGAGCAGCCGCTTGAGGCTCCTCACTCGTAGTTTGAGTGGTTCATCCTGCCCCAGTTCTGAGCTAGCGCTTATGGCCCCTTCGTAATCTGGCCCCTTCGAATCTTGTCCATTCTTTTCGGGCTGGCTTATCACAGCCCTTGCCCCCATTGGGAGAGCCACTTTCACTCTAGCTGCAGCCTCTGGCTTTCGTCAAGGGGATTCCTTTTCCTCTCGCAGCCATTGCCGTAATTGGAAGAACTATTTCTGTAGTTTCCGGCAGCTAGTCTTTCTGACTTGCAGCTCCTAACTAGAGTTTACTAAGTGGTTATCCTACCCGGAAAGCTTTGAGAAAACGCTCTTCAGCCCTTTCGAGCCTCGTCAACCAATGTCCGGGCTGGCTGTTCACAGCCCTCGCCCCCTTTTGGAGCCACTTCTTCTTTGTGTAAGCCCGTTCTTTGGAGAAGAAGCAGCTCCTTCAACGGGAGCTTTTGACATCAGCCTTTGCCTGAAACAGAGCATTGGCTTGACGTGGCCTCCTTTTCAATTCATGCGCACCGCGCCTATAATCTGAGAAGAGCTGCTATCTCGCCCCACCTGCCTCCCTTCCCAACCTTCGCAATTAGAAGAAGCAGCTTTTCCGAAGGGCTGTGCAGGCCAGCCCACACAAAATTGAACCGTGTGAGTGCGGCATTCGAGCAGAGGGTGAAGAATCTCTTATACAATGAGTTGCGATTCCCCACTGGCCATAAACTTGATAGACACTTAGGACCTCCTCCTACATGCACTAGTGATGCGTGACGGCGGCTTCCCTGCAGAAATGAAAGTGAATAATATCATGCCCGTCACTATGAACGTTCAGAGACGTCATCACCGTCGCACCTTAAATACTGTGGGTGTAAAACCCGGCGGAGGAACAGATGCATTGGTCGATATGGTTGTAAGTGAGCCATATAAAGGTCTAGCGTTGACTTACATTGCTGGCTACCCAGCGGGTAGTGCAGAGCAGGAATAGTTAGCAAAACTGATTTGACTACCTCCACTGCGATCACCTCCCACCAGCCGCAGTCGACACCCTTGGTTGCATGGGTCCTTGGCTCAATACCCTGCTGGGAAACGTGCAGTGCTGGGCCCCTGAAGACCTTCCTTTCTGGTCTGCCCTGTCACAGCCATCGGCCCCTTCTTTGAAGAGCTTCCGTTGCCTAGCCTGGCTCACAGCCCACTGAGCCGTGCTGCTACACGCTGACCAGCACATCCTCTCCACGGCGCCGCCCGCATTACTAAATTCAGTGCTGCCGCTGTGCATCTGCCAAAAGCAACCCTGCATCTGGCAACTCACCTTGGGCCTGTTTCCCACCAGCAACGCCCCAGCTGATTGGGGTGAGGGCTTGTCACCAGAAGAGTGGCTGGCAGAGAGGGCAGCCGCCATGGGTACGCCAAGGCATGGAGGTGAAGACAAGGGCCTCAATTTGGCGCAGACAGAACCGTTTGCTGGTATAAGGGCGCCCAGGAGTGGCCGGTGCATAGGGTGGGACAGAGGGGAGCAAGGACGCGGCAATGTTGCAAGGGGGAAGTGGGCCGCAGAGGCCGTCCCAAGGAACGATTCATGAAACTAGGCGGCAGGCCAAGGGCAGGCTGGGGCACAGTAGGGGTCTTGCAGTAAAGTCGTCAAGATAGCTGAAACAACCTCATGAATTAGGCCTCACCTCCATCACAATGTAGTGCAAATACTCAAGAATGCCTCTTACGTGACCTGATACTTTGTGACTAGGCCTTGATGCAATAAGAGTATCAGAAAGATGGCTGCCACAGGGGAACAAATGTCAGGCTCATCAACTGGAGCTCAATCTGCCAAACTGATGTAACAACACGGGTATCCAACAGAGGGCTCCACAATAAGGTCAGGTCTGCAACCTGCATCAACTTGCCAGCCTTCTCCATCTTGGCCACTCCACCTGCGTGTGAGCTGGCTGGCATGTAACATGATGGTGAGGCTCGTGCCTCCAAGTGCCTCTGCGATCGCTTATGCTGCTATGTGACCATCATCAAGGACACCGGCTCTGAGCCTTTAGCAGCCTTTTGATTGCACAAGGCATTTGCAAACGCTGCATAAGCACCCCTTCTTCCTCACTCCTCCTCTGCTTTCCTGGTCCCAAGAGTGGGGATGTCCTCGTATTTTTTCTGCATATGCAAGAGGGCATCATAGTGGATGCCATTCAGAGCAGGTTGACGATTGAAGCAAGGCTTGCAGGTCTATTCTCAACGTTGCAAGAGGCTACAAAAGGTATTGTCCTCTGCTGCCGAAGAACCTTAGGAACACAGAAAAGGCAACACTTGCTCCCACTGATGGTAAAGACAATGCAGGGCTCCATGAGTCCTCTGCACACGGCAACAGACCTTCAACAGTGTGGATACCTTGGTCATATTGCAAACCATTGTGGCACAAGGCTAGAACTCACCCCCTTGTTACTCATGTCCCATAATTTATCCACTCCGTAATTCACCACCTGCAGATCTTAAGCAGTGTGTCAGCCCCATGCTGAACACTGAAGCAACAACTTTTATATATGTCTGTGCTGGCGCATTTACTTCTTTCCTACACTGTTGCCAGGCAGCCGTGCTTCTGTTGCCACCCTAATCAAACCGCTTGATCGGCAGCGAGCTATATTCCGGTATGCAGACACCTAAGTAACAATGCAGGAGTCAACCACCAAGACTGCAAGCCAGTACTCGCAAAGACCCTCCTTCTGTGGTTGGGCTTGGCACGCGGCTGACCAAGCAACCCAGTAACCCTCCTTGATCCACGCCCGAAGGACGCACGGTGGTGGTCCCTCGCTACGGGACACAATCACCGAGCAGGATGAAGGCCTGCTGCTCTCACCCGCTCGCCAGCCAGCGCGCCCGCAAAGATGAAGGCCACGTAGAGGGAGTTGCGGCGCATGAGCAGGCGGTAGGCGCCCTCCGCAACCGACGCACCGGGCCTACTGCCAGACTCCATGACGACGGGCTGGTAGAGGTGGCCTAAGAAGCGGCGGCGGCGGCGGGTACGATGACGGAGGGGGAGGCGGGGAAGGCGGCGGCCGTCGGCCCGGCGCCCGCGAGGGCGGGCGAGTGGGAGGGTGGGAGGAGGGGAACCCTCGACAGAAGCTGCGGCTGACGGCGCAGGGCGGCGAAGCGGGAGATGGTGCGCGGTGCGCATGAAATGAAGCGAGGGGGGAAGCCTTTGCGACCTCCGAAGCAGCTAGAAAAAGTGGCTCTCACAAAGGAGGCCAAGAAAGGAAAGAGAGAAGGCGCGCGGTGCGCATGAAATTGAAAGGGAGGCCAATTCTAGCCTTACAAATGTCCTGTAAACTGGGTAGTGAGCTGGCTAAGGGGGACGCTAAATATCCCCGAGTAAGCACATGCATATCTGACAAGCTATATTGAGGAGCCGAACCACCTCCACGGAAGCCATTAGCCTGGGCTAATGCACGACCAGCACGCTGGTGAATCGCGAGTGCTTGGGAGCGCTGCAGACTCAATGATAGCCTCATCCTATAACATGCAACGATGGCTTGCAGGACGCTAGAATGGCCTAAGCTACCCGCCCGACTACGTCGGAGGGCATCAACATGCAGTGCCAGGCGATGGAGGAGGGCAGACCACTTCGTTCCATAGCCGCCGTAGATGTCCATGGCGCATGGGAAGAAGTGGTCGCCCCGGGGGTGGTCGTTATAGTGTCTCTCCTTCTTCCTCTCCGCATGATGCGTCGCCCAACCTGGCACAGTCGGTGTGGGTGACCCTGGTTGGAAGGCGTCGATGAGGACGACGTTGAGGAGAAGACGAGGCCCACCACTGCGGGGGGTGGCCACCACAACCAGACGCCTGACGTAAGGCCTGCCACGCTTCTGGAGTACCGGCATGATGCCCGGCACCTCCATGGCCGCATGATAACCTGCCTCGCGCACCAAGCCATACATTGCGTCTCTGAGAAGATTGTGAGAGGCATTACGTTCACTTCCCTCACACATCGAAGCATGTGAGCTGCCAAGGAGATCTCATCCTCCGAACGATGGCCACATTCACACTGTCGAATGCCAGCCAAACAAAGTGGAGGGAGGCCGAGATGGTGGTGGACAGCCGTCCGGAAGAGGTCGTCGGAGAGTCGGAGGGATTCATAGATCGGCAAAGCGTTCAGCCACTCCGACGCCCCCGGAGAGCTGATGGAGTGGAGACGAGAGAGCCCACGCCCATCCTCCTTGAGCAGAGTTTGGAGCTGGCTCATGGCGTGCTCATTGGCTCTGGGTGGGCCGAAAAGGGTCAAAGGGGAGCCGGAAAGCAGCCTCCGAGGCGCCCGTGACGGGCCAATATTGCAGGAAGCCACCAGGCACAGCTGTACCACTACTGGGCGATGGTTGTGCCCAGTAGTAGTGGTGACAGGCCACCCCCTGGAAGTAGAAAGAGCGACACAGAGAGAAGGCGCGCGGGGCGCATGAAATGAAAGGGAGGCCAATTCAAGCCAATACATTGTCCAGGCAGAGTCTAGTGCAAAGTAAACATGGCTACATAATACGGAGACCTAAATGAAGGTGCCTAAGGTGACATTTAGTACCCACGAGTGTGCACAAACAAATCTGACAAGCTAATTTGGGGAGCTGGAGCGCCGCCACGAAAGCCGGAGGCCTGACTTAGAGCGCGCCCTGCACGTTGATGAAGAGCCAATGCTTGCGAGCGCTGTAAACTAAGCAAGAGCCGCATTCTAGGATATGCAACTAAGGCCTGCGGAAACAGAAAGAGAAGGTAGGTCATCCAGTGGGCGAGGACTGTAAAAAGCCGAGGTCCAAAGATCCGAAAGCAGAAAGGCGCTTGAACCACACAGCTAAGCACGAGACGACAGCGGAGGGGAGCTTAGTAAACCCCGGGTTAGCAGCAGCAAGTCGAAGTAATTTGCAGCTGGAAAAGAGGCACTGCAACGAGACCAAAGGGGCCAAACAGAGAAAGAGACAAAGAGAAGAAGCTCTTCCAAAGAAGAAGTGGCTCTCCCAAAGGGGCAAGGGCTGTGAGAAGCCAGCCCGAGAGAATTGACAAGGTTCGAAGGAGCCAAACTACGAAGAGTCCAGAAGCGCTATCTCAAGACTGGGGTAGGATGAATCACTTAATAACAAGGAGTGAGGAGCCTCAAATCCGACAGACTAGCTGGCGGAACACAATCCCCCTGACAAAAGCCAGAGGCAGCAGCGGGAGCACGGCCAGCACGCAGGTGCAAAGCGTGGCCTGGTGGAGGACCATGGGCCTTGGTCAATGTCGTTGTTACGGAGGCGTATAAAGGTCCAGCATCGACACACATCGCTGGTCACGCAGTGGGCGGGCCAGAACAAAGAAAGCTGCAGCACTACTCCGATTACCCCCAAAGCGATCAGCTCCTGGCAGCGGCAGTCGACATCTTTGGCTGTCTGGGTCATCGCTTCCACACACTCCTTCAGAATATTGCCAATTTAGGCTGCACACAACGTGCAGACGTGTTTCCGGCTGAGATGGGCTTGCCAGCTGCATATCTGTCGTTCTTGCGATGACGAGTTTCGGCCTGTTTGCAGCGTGCTCAGGCTGATGCTTTGCACCAGAAAGTTGGGCGAGCTCTAGTTGGTGGCAGAAGGGCTCCGTATCTGACATCTAGTATTCAGGCATCGATTAGCGACCTTTGTGTTTTGACCCGTGGTTATTGAGCGGGTCAATCTGCTGTAGGTTACGTAGGTGTTCAGATGTGCCTACCTCTGTACTTCGGGTCATTTGGCCTCCGTTTGATACACGAAATTTTCTCCAGGGGGGGAAGCCCCGACTCGGAAAAGCGCCATCTAGAGTCGCGGGGAGTCGCGGCGCTGTCCCAACACATCCCTCGCGCGCGACACGCCGCTGGCCACGTAGTCCCGCCGGCCTCGAAGGGGGCCCCCCGCTTCTCCTCAGCTTATCTGACTTCCTACAGCTGACACGGGGGTGCTAATAAGAGGCGCCCTATCTGCCTATCCTGTGGCTCCGCTGCTATACTCATGAATCTCCTTTGTATGCACCAGAACGGCTTCCACAGCCGCTCATTCAACACCAGCAGCCGCAGCCTTTTCTCGGGCCTGCCCCACCGCCTGGCCAGCCGGCGCCAGGCCCAAGCGGCAGCTGCCCTCACCCCCGCGCCGCCACGCCCTGACCGCCCCGCAGCGCGCCCGCCGCCGCCTCGCGGTGGCCATGGCGCTNTCCGCGGCCTGGCCCAGGCATCCGGCAGGTGCGCGCGCCGCGGTCATGCAGCACCCGTCCCAGCGCTCGCATCACGCTGCTCAGCTGCATCCAGCTTGCCTCGGCTCGTCAAAAAGCCCGTGTAATGGCAGCCGTCCACTGTCTGCTACCGCCTCTGTGTGGTACTCAATCCGTAGCCGGTGTTTGCAGCCAAGCGTAGCGGCGTGCCCGGTGGTGCCATTAAGCCGGCTGCCACAAGAAAGCTGCAGACTGTTGCGGAGCTACGACCGAGCGTCCAGCAGGGAAAGCACCCTGACAGCACCGATGACAAGCGCGGATTCTCGCCAGGTAGTGGCCAAAGCCTCCTGTTACCGCATCTGTCTTGAAGTGCTTGTGTGCTTCACGCCAGGAGCACAGACCAAAGATAGCTCGTGCCACGAATAGGCATGTGAGCAACTAGGAGCAGAGCACCTGCACTGAGGCGCATGGAATTTACCAACTCTGGATGCTGCTGATCTGCGGTGGGATGAAGCAGCAGAAGCACGAGACAGCTCACTTCTGAGCTGGCGAACGACAGCTGCCAGTGTCCTTGCTGCTGCAGTCGTGGCAGCTGGTACTACGCAGGCTGCTCATGCCACTGACGCCCTTAAAATATGCAAGTGCCTCTTCCAAAACTGCAGGTGCAAGTCCTGTCCTCGATTACGCTTATGCTTATAGATTGTCATTCCCCTCCAGATGAGTGCTTTTGATCCTGGACATCACGAGCTCAGTCATTTCATACACTCACGAGCTAAGCATCTGGGAGGCTTGCACTCTTAGTAGGACGTCGTTTAGCACTACATTCGTGCTCCTTGCCATGCTTCATCACAGTATGCATCGGAAGAGACTTTGCCAACGCTCCACAATTGGCTTCATGTTGTCCACTGCACATGTGCTCTGGTTGGTCCAGGGTGGAGCTTGCAAAGTGCGTCGCTGATCCAAAGTGTGCTGCAAATCTGACATGCTTGCAAACTTGCAACAACCGACCAGATGAGACGGAGTGTCAGGTGTGTTTCATCTTCGCTTACCTGTGCAATATTGTGAGGTCACCTCCTGCTTTTCCTAGCTCACAATGGAAGTACTCTACTTGGTTAGCCTGGAATTGCCTCCTTGTGACTGCACCTCTGCAAGGGTCTGATATATATTCTGGCCTCACACCCTGCTTTGCAGATTGGTTGTGGAGATCTCTTTGAGAATGCTGTTGTAGACGAGTTCAACAAGTGTGCTGTTTCTGACAAGGGTTGTGTACCCCAAAAGCCGGACACTGGGCAATTTCCCGCGCCTGCACCACAGGCCCTTGTCCAGAAATTTGATCCCCACCAATTTGACGGGTCTTGGTACATCAGCAGCGGACTGAATCAAACCTTCGACACTTTTGACTGTCAGTTCCACCAATTTACTCCGATACCTGGCGGATTTCAAGGTAGAAGCATCTCTGCAGCATGTCATATCTGTTCAGAGAATCATCGTCAGCTGCTTTGCAGACTGGGCAGTGCTGCCACTTCACTGTTTCCTTGTTGACCAAGTACTCCACTTCATCGTATACATAGAATGTAAAAGCAACTTTGCCCTGTCTGAGCAACTCAGCTCCTCGGTTCCTGGTGTCTGAAATTCCATGGAGTTGCACATTTAAGCTGTGCCTTGACTATCTCGATTAGCATCCGCAGCGCTTGTGTATGTCGACCTCTATCTGAGCCATTGCAGATTTCAGAAGGCTTAACTCCTATTGCAGCTACTTTGGTTTGCAGCCAAGCTTCAGTGGCGAATAAGCACTCCTGACGGGGGATTTTTCACCAGGACAGCAGACCAGAGATTCTTACAGGATGAGAAGCAGCCTGGCATCCTTTACAATCACGGCAATGAGTTCCTTCATTACCAGGATGACTGGTAGTTCTCGCATGCTGCAACGTGTCCTTCATGAGCTTGCAAAAGCCTGTTGCATTTGCTACCTAGTCCTTGCAATGTGTACTCATAAGCTAGACATGACTTGCAGGTACATACTAGGCGCAAAGACGGAAGGAAAATTAGATGACTATATCCTTGTCTACTACAAGGGCAAGAACGATGCGTGGGATGGTTATGGGGGAGCGGTTCTATATACACGTACTCGATCAGTTCCACAAAGTATTGTACCTGAGGTGGCAGAGGAATGTAGGAAGGCTGGGTTGGACTATGCAATGTTCACTCCCACTGACAACACGTGTCCTCCAGAGCTGCCATTGGTGGAGAGAGTTGAGCAGAAGGTTTGCTTCACACATCTTTGTCACTCCAGTGTCATGTTTGCAGACTTGCTTGTCTGCTTCAGTATCTCAAACGGGACAGGTCTGTTATCTGTGCCCGAAGTTCCATGAAGCATGTATCTGATCAGATAAGATCCTCTTGTGTTCTCACTGGCCCTCTCTCATCTGGCTGTGACACTGCAATCTGCCTTGGCAGGTGGAGAAGGAGGTTGAGAAAGATGAGAAGGTGGTGGAGAATCTCTTTGTTAGCCTGAAGAACGGGGTTGCTGAAGTAGGAAGGAAAGGGTTGATGGCAGTGCAGAACCTGGTCAGGAACGAGGAAGACGAGTTGAAGAAGGAGGAGGAGAGGCTTCTTCAAGAGCTTGGAGAGGAAGAGAGACAAATATTGAAGGATCTGCGAATGGGTGTGAGGGACATTGAGGCCCTGTTTTCAAAGCCATTGTCTGTTCGAAAGCTTCGATGACAAGCCTTCATCCTAACATCGTTTCTTTTGCCCCACAGCAATGCATACAAATCAGTAGCAGCTAATAGGGTACTTGCTCGCTTGCAGTCCAAGGCTTGCTTGCAGTCCAGTAGCCTGTTCTTGACACAACGCATTCGCCGATCAACATCTAGCACTCTGTTTCACTTAACCTCTAGACAACTGGCTCCACATGCTGTAGTGGTAAGCAGTACTTGACTTTGGACAATTGGGTCAGCAGTTTCTCCAGCAGAGTGCAAGTCAGACTTGTCATGTTGCTCTGAAGCGACTCCACCAGTCATGGCAAGCTACATGGAGCAAGTGGTCATCTCTGAAAGTGATCAGCGCGGAACTTACTCTGAGTGCTTTGCATTTTCGAGTGGGAAATTCACTTTTGATGCTGTCAATGATTCTGAGTTGGCCGCTCACAGCCATCGAGTTCTTTAGATTCTTCCGCACATGATACACCATCTCTGTTCAGTATCTTTTGAATGCGCATTACCCAGGCGGTGCATAGTCCCCTTGAGGATCTCCACATGTTCGTAAGATGACTCGTTCATATTGCGGCGTGGTTTTGTAAAGCCAGCCCAATTAGAAGTGGACAATGTCTGGGTGTAGTCTGTGCGTAGCCGGGATTTTACTGCGTGGCAATGCCACGCATCTAAGCAAGCGGCTACACGGCATGCTACAAAACAAATAAATTGTCAACCACCGGTTGTCTGTCGTCGATTGCATTGACCTCCAACTTTGCTGCAGAGCTCACACCCCCCCGCAAAATACGACGACCGTTCGACGCGCAGGCGTCTGCTCCCGGCGGGGCTCGAACCCGCGACCGCTGGCTGGCTCCGGCACGAGGCCCCATAAGACCAACGCTCTAACCAAACTGAGCTACGGGAGCCGACAGCAGCGTCCCGGCCGACAGCAACTGCGCAAGTTGCTGTCACTGTATATAAACTTGAAGGTCTGTAAAATTCAATGTACCAAATGCAAGTACATGTTGATAGATGGGACCAATGACCAGCCTACAAACGACTTCACAAGAGCAGGAAGCAAAAAACAGAATAGAAAGCTCGGCCCTCCAAGCTTGCCAATCGACCCCCCCAGCGAGCTGCGAGGGCAGCGCCAATGGCAGGCTTACCGACTGCTATGGCTCAGCTTTTGTAAGGCTCGTAATGGCCTCCCTTCTATTTCATGCGCACCGCGCGCCTTTCTCTCTTTGGCTCAGCTTTCTGCGGACCTCGGTCAAGTCTTCTCGGGCTGGCCTCTCACAGCTACCGCCCAATTTGAAAAGCTTACTTTTCTGAGATTTGTTCTTATGGAAAAGAGAAGGACGCTTTAAGGCGCGCGGTGCGCATGAGAAGTGAGCTCATCCAAAAGAGGCGGTGGCTGTGAAAGAAAGAGTACAGCGCTTCCAAGCTGTTTGACTGGTGGCTGTGAGAGGGCCAGCCCAAAGGAGCCCGAAACACACACGAGAGCAGCGGCAGGCCAAGCCCGTTGCAGAAGAAGGCCTTGCCATCGCCCCTTGTTGGGACGAGCTTCCGCAAAAGGGCAAGCGGGCAAAGGGAGTGCAAAGCATCAGGCCACTGGAGAGCGAAGCGAGGGGGATTCGGGGAACCAAAAATGAAAGCGGAAGGGGGGGCGTGGGCGACGCGGAGCAGCGCGGGGCCCCCGCCCCCCGCCGGCCGAGACCCGCGTCTCCGGCACCGTCGCCAGCTGCGCTCTGCGCGATCCGCAATGCGCGGTTGGACACCCTCTTGCAGCCCTCAGAGCCTTGCCGGCGCGGTAGTGTCGGCAACTGCCACTGGCCTGCCTCGCATTGCATCGGCGCCGAATGCCAGGGGCCAGCCATCAGCGGCCACGGTACTGACGATGCTGCCTGCTCCACTCGGCGCCCCCTGTACCATTCTGGCTCGGTTGCAGCGCTGGTGGCAAGCAGGACATGTGGACAGCGGCGACCTCCGCAGCCGTGGCGGCGAGCTTGGCTGTCCCCGGCCTCGCCGAGGCCGCTGTCCAGCCGGGCGTGTCCCCGTCCCTTCAGAACTTACTCCTCAGCGTGCTCGCCGGAGGCGTTGTGCTCACTGCCATCGGCGTCGCCGTTGCCGGCGTCTCCGTTTTTGATCCCGTGAAGAGAAAGTGAGTGTAGGACACTCCATCCATTGAACTCGTATTATAAATCTCCCCCTTGAATGTAGTGCCCAACGCTACTCCCTCTCCTGCTTGTCGCATCTGTGGTGGGAGGAGTCCAATGAGGGCTGGGAAGAGGGTGGGCTTTGGATTGTGGAGAAGTGCTGCAATCTGCACAACGTCTTACCGTCTGCAGATCACGTCACAGTAGAATGCAGCAGGGCTTGGTGTCATCAAGGCACCAGGCGGATGGCTGGGTTTAGGCTCTGCAGGTGCAGCTTGAGTGCCACGCAGCAAGAACCCCTTGCCGAATTTGAGGATGAACAGATCAAAGGCCTGCAGGATGTCGTGATTTACCACTGTGAGGGTGTGGTATGCTACATGTAGGGCCCCTCACTATATAGTGGAGGTAAGAGCAGGTGAGGCAGGCAATGTAGACTTAGGGTTGGTGTGACGACAAGTCGCTGAGACACGGCCTGAAGCAGAGAGCCTGTCTTTGATCACAGGTCGTCTTGAAGTCTGGTGCACTCACAACCGGCTCTAGGGCCCAAGAGCTATCACCTGAACCATCAATTAGCTGGAGTGGAGGACCAATTTAAGGACAAATTGCAAAGTGCAGGGCACCGGAGTATATGAATGTAGTGCAGTTACCTTGCTTGTTGTATTGAGCTCGAGCTAAGCTCGAGCTGACTGAGCTGGCAATTAGTAAGCTGGATTCGTGTGCAAGTGCAATAAGTCTCTTTCACTGCGCTGTTGGTAGACAAGTGCGACTACATTGTCATTCACCTACCAACCAAGCCTTGTCTACTTGTTGTATGACCCAAGCTGCTTCAGTATGCAGTATTTTAAGGTAAAACAGTAGTAACTTATATGGGTGTGTGGGCTCAGATATACAGGTCAAGTACTCAGCTTTCAATGCTACTTAACAAGGCCTCTGTAGAATGGGAAAATCATCATCCATGTGTGATGTGCCAGAACACCTACTTCCGAGAGGACTTGACTTGATGTGAAAGCATCAAGTACCCTAAGCACACCTTCGTTGCAAGCTATGATCTGTCTTCGGCAGTAAAATCGCCTTTTCCTCTTGCACAATGCAGCACTGTGCAGATGAAACTCAAGGGCTGTGTGGGCACTTTCTTGTATTTCTGGAGTCTGAAAGCTGCAGTGCCAAGCCAAGCCATGGCCTAGTCTACTCCAGAGAAAAATGCATGGACTTGATGCTCTGCCAGTCACCCATGGTGAATGAGAAGGGTTGCCCTATATAGGATGGAGAGGTAAAAGCCAACACAGACCAGCAAAAGTACGTCGTCCAAGAGGCCCACAACTCCAAGTGCAACTGCACAAGCGCGTAACATGATTGACGCAGGTAATCAATCCAAGTAATAATCATCTGTTTACATGGTGGTATATGAACCAGAGCTTGAACATCTGAGCTAGGCCCCAGAAATGTAACAGGGCCAACAAGACAACTAAAAGTCGCGGACAATACGCATCGCATAGCACAGATGGAATACGATAAGCTTTTGGCTGTGATGATACAAGTGCAGAGACGTCAGAAGACTGCTTCAAGGGTGGTGGCGGTAGATGGACATCGATATAATTGGATGGACATAGATACAACTGTGGTATTCACCTTCTGGAATGATGTCGAATGGGGACAAAACGTAGCAGACCATGAGGAGAAGCTGGACAGATCAGCCAGAAGAGAGCCCGTTGTGAGCAGGAAAGTGGTCACTGTCAATGACATGTAGATTGCACCCTTGCTTTTTGCACTCTGACCTGCAACATAAGCAGAATGCGCGCTGCATCTATCTTCAAGCTTCATGGCTGATGTGTTGGCAAGAACTGGAAAAGGCCCCTGCCCATCAAGAAGCATGCTGGAAGCGGTGGCTGCTTACTTACACAGAAGAGTATGCGAGCGTTGTGCAAAAGTCTGATGGCTCGCTGCGGATCTGTCAGCTCCCAAGCCATCCGTCGAAGCAGCAGCGGCATGTCTTGTAGCCTCTGCTTCCCGTGCAAGCACAAGTCAGTACATGTGCAACTGCCAAGCATGAAGGTGGTCAACCAATGGGGGCCAGCGGTCCGGAACCACCAACTCTCAACGCCTATAGTCAACACTCAGAGATGCTTTACAGCAGAGCAGCATGTGCCTGTGGTCATGTCACTTCCAATCCGGGGACAGCCAACACCAATTCGCACTTAGCACTGTGACAGCCTCACAGAGACAGGAACACAAGATCAATGCAAGAGGGCACAAGGATACCTGTACAAAGCTGACAGGCCCTGGCCCAAATAGCCGGTTGTACTTTGCAACATCGCGCAGAACACGCTCCCTTGTCTGGTCATCGGCTTGCCAAGCTGGCGAGCTTGAAGGAATGAGCAGCGTGATTTGGCGGCGGCAGATGGGGCATCGGCACGGGCTCAACACCGTGTTGCTGAACTGCCAGACCCGCAGGATGCAGTGCCCTGGACCATATGCAAAGCACTACCCAGTGAGTGACAGTGAGGTATCTTCTGGAGTATTCAAGCTGGCTAACTGCCTGGACTCTGTAAAGCACCACGGATGGTACTTGTGGCTAAAATACAGTAAAGTCACGCAGCACACTTGGATGCTGCTGCCAAGTCATCAAAGACAAGGACACTGGTGGTACAAGCCCGAAAGCGTAAGCAAAGCAATAAAGCCTCACCGCAGTACCAGTGGCTGCAATTGGCTTGGCAGGGCAGAACAAAGCGCTCGTGACATACGGAGCACACATCATTGTCTGGGGGCGCATCTGCATCCCCGCCGAGTCTCATGATTCCCATGCCACGGCTCTCATGCGGAGGAGGTGCGCCGGCTTGCACTGGCTGAACTTGTGTCGTCCCTCGTACTCTGCTCCACAGCCCACCTACCAGGTTGCGCAGAGTGGAGAAGCCATGGCGCACGATGTGCAGCGGCAGTCTGCCCAGCAGCATCCAACAACCATCAGACAGCAGTCTCAGCGCGCAGGTAAGCTCTGAACGAAGAAGCCACGAATGGCAGAGCGAGCAAGTAAGAGACTGGAGCAGAGGAGAAGGCGCCATGTCGCCGAGCACGTGGGCTTGCGATGCCTCGGTAATGCAGGGGCAAGGTGACCTGGAGGCAAGTGTGGCCGGCAGCTCATGGGCACTGGACTGACGAGGACTGACGAGGACTGCAACCGGGAGGTCAGGCGGGGGGGGGGGGGGGGNGAATGGCAGAGCGAGCAACTAAGAGACTGGAGCAGAGGAGAAGGCGCCCATGCCGACAAGCACGGGGGCTTGCGATGCCTCGGTAATGCAGGGGCAAGGTGACGAGGGCCTAGAGGCAGGTGTAGTCGGTAGCTCATGGGCATTGGACTGACGGGGAGTTGAGAGGAGGGAGGTCAGGCGGGAAGGGGCACCCAAGGGAGGAGCGGTAGAGGATGATGATGGGCGCAGCTGCCAAGATGGCCGCATACACCACCTCGTCGCCCACACCCTGCACCAGCGGCATGACAGGGTCCCGCCCGCTGTCCTTCCTGCTCTCCTGGAGACCACCGCTCCCTCCAGCCGCCTCCCAGCGGTCCCCTCCCCGCCGGGGCTGGGCTCAGCAGCGGCAGCGCGGCTCGGTGGCCTGCCAGCATATGCGCGCCCCACGAAAGAGGGGCTGTCAGGAAAGAGGGCCTTCTGCCTCCTGGGGCCCCGCCGGGCACGGCAGTGCCACTGGTGGAGCGCAGCCGGCGAGGGAGAAGGCGGTGGGGCGAGGCGGGCACGCACCCACTTGAGGAGGCCGAGGAGGACGAGGAAGAGGGCGAGCAGTGCGGGGTAGAGGTCGGGCATGGCCAGCGCCTGCATGGCGCCGCCGCCGCCGCCGGTGCCGTCGCGCCCAGCGCCATTGCCGCCGTCGCCGCCGCGGTCGCCGGAGCCGCCGGCCGCCTTGGCGGAGGAGGAGGCGCCGCCGGCGGGGGGAGGGCGCCTGGCGGGCGCCATGGCGGCCCGGAGGGAGGCGGCACCTCCACCTGGCTTGTCACTGTGGCTGCCTGTGTACTGGGCCACTGAGGCTCATCGAGAAAGGGCTCGCCATCACACGATACACACTCCTCTCCACCTGGGGCACGGGGAATGTGCACCGTGGTATCTACAGGAAAATTTCGTGTATTTGAAACAAACATAGGCCAATGGCCAAGTACAAAGGCAAGCAAGCACATCTAAATATCTACATAACCTACAGCAGGTTGACCCGCTCAAAATCCACGGGTCAAAACATAAAGGTCGCTAACCGATGCATGAATACTAGATGTCTGGTACGAAGCCTTCTGTCACCAACTAGAGCTCGCCCAGCTTTCTGATGCAAGGCATTAGCCTGAGCTCGCTGCAAACAGGCCGAAACTCGACGTCGCAAGAACGACAAATATGCAGCTGGCAAGCCCATTTCAGCCGGAAACACAAAACAGGGGCGCAGCGGATGTTTCTCTCTCGATTCCGGCTGCTAGTCGGTCACTCCGACCTGCTCTGCTGACTAGAGGTGATACGCCGCGCTTGTCTCCGATACGAGGTCAATGAGCGCCGGTGGTCTCACAGATCCTTTTTCTGCCTCTGGCTCTGGCCAGGGGACCCAATTCCAGGAACCCTGTGTCTCTGACCTGAGGCTGCTTGGCAGGGCTTACTGAGTGCTTCGTAGCTGCTTAGTTTCTCTTCTGTGCTTGTTTTTCTTAGTGCTTCCCCTGGCCCCTTCTCGTCCTTTGTTCATTCTTTTTTGGGCTGGCGTTTTGCAGCCCCTATCCTCAATGGGCGA
This sequence comes from Spirogloea muscicola, assembly GCA_009602725.1. Taxonomy (NCBI): domain Eukaryota; kingdom Viridiplantae; phylum Streptophyta; class Zygnematophyceae; order Spirogloeales; family Spirogloeaceae; genus Spirogloea; species Spirogloea muscicola. The sequence continues at coordinate 352,700 of WELB01000130.1, forward strand.
GCCCTTCTTCATTGTTCTATCCCTCCCTCTTTCTCTTTCCTATCACCGCGGACGCCCAGGGACGTCATCATCGCCGCACACTTGACATTGTGGGCGTGTAACCTGGTGGTGGACCACGGGCCCTGGTCGACGTTGTTGTTACGGAGGCGTATAATGGTCCAGCATCAACTAACATCGCTGGTAACGCAGTGGGCGCTGCAGAACAAAGAAAGTTGCAGCACTACTCCGACTACCCACGATGCGATCAGCTCCTGCCAGCGGCAATCGACATCTTTGGCTGTCTGGGTCCTCGTTTCCACACCCTCCTCCAAAACATTGCCAATCTAGGCTACACACGTCGTGCAGATGTGTTTCCGGCTGAGATGGGCTTGCCAGCTGCATTCCTGTCTTTCTTGCGACGACGAGTTTCAGCCTGTTTGCAGCGTGCTCAGGCTAATGCCTTGCACCAGAAAGCTGGTCGAGCTCTAGTTGGTGGTAGAAGGGCTTCGTATCTGACATTCAGTATTCAGGCATCGATTAGCGACCTTTATGTTTTGACCCTGGTTACTGAGCGGGTCAATCTGCTGTAGGTTATGTAGGTCTTTAGATGTGATTGCCTTTTTATTGGCCATTTGGCCTTCATTTGTTTCAAATACACGAAATTTCTTCTTCGGCACCTTTTGGCTCTTTTGGATCTGGTCTATTTTTTTCGGGCCGGCCTTACCCAGCCCCTCTTCTCTGCGGGCGAGCAATACTCCAGCGTCCTGGGCCCACGCCTTGCATCTGCGTGCCGGCCGTGCTTCAGCTGCAGTGTCTGGCTTTCGTCAAGGCACTGCCTTCCGCCGCCGGAAGAGAGCGGGAAACACGCAAATCACCCTGCCGATGTTGAGTTTGTGGTGCTGGCCGTGAACGTACATGGGGCGTTGGGCAGTCGGTGGCTGGACCTCCTGCAGCGGCTTGCACGGCTGGCCATTGACTGTCAGATAAGACAGCAAGGTGAGCTGCCCGGCTTCACTGCCGCCGGGGGGTCGTTGCCCAGGCGTTCCGCATGCGGCTGTCCATCTCCTTCCAATGTTCCCAGGCTCATGCAGTGCACTTGCGTGCAGGCCGCACTTTGGCTGCTACTTGTGGGTCTGGTCGGGGGGCCCCTTTCCAGCTGCTACTCACTCCGACTTGCGGCTGCTGACTCGGGTTACCAAGCTCTTAATCGCTGTAGTCGCTTGCAAAGCTGTGTGGTCTTGGTGCCTTTCGGCCCCGTGAACCTTGTTCGTTCTTTCTGGGCTGGCTGTTCTGCCATCGTCCCGTGGGGCACCCTCTCAACCCCGCGTCCTCGCTCCATGCCTTGCGTGTGTCTTCCCCATACACGCCAGTGCCTCCCGCCACTTGCGCCCGCGCGGAGTTGGTTTGTAACGAGTGATGAGTGATGGCGAGTGGTGGAGGGCCCTAGGGTGGGACCCACTTCCAGGACCCTAGCCTCTCTGATTTGCGGCTGCTTAGCAGGGGTTACTAAGTGATTTGTAGCTGCTTTCTTTCTTTGGAGCGGCACTACCATGATCATCCTCGAGGGGACCATCTTTATCCGTGTGCCATGGATATCTACGGAGGCTACGGCGTGACATGGTCCTCCCTGATCCAGCATCTGGCCCGGCTGGTTGATGCGCGTCGTCGAAGTCGGGGGGGCAGCTTGGGCCACTCCAGCATTCCGCAGGCCTTAGTTGCATATTATAGAATGCGGCTCTCGCTTAGTTTGCAGCGCTCGCAAGCATTGGCTCTTCATCAACGTGCAGGGCGCGCTCTAAGTCAGG
>WELB01000130.1:355031-368250 GCA_009602725.1 Spirogloea muscicola
GCCGGAGCTGCGCCGCCGCCGCTGCCGCTGGGCCGTGCCGAGCTGCGGCCGTGGAGCAGCGGCGGGCGTCGCCCGGCTGCACGGCGGGCAGGCGCCCTGAGCTCGGCGTTCGTGGGCCCTGCACTGCGGCCGTCCGTAAGCTCCACAACCTCTGCATGGCAAAGGCTGCGTCCTCGAGCAGCCCACAGGACCTTCGAAGGCTCTGCGCCCAGCCGTGGCTGCTGCAGCTAGTGTGGTTCTGTCTTTCCACCGCTGAGGCCACTGCAGCCTGCAATTGCAGGTGTGGCTGGCGCCGCTGCGATGTCGAAGCAGAGGCAGGTACCCAATGCGCCATTGGCGGCCCCCTCCTTAGCTGCTCAGAGCCCGTGCCGTGCCGGAGCTCGCCTGCAGCGCCCAAGTCCTCCGGCAGAGGGGCCGGCCGCACCGCCTGCCTGAGCATGAGCTGCTGACGAGGACGCAGCCAGTGGCGCCCTGCAGAGGCAGGCAGTGCCGGAGCGAGCGTAGTGTGGACGACCGCGAGGACGGGCTTGTGGAGCTGCCGCTCTTCCCGCTGCCGCTGGTGCTCTTCCCAGGGGCCGTGCTGCCTCTGCAGATCTTCGAGTACCGGTACCGCATCATGATGCACACTCTGCTGCAAACGGACCTGCGATTTGGCGTGGTGTACTCGGGCAAAGATGCGGGCACGGCGTCCTCCGTAGGCTGCGTCGGGGAGGTGGTGAAGCACGAGCGGCTGGCCGACGACCGGTTCTTCCTAATCTGCCGCGGCCAGGAGCGATTCCGTGTTGTCAGCATCACGCGCACCAAGGTGCCGCACTCCTCTACGTTGCTTCATGCGGTGGCTCAATCCCAATTTCCCAAACCCCCACTCCCACGGACGTGATCTCTCCAGCGCACAAATGCACGTTCATAGTCACCAACCTGCTTAGTTGCCAAAGGTCAGGTCATTGGATCCTGCACACATGCAAGGTCAACTCTGAGTGCTTGGCCTGGCGAAGCAGCTCGTGCTTCTCTGCTTGAGGGCGTTGTCTGGTGCTTTGCATGCCCCAGCCCTATCTGGTGGGGAAGGTGACGTGGCTGGAAGATCGGCCCTCTGACCAACCTGAGGATCTCAATGCCCTATCTGACGACGTGGAGGGCTTGATGAAGGTGAGCAGACTGGCCGACGGATGTCTTACTTGTCTTCAAGCACTCAGTTGCCTTAGTAATCAACTCTGGCTCCGATGGATTTCCAATGTGCTTCAGATGTCTCCTCAACCTTCATCATGATAGCCTGATATTGTCCAGAGGGCCGTGCACTTGCAGCACGTTCCACATGCAGGACCCTTTAGCACTTCAGCTTGAGTCCTTGGAGGAGGACAATCTGGATCTAGTCTTTTACTCAATGGCATGTGCTTGATGTGGGCTTGACCGGTGACAGGACGTCATCAGGTTGTCCAACAAGATGAGCGGCAAAGTGGACAAGGAGTCGCCTGAGGATCTGCGTAAGAAGGCATTTCCCACGCCCTTTTCATTCTGGGTTGCGTCCACTTTTGAGGGAGCTCCAGTGGAGCAGCAGTCCTTACTTGAGCTTGAGGACACCAGGTTTGATCCGAACAATGCCTTAAGCGACACCTCCCTTCAACCAGCCAACAGCTGCTTCTTGAGAGTCAGTGCAGTTCAGCCTCACTTAGGATGCCCGGCAACTGCACTTAGATGCAGGACACCTTTGAGATTCTTGCAGTCAATTGTGCGACATGCAAGTTCTCTCAAAGTGCAGTGGCAAGTACTTTCTTGACACAGTAGCTAGCTGACCAACTTTTTTGATGTTATCGCAGCGAGCGTCTGAAGAGGGAAAGGGACACTCTACGCGACACCCTAAACTACCTGACTGCTGCGACCGCTGTCAAGGACGTCTTCTCTTCAAGCGAGTAGTCTTGCCATCACCCTTGCCCTCCCTGTCAGAGCCCTCAATGCACAGTGCGTTGATCGAACCTTGATCGACATTTGGCATGCAGCTCTCCGCCTGTCACACGATTAGTGTTAACAAGCAGCTGATGTTCCCAAACCAGACTAACTTTTGTAGCATGTAGTGGTAAATTTGTTGCTGGGTTTCCTTTTTTCCTGCCTGTCTCTCTCCAGCTTGCAGGAACAATAACAAGCCCACTTTCTCAAGATACACAGATAGATCACGAGACAGTTGTATGCGTCATACGAATTTGGCTAACAGTTGATAACAAATGCTTAAGAAAATGGACAAAGTGCATGGTGCCCACCACTCCATTGAGAGTGATGATGCCTATGAATCTTCGCTCATTGTGTCCTTACGAGCAGGAGAATAAGGTACAAATGTCTACTGTAAACAGCCAAAATGCTCATGTGCTGTGCTGAAACCTTCTAACAAAGCCAAACCTCAATCAAAGTAAGCCTTGTCTACTGGCATGCCATAATGTGATAACATGCAAGAATGTGCATATGTCGAAGCTGCTATCTTGTTTACAGTGGCCGCAGCAGGGTTTACCTTCACTCAACTCGCAGGCCTGTGTGGGTCTACCACGCCTAACCTGAAATGATGTACTGCTGAGCTTGAAGCTCGGGCCCATAAGAGGTGGCTACAGATGGATATTTTCAGAAGAAGGGGTTGCTAAGTGCAAACTTGAGTAATGTGCTGATGGAATAAATGAAGCAGAGCTTGTCAAAGGAGCGCAAGTGCCGAGAGACACGGCCAATGTGCCGCACCATCCAGCCCAAGCGACGGAGTCTGGGCATGTGCTGAGCTTTGTCCTGCACGGCTACCTGGCAGGTTGTATACACTTGGATGGCATCCATAGCCATGGAGCTTGTTCTCGTCAGAGCCATGCTGCTCGTCCTGGTCAGGGCGCTGCTCTTCGAACGCACCAGCCTGCTCTGAGGAGTTTGAGGTGTGAGAGGAAGATCACTGTCATTGAAGTGGGCTCTGCCGCCAGGGGTCAGCGGTTGGTCATCCGCGTCACCTGGCATTCTGTTGGTGTCAAAGGACACCCTGCCAGTGTCGGATGACAACCTGCTGGTGTCAAATGAGACCCTGTTGGGAGTTGCAGGAGGTGTAATCGGAGGTGTACTTCTCTTACGACAATTGTCAAGAGAGTCCGTCTGGAAGCAGGGTCGAGTCAGCCCCACCAACTCATTGCTCTTCATCACCTGCTCGAAAGAGAATGCATGCGTCGGGCAGATGCGGTGGCCACACTGGTGTCTGGCTACTCTGCTTCCCCCCTTGGGTAGGGCATCAACAAGAGTCCGTTTCCCGCAACAGACGTGCTTAAGGTGCATGTCATACTACGCAGCTGCTTGTGTCAAGTACTACTGCAGAGAGAGACGCTATCACACTCAGCTGGTAAGGCGAGTCAGTCACTTACAGAGAAAGATTTGGCAGATTGCAAAGTCCTAGCGGTCGGCCGGCAGCAAGCGCAGGGCTTGAGCTGGGGACCCATGCCCTGAAGGACGCCTGTGAAGTAGTTTGTCATTCCGTGGTCATCAAAAGCAGCCATGTTGACAGTCAGGCCAAAGGCTAACTGATGAGCCCACTCATTCAGGTGCTCGGCTTCCTCAAACTCCAAAGCAGCTGACTTATCCTCTGTTCGAGCATCAAGAAGCAGCACTTGACCTGCACAATCACATCATGCTTTCAGGAGGCGGCGCGTGGGCAGTGCCTCACATCTGTTGGATGAGCCAAGACGTGGTTTTCAAGTACAGCTGCGCCGCAGAAGGGAGCAAGAAGTCGACAAGCAAGCACACAGTCCTGCTCACCGGCAAAGGCATAATCAGGACCACTCTCAGAAGGCAGGGCCAGCTTTATCAGGTGCCACAGAATCCCTCGAAGAGGCCTGGGAATGCGAGACTCCACAGCTCTTACTGTCGAACGCAAACGACATCATGAATGTCAGTGCAGAGGACGTGACACCGATGACAGAACAAGCACCCCTCTGCTTGGGCACTGCAAGATGTCGCTGTGCCAGACAAGCAGCCAACACCCATCCGCGACAATCATTGGTGGCATCTCAGAGCTAGCGTGCAGGCCTGCTAGGCGATCTTGGCAGTGCTGCATCATTGCCAGCACAGCTACAGCTACAGCATGATCCACAACCTTGGCATGACTGAGGCCAGCCAAGAAGTGGCACACTTTGAGCACATGTTTACAGCTGCCATTATGGAATGCCTTGCAAGTATATGAAGATCAGGGCTTGCGACCGCCACCTAGAGATGCAACGGGCCAGTGAGTGATGCCCTCCATGATGTCCAGCCCGATCCTGACCAGCCTCAAGACCTCCAGGCAGTCCTCAGGCCCCTGGATGAGTTTCTGCGGGAGGCGAGCTTGCAGTGTCAAAAGTCGCCCGACATCGAGGGAGCAAAGAATCTAGGCAAGCTCACAGCCTAGGGGACATGCACCAGACTGGTCGTCACCCGGATTGCCCCGCCTCCCCTCGCGTCCTACTGCAGAGGTTCTTCTGGTGTACGCGGATGAGACCTCGTGACTGACAGCAAGCGCCACATGCACAGTCTACGGCAATGCTCTCCTCGGCGGATCGGGTGCTCACCTGAGCCACGCCCACGATGGGTAGGATCTTGGGGACGAGGTCGTTTCGGGCGACGACGTGACAGAAGGCGTCGCGGTACTGCGTGTTGATGAGCTCGGCGAGGACGCCATTGGCAAAAAGTGGCGCGCCGAACGTGATGCAGTAGACGTTGCCGCGCCAGTGCCAGGTGCCGTGGGAGGCGGCCACGGTGTCCTCCATGACGCGGAGGGAGAGGAGGGAGGCGACGGCGCCGCCGAGGGAGTGGCCGGTGAACACAATCTGCTCGCCGGCGAGGAGCATGTCGGAGAAGAAGTGGGTGGGGATGGAGAGGGCGCGGTCGACGAAGCCCAGGTGCGCGGAGCCCTTGGCGAAGGGCAGGCGCTTGTGGATGAACTTGAGGTCGCAGGCGATGTCGGCGAGCTCCGAGGAGCCGCGGCAGCCGACGATGACGTGCCCGTGGCTGCTGCGGGCGACATAGAAGGCCTGCTGGCAGGGCTTGGGGCCGGCCACGCTGCCCTTGGCGATGGGCAGCAGCTCCAGGTCGCCCACGGGCAGCTCATACTTGCGGCGCAGCAGCGCCAGCACGGCGTCGTTGGTCGGCTCGTACACCGCGTTGGCCACCACCAGCGCGTCGATGATCTGCTTCGTGATGCACGTCCCGCCCACCCGCTCCGAGTACCGCGCCAGCATGGCGCCGCGCCCCCGCCCCTCTTCCGCCCGGCCCGTGCGCGGGGGGGCCGGCCGCGCCGGGCGGGGGGCTGAGGGTGGGGGCCCCACCCCCCACCAGGTGACTGCAACAGGGCGACCTTGGTGGTGCCACGTGCCAGGAGTGAGTGGCAGTCGTCGGCGCTGGCCCTGCCCAAGCGCTCGTGCCCACGCGCTCTTGGCTGGCCGACCGACCGACCCGAATCCCTGATCTCCATCTTTTGTGTAAGCTGGCTTTTCACGTCTGGCTGTCTGCACAGTAGCTCGGCTTCCTTTGGGACCTTGCCTTACATTGAGAAAGCTGTTTCTTCTTTCTTCGCTTCGGACCTTGCTCATTCTATCGTGGGCTGGCTTTTCACAGCCCTCGCCCCCATGCAAGAGCTGCTTCAACTTTACTTTCTTTCTTTCATGAACAGTGAGTGTACTGGCTTGGATTAGCCACCCTTTCGACCCATGCGCCTTCTCTCATTCACAGCCACTTTCTATTGGAAGAGCTGCTGGTGGTTTTTCTTTTTAACATTTCCGGGTCCTGACCTAGAAGCCACTTGCCTGCGGGGGCCGCCGCCAGCAGGCCTCCCCCTTGCAAAGGAGCTGCTCTTCTTGCCTGCCGAGCACAGACTCGGCTAAGCACCTGCCTGAACTCCACACGGCGAACGACGTGGGGACCCGGGTTGGACATACCGGGAACGGTGACATGGCATGCCCTGTTGCCGAGCGAAGCGAGCGAAAGCGCCCGCAGAGGGANTATCGGATGCGCCTCTCTGTATCCCTGCAGCGGTCCATGGCCCACGCTCTGCATCTGCGAGCTGGCCGTGCTCTCGCTGCGGGCTCTGGCTTTTGTCAGGGTGATAGCTTCCCGGCAGCTAGTCTGTCGGATCTGAGGCTCCTCACTCGTACGTACTGAGTGATCTATCCTCCCCCTGTTTTACCATAGCATCCTCAGGCCCCTTTGTAGCTGCTCACCGCTCTTAGGCCCCTCTGAACCTTTGTGAATTCTTTTTGGGCTGGCTTTTCGCAGCCCTTGCCCCCGTTGGGAGTGCCACTTCCCTCTCTCTTCCAGGAGAGAAGGCGCGCGGGGCGCATGAATTGAAAGGGAGGCCAATTCAAGCCAATGCATTGCTCAGGCAGAGTCGAGTGCAGGAGGAGCTGTTCCAGCCCCTATCCTCAATGGTATGGTATGGTATGGTATGCACCTTAGTTTAGGTCTCCACATCATGTAGCCTTGTTTAGTTTGCACTAGCCTCTGCTTTGAACAATGTATTGGCTTGAATAAGCCTCCCTTTCAATTCCATGCGCACCGCGCGCCTTCTCTCTATGGTATGGTATGGTATGGTATGTAGGTCTTATACGTGCTTGCCTTTGTACTTGGCCATTTGGCCTTCGTTTGTTTCAAATACACGAAAACTTCCCTATCCTCAATGGGCGAGGCCCTTTTCTTTTCTCCCACCGGGGGCCGAGCGGTGTGACCAGCGGGCTCGACACGGCATTGGCACTGTCCCAAGAGGCCACTGCTGCTTCCCGTCTCCCCACCACACGCCAGTCCCATCCCCCTCCCCGCCGCCGCCGCCCGGCCGCCCCTCGCGGGCGGCCATGCGGCCTCGCCGGCTCCCCCGTCCCCCGCCGCTCCGCCTGGCGCCTCCCGCCCGCGCGCCCCGGCGCTTGTCGGCCAGGTGCCTCTCGTCGCCACCCCCCGCCGCGGGCTTGCGGGCTCTTCCCAGGGACGGGCCCGGTAGCGCCCCCCGGCCGAGGAGCGGCCGCGACGAGCCCGCCGGAAGGTGGACCGCCTGTGGAAGCCACTGCCGGGCCGCCTCCTGCGCGCCGAGCGACTCGCGCCGAGCTCCTGGGCGTGCGCAGCAGCTCCTTTGCCCAGCTGTGCCCCGCTGCCAAGGAGTGGGCCAGCCGAGAGCCAAGAGCTTCCACCGCAGGCTCTCCTCTCTGTTGCAACTCGCGGCTGCTCAGCTCCCTGGTACTCGGGAGGGAGAGGCCTCAATGCACCTGCTCACCGAGTGCAAGACCTGGGCTGCCTGCCTGCAGGCGGTGAGGCGGAGGCGCGAGCAGCTCCCGGGAGGACTAGCGGAGCTGAGCCTGGCGACGGCGGCGATGGCACTCCCGGTGGCAAGCCCGTCCACGTGGCGGCTGGCCAACGTGGTCCCCATGAACCTGGTCGAGGACATCTACCGCTGCAGCTTCAAGCCGCAGACGGGCGTCACTCTCAAGTACATGGTAGGAGCTGCCATTCCTGCATCACTTACCCCTGCAAGCCGCTGCCGGGGTTGGACCGGTGGAGCCTGCCGAGGGTCTCAAGAGTCTCGTCATGTACGACCAGGTTGTGCCAGCATGATCGTGCTTTGCCCACGATGAGTTCGATCGTCATCTCAGCTGCAACAGCTGCGTGCCCCGCCCTGAATAGCCACCCTGTGCCAATGCAGATGGACTTCGGGTCCCACCCGACCGAGCAGAATCTGCTCTCTGCAGCTCAGTTCCTGCACAAGGAGCTGCCCGTGAGGTTGGCACACCGTGTCAAGGAGCTTGAGAACCTGCCCCACGGCCTTTCGACCAGAGCTCCTGTTCTGAAGGTACCCTTATGCATTATTGAGATGCTCTGCCAGTGTCCTACTCTCAGGGAGCCCGTACATCTGCTGAGAGGGCTGCAGAAGGCTGCATTGCCCTCCTTCCTGCAAGCTCGGCAGGGAGGCTGCTGAAGCTGATCACCTTGTGTCCAAACAGTGGACCAGCAACCTTTTCCTGACTGTCGCCTGTGACGGAGACCCTGAATGGCAGGTGCGGGACTGGTATGTTGACTCGTTCCGGGACTTGAGGGGCTTTCCTCCTGTACGGAACACAGCAGACGAGCTGAGATTCACGGAGCTGATCAATCAGATCAAGGCGCGGCACAACAATGTCATGCCCACGATGGCCATGGGCATTCAGGAGCTGAAGCGCGAACTGGGCCGCCGGGTGGGCCTCAACGAGCTGCCAGAAATCCATTCCTTCCTTGACCGCTTTTACATGTCCCGCATAGGCATCCGCATGCTCATTGGTGAGTGAGGTCCCTTTCCCTCTGCTCGCACCGACGAGCCGCACGGCCAAGTCACTGTGGCCCACCCCTGACTTGGGTACATGAAGGCCGAAGCATTCGTATGCTCGCATGGTCCCGTGAACGTCAGCGCAAGTAGCAGGCTGCTGAACGCTCCTCCGGGGAGGACTGGGGAGGACCAGACCATGGATCTGCATCGCTGAGCAACTGTGTGCAGTGTCATGGTGCAGGGCAGCATGTTGCGCTGCACCAGCAGCCGCCCAGTCCATCATATGTTGGACTCATCTCGGGAAACGTGAGCCCTGTGGCGGTCGCGCAGAATGCAATTGACGATGCACGCTCGGCCTGCATGCGTCACTATGGTTCTGCTCCCGAGGTCCACATCTACGGAGATCCTCACTTCACCTTTTCGTGAGTGGCCGGCACAGTTCCCAACCTACGCTCGAGTGCAAGAGCCACCTCTGCGTGCATGGGCCGTATCACCTGCTCATGCTACAAGTGTGTGGATTCGCGGTGGTGATGGTGGTATCTGGCAATCCTCAGATACGTGCCGACGCACTTGCATCAGATGCTCTTTGAGCTGGTGAAGAACTCATTGCGGGCAGTACAAGACCGCTTTCTTGATTCAGACCAGGAGCCACCCCCTGTGCGAGTCGTGGTGGCTGATGGTTCTGAGGATGTGACCCTAAAGGTAGGAGGGATCAAACAGCACGCTCAAGACAGGGTGCTCTAGTTGCTCCGAGATTCGGACCTTGCAGCCCCTTTCTCATGTAGCACCCAAGCTTGCTTGTCTGATGATGGAGGCTCTTGCTCGGGGAAGCCCCAGGGCTGCTTTTTTTTTATTGGGCACTTGTGGTCTTGATAAACACTTCTTGTTGCACACAACATCAGATCTCTGACGAAGGAGGCGGTATCCCAAGGAGTGGGCTACAAAAGATATGGACCTACCTCTATACCACGGCAAAGTCCCCGCTGGCTGACATTGGTGGGCAACTCCAAGAACTGCCCACTGTTCTGGCCGGGTGCGCATCCACACTCCCTGGTTCTCGCACATACGCTCCACGTTGTCTGTACTGCCACAGATTGTCAGGCTTTGGGGGCCTACTGCTGGTGCATCGTGCTTAGAGTTGGAGGATGCAGGCCAGAAACCAGCTTCACTAACGGGCCTCCGTCCTGACGAAACATGCACTGGCAGATATGGATATGGGCTGCCAATATCTCGACTGTACGCCCGATACTTTGGTGGGGACCTGCAGATTATATCCATGGAGGGCTATGGTAGCATGCCCTGCCTTCTTGTCTCCTCTTCTCTTCCAGGAGTGTTCTCATATGCATGGTAACCTCAAAGTTGTGCGGTGACAGGAGCAGCAAAGGATGCTGCAGGGCACTGCTTAGATCAGCTTCATTCTGCTACCATGCCAAGCATTCTGTTGCGCCCGCAGCTTGTTGGCTTATCGCTTCATAGCTTCTGATGTCAGAAAGAACTTCAGTTTGTCTGAAGCCTGGGTTTGTCGATGTGTGTGCGCAGGCACAGATGCTTACTTGCATATCAACCGGCTGGGTAATAAGCAGGAGCCCTTGCCTTGATCATATAGACGATATGACAGTAGTTAGTGGTGCCCAAGGGCTGTGGCCTTGCGCGTGCCAGGTGTGTCTTAGGGGTGTAATAGGTGCAAGGTGCGTCAAGTGCCATCATTACATATCCACTGAGGATGTGCCAGCTTCTTGGTAGCTTGCTGGTGTGAGCAGCGGCGAAAAGAGGATGAAAGCCCTAGGTCAGGAGTGATCAAAAGGGATGGGCGCGAGTTAGGAAGGCTGCGTGTAGTGATAAATGCCACATGACCAAGTACAGGGTCAGTATGCATGCTTAGTGTGCAGTGCCTAAGCCTTCAATCACATGCAACACCCGTGCCCGCTACTCACCACATTGACGACACACCGTTGGCCTGCTGATGGCGGGTGCCGCATCCTTCCTCTTGCGGGTTTGACTTGCTCAGCCTTTCAAAGATGGGTGGAGCCCACCAAAGCAGAGTGCATGGCATGGAGTACCACTGACTCAATTTACGCCGGGCACAACTGGCGGCAGGGGTGCTAAGAGTCGGAGATCAGACAAGGCATGCTACAAGTATTCTCACGTTATTGACTAGAGTCTGTGTAAACAGTGTGTGTGTACAATTAAAGGGTGGCTAATACTGTGCCTCTCCTGCTCTTCACTGGGTTTGGCGGATTTTTGCTGCACTACAAACGTTGAGATGGTACTGCTGCCTGCTCTATAAAAGAGCATGCTCCCTGCGAAAAGCGTAGCTGAGGTGAATGCCTGTGAGTTGATGTGAGGTGCCCAGAGTGGCCAAGGATTTCAACCGCAAGACCTAGAATTTGCAGCCGAGCTTAACCTTCTCTGAATGCTTCGTCATTGGTCCTTTCCATACTCTCCAGCATCGTCGGCTGGGCTGGGCCCCTGTCCTAAGCTTCAGCTAGGTTGACGAAAGCAATAAAAGAGCCATGGCATGAAAAGGTGCGGAGGTTTTGTCTATCTGGCCACATTATCATCTACGACAAACCCCCCCTGGGGGTGTGGGGACTAGGCGTAACGGAGTTAGCAACCTGGTGCCAGCAATCTAGGACGAGTGCCCCACCAACGACCGGCAAGCAGGATGTGAGGTATTGTGCAACATGCCCCAGTGTCTCATTGATCTTACACCCTATGAGGAGGCTGAGGCCGCTGCGCATGTAGCTACACAAGGCTAGGCGGCCCCAAGCTCTGGCAGGGCAGGGGTAATAGTGGTAACCTCAGTAATAATCTGGTCACAGCTGAAGTCCGACATGCCCTTGCCAAAAATAGTGGCTCGTCCTAAAGAAAGGGTTGGCCAACTCAATCTAAGAGCGCCAATGTGCGGCCTCAATAGCTGCTGACACCAGCCAAAGTGCAGACAGGCATTTTCAGACCCTGAGGACATTGTGAAGTTATGGAGACAAGGCCTGCATGTGCTGTTGCGATGAAGAAATCTTGGGGGCATGAGCAGCATCATAGGTGCATGCGCAGCAAGTATCACAAACCTTGCCAGCTGCTAATGGCCCTCGTGATTGGCCTAGAGGTCGCTACCTGATGCCCAAATACTGGACGGCAAATGACAAGCCCTTGTGCCACCAGCTAAAGCTTGAGCGGAAGTAGGGGTTACCTAGCTGCGGTCATCCTTGGTGATCCCTTCATTTTCTGCGTGCTATGTGATTTGCAACTCTTCTGGACCGTGTCTTATCTTGTGGTGGGCTGGCCCTTCACAGCCCTTGCCGTGCCCCTTCCGGCCCTTTCATACCTTGCTCGTTTTTGTGTAAGCTGGCCTCTCACAGCCATTGCCTTACGTGGCAAGAGCATTTTCTTTTCCTTGCCCCCTTGAACACAGCTCCTTGTTCACTCCATTTGGCTGGCTTCCCACAGTCATACGTTGAATGAAGCTGTGTCGTTCTCCTGCCTTCATACTTGACGACCCGGGCCTGCCACCTTCTAATACAGCCACTTCCCCCTTTGGAAAATGACCTTGTCAATTCTTTTCGGGCTGGCAGTTCACAGCCCTCGCCCCCTTCAGGAGAGCCACTCGTTCTTGGAAGAGCCACTCGTGCAGGCCGAATCTCAACACGGCAGGCTCTTATCGCTCGAGTCAGCATGCGAGGCTCTTAAGCGCCTGTCAGCATCCCTGCAGCGGTCGATGACGCGCTTCATTTGCGTGCTGGTCGTGCTTTGGCTGCAGCCTCTGGCTATGGATAAAGGACCCGCCAGCCGGGGACAAGTTTCTCCGATGGTTGCTCTTCCTCCCCTCAGCTCATCTGACTTCCTACTGCTGACACGGGGGTATTGAGGGCGCCCTGTCTGCCTAGCCTTTGGCTCCGTCATGAACACCTGTATGCATCTGGCTGGCATTTCACAGCCGATTCTTTCATATCAGCAGCCGCCTTCTTCTGACCTGCGGCTGCTCAACAGGGGGAGATTGAGCATCCATTGGCCGCTTAGGCCGCTGTGTAGCCTAATTTCTTCCTGATTCATCCTTCCCTTGCATCTTCTAACTAGAGGTTACTGGGAGTCCTCTTGCTGCTGTCTTAGCACTTAGCACCCCGGCTTCTTCTGTCCTTGTCCATTCCTTTTGGGCTCCCAGCCACCAGTCAATCTGGCCGCGCTTGTCTTCCCTAGTTTAGAGCTAGCGCCTCTGGCCCCTTCGTAGTTTGGCCCCTTCGAACCTTGTCAGTGTTTTTGTGGCTGGCTTCTCACAGCCCTTGCCCCAATTGTTAGAGCCACATCTTCCTTCAGCGCTCTCCTGGAAGCGTCTTTCTTCCACTGGAAGAAGAAAGAGAGAAGTGGCACTCCCAATGGGGGCAAGGGCTGCGAAAAGCCAGCCCAAAAAGAATGCACAAAGGTTCAGAGGGGCCTAAGAGCGGTGAGCAGCGACGAAGGGGCCTGAGGATGCAATGGTAAAACAGGGGGAGGATGGATCACTCAATAGGTACGAGTGAGGAGCCTCAGATCCGACAGACTAGCTGCCGGGAAACTATCACCCTGACGAAAGCCAGAGCCCAAGAAGGGCTCGCCCATTGAAAGAAAGGGCTCGCCCATAGAGAAAAAAAGGCTCGCCCGTAGAGAAGAAGAAGAAGGCTCGCCCATAAAGAAAGAGGGGCTGGCAAAGCCAGCCCAAAAAGAATGGACAATGTCCAAAGCCGAAGAATGAGAAGCCGAGGAAGGACTCCTCTACTCTACCAATCACGACAACATACTAGGGAAGCTCAGTACCCGCGAGTGAGCAACATCAGGTCCGAGTAGCTCGAGGCAGGGAAAGCGGCTGCTGATATGAAAGAATCGGGAAGGAGGCACTCCGCCGAGACCCGGAGGCCGCGGCCAGAGCGCGTCCTGCGCGCGTGTGGACAGCGTGGGCAAGGGATCGCTGGAACGATACCGCCAAGC
>WELB01000130.1:380293-401090 GCA_009602725.1 Spirogloea muscicola
CGGGCGCCCCGCAGCAGGCCCGCGGCAGTGCGGCGGCTGCTGCGGCGGCGAGCAGCGGCAAGGCTGCTCCTGGGACTTCACTGGCTCGAACTGATTAATGAGCCTCAGCCCCTGAGGCTCCTTAGTGCTTCCCCGTGCCACCCCCCCCTCCAGGGGTGTGAGCAGGTTCGCCCCAAGGCCCGCCTTGCGGCAGGCCAAAGGTCCACCCTTGAAAGGGCGGACCTTGGCGAAGGGTAATTCGGAACGGGCGGGGCCCGCGCCCGGGCGGGCCACTTCCCGGCCAGCCAGCTGGCGGGTCACCTGGCCCAAATAGTCGGTCATGTAATGCCAACAGAGCCATGTGGCTTAACCAGACAGCGGTTTCATTACAGACGACGACTTGATCAGGACCAAGTCACCAACACCTCTACCAGGATCTAAGATGCACTGAAGTGCATCTTAGAGGCTCATTAGAGGCTCCATGGCCTCTAATGATTGCGGGGCACACACGCTCTTGTACTGGCTTGCGTCTCCTTTGCCAACATTGTTTCTCCGCTGAGGACCAACTTTCTCTTTACCGTCGTCACATCCTGGCTCTTAAGAAGCACCAAAGTGGCTCCTCAAGCTTGAGGCCTGAAGCATGCGAGTATGCCGTGAAGTCTGCAACTTTACATAGACTCCAAGCACCTCCTCCATGACGCACTTCGAATGTCACAAGGACGCACAGAAAGGTGCAGCTGACCTGCAAAGCCCTTGAAGCTGAGTCTGGAGGGATTGGGACTGATTGTGTCCTCGGCGGTTGTTGTGCTGTGCCAACCTCCTCATATGGAGCGCTCCTTTGTCAGCAGCATCCGCAGCATTTAATTGAGTTGCTTATCAGGACGCCGCTGCTTTGCAAACGCTTGGGCGCTTTCTGCTGCGCTCTGTGCCCCACATTCTGTGGCAAGGCGCTCTTTCAAGAGTGTCTGGCCGTTGCTGTCAACTTGGAAGAAATTTTTCTTTGAGATCACCCGGGACATTGCCCCTGGAGGGTTGGTGGGTAGACTTTCTTCAGCGGCTTGTGCGGAGATCGAATACCCGATGCCAAAGTCAGCACGGTGAGCAGCCTGCGACAGCGCTGCTGGGTCGCTCGCTCAGCTCTTTCGCATGCCCCTCTCAGTCCCGCTCCAGCTCCCCGGCTTTTGCGGTGCACTTACTGGCAGGCTGCACTTTGGCCGCTACTTCTGCAATTTGCCGTGCTGAAACTTTCTCGGCTGCAGGTTACTTTGACTTACGGCTAGTGACTGGGGATTACCTGTCGTAGCGACTTGCGTAGGTGTGTGATTAAGCATCTTCTGGCCCCTTCGGACATTTGGCCTACGTTTGTTTCAAATACACGAAATTCTTCTTCGGATATGTCCAATCCTTTTTGGGCTGGACTTTCTCAGCTATCGCCCCCTTTTGGGACACCTTCCACTTCTTTCTTTCGGCTCGGCTTCTTCTTCTTGGGGTACTTAAGCCCACTTCAGCAGCTTTTACACTTGTTACCAATTCGCGGCTGCAGACTAGGGTTCACTGAGCAGGCATACTCAGTGGTCTCTCGCTTTTCGGCTCCTTCGAGTATTTGTTCTGATTTTGTGGGCTGGCTTTTCATAGCCCTCGCCCCTTTGCGCCTTTCGGCCCTTTTAGACCTTGTTCAATCCTCTGGATGGGCTGGCCTCTCATAGCCATTGCCGTAGATTGGAAGAGCTGTTTTCCAGCTGCAACTTACTCCGACTTGCCGCTGCCGACTCGTGCTTATCAAGCTCCCATTCGCTGGTCTCTTGCATAGCTGTGTGATTTTGGTGCCTTTCGGCCCTTTGGACCTTGTTCATTCTTTTTGGGCTGGCCGCTCACAGCCCTCTGCCGGGCTGGCTTCTCACAGCCCTTGCCCCCATTGGGAGAGCCACTTGTTTGCCTTAACTTGGAAGAGCTGTTCTCGTTGGAAGGAGGAATTAGAAAAGAAACTTCATGCATTTGGAAGAGCTACTTATATTACCTCAGCCCCCTGCAGCGAGGAGGGCGGAGGGCAGAGACCTCGCTGCCCACATGCTGCAGTGTTTCACACGCCCTGAAGAGGTGGGCATTCGCAATCTCCTACGGGACGCCCTGGTGGACTTGATGCGCGACGCCGGCTACCGCGTCATTGTGGAAGTGAGCAATATAATGCCCATAACCACGGATTCTCAGGGACGCCATCACCATCGCACCCTGGAATATGTGATTGTACAACCTGGCGGAGGCCCACAAGCCTTGGTTGATGTGGTTGTGACGGAGGCGTACAAGAGTTCAGCACCGAATCACATTGCTGGCCACGCAATGAGAGGTGCAGAGCAGAGAAAGCACCTACACCACACAGAGTAGTGTACCTACGCTGCTCTGTCTACCCCCGCAGTGATCACCTCCTACCAGCCGCAGTTGACACCTCCGGCTGCATGGGTCCTCACTTCCATACCCTACTTGAAAACATCGCTAGTCTGGGATATGCACGACGTGAGGATATGCTTCCAGCCCAGATGGGCATGCCGGCAGCCTACTTGTCATTTTTGCGACATCGAGTGTCAGCCTGTCTGCAGCGAGCTCAGGCTTATGCTTTGCATCAGAAAGCTGGTCGAGCCGTAGCTGGTGGCACAAGAGTTGGTCGATTGCCGTCCCGTATTCGGGCATCAGTTAGCGACCTCTATGTGCTGACTCGTGGTTACTGAGCGGGTCAGCATAGCAGCAGGGTGACGTACATTTGTCAATGTGCTTACCTTTGTACTTGGCCACACATGGCCCTCCATCTCTTAATACACTCTCCCCTCTATGTGCTGACTCGTGGTTACTGAGCGGGTCAGCTTAGCAGCAGGTGATGTACATTCGCTCAGTGTGCTTGCCTTTGTACGTGGCCACACAGGCCCGCGATCACCTGATACCCCATTCCTGCGGCGAGCCAGCAGCCAGGCCAAGCCATGGCCGACGCCGGCGGCCCTCCATCCCGCGGCGGCGGCGGCGGCGGCGGCGGGCGCCGCCGCTCCCGAGAAGGCCGGTCTCGGCGGGGGCCCCGGTGGGGAGGCAACAGCGGGCCTCGTGCGGCGCACCTGGGCGGGGGCCCGCTGCTTCCGCCAGGCCCGCTGCCGCCAGCGTTTGGGCGTGGTGGCGGCGCGGGGCTGCCGGCGGAGCTGAATGGGTGGGAGGGGCCGTGGGGCCCGGCCGCNCCCCGAGGCCGGCTGGCTGCCGGCGGCGGCGGCGGCCGCGCGCCCAGCGGGCGCGGCCCGTCCCGCAGCGAGCAGAACGACTACTCGCAGCACTTTGTGGACACTGGGCAGCGGCCCCAGAACTTCATCCGCGACGTCGACCTCGCCGACCGCTTCGAGGAGTATCCCAAGCTCAAGGTACGCGACACGCCGCGTGGCTTCCCGTTACGGTCCCTGGTTTGGTCGTTCAACAAGTCTATAATCTGTACGCTTCAAGTAGCTACTTCTTTGCTGCAAGGTTCACAGTTGCAGCTCCAAGGGCTGCAGCTCTGAGTTGGCCAAAGTCTGCAGTGAATGGGACTGGTCTACTGACTGCAGTGCCCTGTGTGCTCCGTGGTCCACCTCACCTGCTTCTTCTATCAAAGGAGCTCATTGCCAGGAAGGACCGCCTCATTGCAGAGAGGGCTACTCCGCCCATGTATATGCGCATGGATCTCCGCAAGCAAGAGCTCTCTCCGGAGCTCTTTGGTACCAAGTTTGACGTGATCTTGCTCGACCCCCCTTGGGAGGAGTATGTTCGGCGGGCACCTGGCGTTGCTGACGCTTTGGAGTGGTGGCCGCCAGAGGACGTCCTCAATCTGAAAGTAGAGGTCTGCTGCTGACAAGCCCAGCTTCACACTGGTCAAGCTTTGAGAGCTCAAATACACGAACAGGCTAGCCACACGCAGCGCTTGGCCTGCAGGAGCCTGAGCGTTTGCAGGGACTGACAGTGGGCACTTGCATTTCCCCATCGAAAGCTGCCCCTGGTTTTCACCTGGGCAATGTGATGTTGTTCAGGCAATAGCCGACAACCCTTCATTTGTCTTTCTGTGGGTCGGGGATGCGGAGGGCCTAGAGCATGGACGAGCTTGTCTGAAGAAGGTGCGGGTCATCTATCTTCAATAGTCTAAGGCTAGCATCACTGGATTCAGCTCTGTTGGATAGCCTGGCTTCCCTCGGTTGTCTTCTGGGAAGCTGGCTTTCATTGTCGATTCTCTTTGTAAAATCAGGGTCTGACGATCTTGAGGGCAGTCTCTTTGTGTTTGCCACAGGAGCCGCTGATATTTGCACCTTCTGTCTCAAGTGGTGGTAGTGCACTTGCCAGTGGGCAGATTTGAGGCAATCTCAGTAGCTGCTTAATATGCTGAGTGTGCAAATCATATCTGTGTGTTGCAGTGGGGCTTTCGCCGTTGTGAAGACATCTGCTGGGTAAAGACTAATCGAGAGAAGCCGATGGGCTCACTTCGCCATGATGTACATACACTGTTTCAGCACTCTAAAGTGAGCCGTCTACCTCTAGGCTGCTTCTCCTACTTGCAGTAGCTTTCCAGGCGGACAAGTGATGTGCATATATTACTCATTGTGGAGCTTGTTTGACAGAAATGTATACATTCACTCCTCATGCTCCTCCACCTTCTTCAGCCTTACAAGAATCTTTTCTTCTCAAAGTCTGTGCGGTCCCCATTTTTGGCCACTGCAAACTCAGCTCACACTGTCTTTCTAGCCAGGATTGTCAGGAAAGAGGACAGTTTTGGCATGTCAAGATCTATGTAGCAGTAGTCATCAGATGAGCTACTGATCTTATAATAGCTGTAACTCACAGTCCAGCGGATGTGCAGATTGTCAATACTGCCAGTGATGCCAGTCAACTTTTGTTTTACGAAACTGGCCTAAAAACACTGTCAATGGACACCGTCTTGCAGGAACATTGTTTGATGGGTATCAAAGGGACAGTACGTCGAAGCACAGACAATCACCTCATACATGCCAATGTTGATACGGACATAATCATCTCTGAGGAACCACCGTATGGTATGCATACGGTGCTTGCTATCCAGGAATCATCATTCCTGTATCTGCTCATTACTCCTTACGACTTTCCTAGGGTCAAGAAGTCAGCCATCTGACACGCTCAAAACCGATTGAAGGCTCTGAGAGGGTCTTCACAGTTGATGACATACTTAAGCTTGCTCTGTGTGGCAGGAAGTACGAGGAAACCGGAGGAGCTTTACCACATCATTGAACATTTTGCGCAAGGGCGGAGAAGGCTGGAGCTTTTTGGAGAGGATCACAATATACGAGCAGGGTGGATAACTGCTGGGACCGGGCTGACGTCTTCGAATTTCTTCGCGGAGGTAATCTATGTCAGGACGCCCAACATTGATGGGCATGCTGTCATTCTGAGATTGTTGTGCAGCTGGGCAAGAGGTGGCTTTACTTTTTGCACGTATGAGTTGGCATATTGGCCATGTCATCCGCTCACTCAGCTGTCATTCTGCTGATCAAGTTTCTACTTAGACTGCATTTGAGGGCACTGGTTGTATGTGCAGTATCCCTCAAGTATGCACATGCATGTGGAGTATGCACCTGTTGCTTATGCGTTGTCTGTGTCAATTGCTGAGTGTGGCAATTTCCTTGTGCATTACTCTAGTGCTCCCCCTATTTCCACGGGTTAATAAGAACCCATCATATAACAATGCAGACGTACAGCAAGTTCTTCTTGGACGCTGATGGGAAGGCCTGGATTGGTGGGAGGTCCAATCCACCGCCCAGTGCCCCACACCTCCTTGGCTCAACACCTGAGATCGAGGCTTTGCGACCTAAATCTCCCCCTCGGAGAGATCAGTCTTCACCAGTGAGTGATCTGAAGCTAATCAGCTAATCTGTACGGGATATTCATAGTACCATCTCCATTCAGTTGATGGTGGAAATGTCATGTAACAGAAGAGAGAGTGTGTGAAGTAGCCAAACCTGTGTCTTTGTTGAGTCACTGGTCCAAGTCCGTCTTGCCCTACCAAGAAGGTAGGTAAGTGGCGTTCTAGCAATTTGGTCTTTTGGCCGTTCACTGGCTTCACTGGCAACCTTGTATTCATGTGTAGTGACATAACAGGCAGCAATGTATACGTGGAATGTCTGCTGCAAGGTCAGATCTTTTGGCTGCATGCCTTACCTCAAATAGTTAACACCCGCTTTCTACTGCAACAGGCTGCAACAGTCACATCCCTTTCTCAGTCTGCTTCAGTGGCAACTTCGACTTCTAATCTGCGCACAGCGGGAGGAGGAAGCAGCAAAGCATCACCCGCTACTGCACCTGCACCAGGTGCTGGGCATGGAGGCCCATCGCCAGGTGGCGAGGGGGCTCCCACACTTGGAGCTCTAGCAGTCAATGTTGGCAGGGGTGGAGGGCATGGACAGATGCCCAGGTCAAGGGGCTTGGGTAGCATGCCCAAGCCACCTCTTGGAGAGCACCCACCTTGAGCAGGATACTTCCTTAGGAGGGAGCTTCCTTGACTGCCGAGCTAGTTTGCAGCTGCCTCGTGCATACTGGCCCATCTACAGGTATGCTCCCACGCAAATTACTCACTTCCGTTTGTTGAGCAATAGCATGAAATGCTTGCAGTCTCCCACAAGATTGGTCACATGACGTGCAGCTTTGGCTATGATAACCTGTCACTGAATTCTCCTTGTGGCTCACGTCAGGAGCATGATTTTTGCCAGTGTTCGGCTCTCAGGACGAGGACATGCATGGAGCTCCAAGAAGGATATACATGAGATTTTGCAATGTCAACACACGACTCCATTGCAAGCTTTTTGCCCTCCCGAGCCCCAGTTACTAGAGCTACTCGTCGTGTGGCTGCCTTCGAGCTGGAGGTTTCTGAGACTTGCCTCGGGGAAACGTGACATGATGTGTTGACACATCGAACAGGCTCACAGAGCCCCAAGTGAAATACTGACAGGCCTTAGAAGCCCCACGCAAGGCCTGGAACTGCATAGCCTTTGAGAGGTCTGATATGGCGAGCGCATGGGAGTACGATATGCACTCGCCTTGTGTAGCATCTCAGAAGTGTTGAATGTAGAAATATGGTGAGTCAGCGATTTGGGCTGGGACCAGTCTGTCAAGTGCACTAGTATGGTGACCAGCGACTGGGCATGACTCAGCCTAGTGGGCTGTGGAAGCCTCCCCTGTGAAACGGGTGCCACGGCATATTGGGCTCAACTCTCCATTTTGGATCTGAGGCGACCGCGCTGCTGCTCCGTTGCGCCCTAGCTTTGGTTGCCAACCTCTGAGTGAGGGAGGGGCCTGTACTGTTGGTGTAATTGTGTGGCTGTTCTCTGAGTGTGAGCGGAGCCTGTGCTGTCTATGTGACTGTGTGGGTGACCTGTACGTGAGAGCGGAGCCTGTGCTATCTGTGTGACTGACACGATCTCTGTATGCCGCCATGAGCGGATCTTCGTCTGGACAACTGAGAAGTGGTCTGCCGGTCCTCCCGAGGAGGGCAAATGGCCGATTGAGGACGCTAAGGGGACAAGAAGCCGAGGCTGCTGACTGCAGTCAACAGGATAAGCATCAGAAGCGGCCAGATCAAGAAGATTAATAAGCAGAGCTCGTACTTGCCCTCATATGGTGTCCAGACATTGATCAAACAGCAGAGCAGGCTCGAGCATTGATTTGCAGGCAACATACCAGCAATTTACTTTCATTGGCATCATTTTCATTCCTTCACGTAGTGTGCACAGCTCACGTTACATTCAGACACTATCCAAGTAATTTGTCGATGTACAACATGCCAACATGTGCCTCCAGGTATTTATTTCCCAGTGATCCATGTGCATAGATGGATACAGTATTATCCTTCCCTGTCGGATAACACTGCCTGGGCTGATATGGCAAGAAAGCGCCACCAGGGTGGACAGCTGCAGAGCCTATGGTAGAAGCTGTGAGGCTCACCATAACAACACTGCATGGTTTAATACTCTTCAATTGGTACTATCAATCCAGATTAGCCGTATGTTTCTAGACTACAAGACAGATCGTCAATGTCAGGTTGTGACTGAGATTTGAGAAGCACATCCCTTTTGCACTTCTGCATGTACAATGTCCTTAGCTGTGAGGGGAGGCCTAAGTGTACAGACAGTAATTGTCCATAAAATGCCAATATAGACAATTGAGTATTAAGATTCACTGTAGGTCTCTTGTCAATCAGCTGATAGTCAGTCCTCAGTCACATTAGACGAGGTAGTTGCATGTGCCAGACTCCTCCAAGCTGACCTCCAAGCAAGTAGACAGCAATGCCACCGAGATACCCGGCCAGAGCAGGGCCACTGATCTGCAAACATTTTCGAGACACACTGGGATTCACTTCTGCAGCGACTCTGGTGAAGACCATCTTTACTTTTCTGCCAACTGCGCAAGCGAGTAATCAGGAATAATTTCAGCACAGTATTCATTGCAACGGGCACAGTGACCTTCAGCACCTTGCGTAGATACCAAAGGAAGTCTGTTTTCTCCATGCCCATGTAGGCCACGCCAGCAGCAGATCCAATAATGAGGATTGAACCTCCAGTTCCAGCACAATACGCAATGAGTTGCCATAGTTCAGAGTCGACAGGATATTGAGCAGGGTCATACATGCCCATTGTTGCTGCTACCAGCGGCACATTGTCAATCACAGCGCTAGCAAGGCCAATCAGGCCTGCAATGGCTTCTGTACTGGGCACGTTCGCATCAAGGAAGTTCGCTAGGTCCTTCAGCAACCCTGCCGAGTCCAGGCTGCACCGCACCAGAGTCGAGCAAGTAAGTAAGGAGCAGAAATTTGGGACGGACTCATTGTCAGCCTGTGACTTCAGCATGAAGCAAAAACTGCTTACCTTGCAATTGAAAGCAGTATGCCGAGGAAGAACAGTATGCCCTGTGTATCAATGCGAGAAAGCGCCTGGGGCACTTTGAGCCGCTGGCGACTCTGATCATCTCCAAAATGAATGGCATCCGTCAGGAGCCAAAGGCTTCCGAGGCCCAGTAGCATCCCAATGTATGGAGGCAGGCCAGTCAGCGACTTAAACACGGGCACAAAGAGGAGGGCGCTGATGCCCACAAAGAAGACCAGACGGCCTCGAGGGGCCATCTGCTCACTGGACATAACTGGCTCTAGGGTCTGCTTCCCTGCCTCAGTAACCAAGCTGACCACGCATGCACAGGTGCAGTTGTCAAGTGTCAAGAGCACTTGAAGACAAAATAGTCTACCATGTCAGTCTCTAAAACCCAAGACCAGCACATTCCAAGGCAGCAGTGTGCTAGCACTAAGACTTCCAAGGACAGCTTCATGCAGCGTGCAGTCATGCTTATCCAGGGTCGAGATTGGCGAAACTCATACAGGCCATGCACGATGCCTCTTCCTGCTTGACCAACTTCACACAATTCTACAATGCAGACTTGTAGCAATCCGCTTTACCTGTCGAAGGAGAAAATTGCCAACGGGATGGCAAGAGACACACTTGAGGGGAGAAAGAGTGTCTGCAGGTACATTGCAGGAGCCGGAGCAGCAGATAAGATTGGCCCCTTGCCTAGCAGAGGACCAGGACCAGCTTGGTGGGGCAGAAGGAAGAAGCATCAAAGGGTGCACAGGAAGTATAGCCAATGATGTGATATTGTTGAGAAGCAGCTTCCCACAAACTGCAAGTATCAAATCTGTGAACATGGCTGACCTGAATAGTTGGTATGGTTGTAATCTGGCCATGTATCCAAAGCATTGTCGTGGTAACATCTCCTATAGGGGTCCACGCACCACCAGCATTTGCAGCGATAACTACCACCGCTCCTAAGAATCTGGCCACATGACGACACGGCCTGATTGATTTCGCATGATGAACTGCCAGCAGCAATTGTTTGGAGTAAAAGGACGGCCCGAGCAAGAGAGCAAGCTATGGTGAGCTTCTCACGCATCTGATTGACATCCCTTCTCTCAAGGACAACGAGACTCACTTCCGTAGATCAGGGTTTCGCACCAGCTTGCGGAGTAGGGAGACCATGACAATGGTGGAGGTGAGATTGTCAAGGATGGAGCTGAGGAAGAATGTGATGATTCCAACCTGCAAGAGTGGCACGAGTAAGCATGGCGAGGATCTCCATCAGATCATCCTGATCTGGACCATCCTGCAATAGTCGGGTGCCCACAAGGAACACGAGCCGGAGGAAAGCTTCAAGGCCACCACTGTGCTCACCACCCAAATGAGCTTCTTGAAGCTTCTTGTCTTGATAGCATCAGTCACGAGCTTGAAGCCCTGGTGAGCATCCACAATCTCCACAATAGTCATAGCGCCAAGAAGGAAGTACACAATCTCACTGACATCTGTCGCCTGCTCCTTGAGTTCCATGACAGCAACCTCTGTGGATGGAGCCTGCGAAAGAAGGGAGAGGGGCAGGGGAGAAAGCACAGGTGCTTGATCACGAGCACGGCAACAGCAGCCGTGCCACGCCACGTCCCTCCAGCCCGCAACATAGGCGCCCCTTGCCAGGTGGCTAGCCCCAAGACATGTTGAGCTCAGCCTCCCATAACCAAAGCCTGCATGGTTTGGTTAACAGACATACACAGACGCTGCGAATGGTCCACAGGATGACGGCCATCAGCAGAGCCACGCCACTCTTGTTGAAGGCCAAGGACTCCTCGAATATGATGCCTGCATAACCCACCACGAACACCAGCCCCATTGCCAGGCCCTGCGCAGCTGCACATGCGGCAGCTCAGCACACGTGGTTCAAAGAGGAGGGGGACAAGCAACTGCTGCAAAAGCTTGAGGGCCCTCGGAGGCTGAGCTGCGCAGTGGACCTGGTGCTGCTCCACCCAGGAGTGGTTGACGCCGGCGTACACAGCGGCCAGGAAGGCGGCGATGGCCAGGGCCTTGAACAGGTCCAGCTTGTCGCGCGAGCTCTGCTCGTAGTCGGCAGAGCTCATGTCGTCCACGGAGCAGAGCGGGTCGCAGGACCCCTCCCGGTCGCCCGCGTCCAGCCGCAGAAGTCGCGCGTCGTCCTGCAGTGCGGCGCGGGGCGCGGCGCAGCAGCCGTGAGCGCCAGGCAGCCGGGCGGAGGGGCCGCTCCTCACTGACGCAGCTGGCTGGTTGGCCCGACCTCATCGTCCCACTCGTCCTCCGCCTCGTCGGCTGCGTCGTCTGCTGAGACGGCGGCGGGGAGGCGCGAGCCACGAGCGGGCGGCCGGCCGCCTGGCACCCGGCTGGCGGCGCGGACGGCGCTGCACGGCCGNCCGCCATGGGGGGCCCCGGGCCTCCGGGGCCTCCGCGCCGCCAGCCGGCGCGGGGCGAGCAGATGGAGCAAGGCAAGGAGGGGCAGCTCCTCCCCGGGCCCCCGCCCCCCCCGGTGCCAGGGCGCAGGCCAGGCCAGGAGCTGGACCCTGTCCGACACCTGCGGGGACCCCTCTGCCTTCTCTTGGCCCCTTCGGACCTCGTCAACCCTTTTCAGATCTCGTTCAGGTCTCGTTCCAGCGCTCTCTCGCTCACGCACTCCACACGCGCGCCGGCCGCGCTACGGCTGCTGCCTCAGGCTCTCGGCGGAGTGCCTCTTTCCCAGCCTCGAGTCATTCTCTATGGGCGAGCACTTCTCCTATTCTGACCTGCTCTTGCACACCTGTGGATACTGAGCTTTCATCTGCATCCTTTCGTGTTTGCCCTCATCGGCTTTTCCGGCCCTCCTTCCCCCCGTCGCTTCCATGGGGAGCTGGTCGACTTTCCTGCAGCCGGGTCCCTGGCGCAAGTGTACCGTATGCGCCTCGCCGTCACGCTGCAGCGGTCTATGACGCTGCACCTTCGTGCCGGCAGAGCCCTCGCTGCTGCCTCTGGCTCTGGCCAGGGGTCCCACTTCCAGGAGCCTAGCATCTCTGATCTGCGGCTGCTTAGCAGAGGTTACTGAGTGATTCGTAGCTGCTTTGTTTCTTTGTGTGCTTGTTTTTCTTAGCGCTTCCCCTGGCCCCCTTCTCGTACCCCTTTGTTCATTCTTTTTTGGGCTGGCTTTTCCAGCCCCTATCCTCAATGGGCGAGCCCTTTCTTCCCCCCTCCGCCATCCCTTGGTCCTCCCTAATCCAGCATCTGGCCCGGCTGGTTGATGCGCGTCGTCGAAGTCGGGGGGGGCAGCTTGGGCCATTCCAGCATTCCACAGGCCCTAGTAGTCTTTAGTTGCAAATTATGGAATGCGGCTCTCGCTTTGTTTGCAGCGCTCGCAAGCATTGGCTCTTCATCAACTTGCAGGGCGCGCTCTAAGTCAGGCCTCCGGCTGTCGTGGCGGCGCTCCAGCTCCCCAAGTTAGCTTGTCAGATTTGTTTGTGCTCACTCGTGGGCACTAATGTCACCTTAGGCACCTGCGTTTCGGTCTCCATATTATGGCTTTTTGGGCTGGCTTTTCGCAGCCCTTGCCCCCATTGGGAGTGCCACTTCTTCTATTACGTAGCCATGTTTAGTTTGCACTAGACTCTGCCTGAACAATGTATTGGCTTGAATTGGCCTCCCTTCCATTTCATGCGCCCCAGGCGCCTGCCCTGCCACTGCTGCTGCCCTACCCCTCTACCGCTTCCTCTTTAGCTTGTCAGATTTGTTTGTGCTCACCCGTGGGTACTAATGTCATCTTAGGTACCTTAGATTAGGTCTCCGTATTATGTAGCATTGTTTAGTCTGCACTCGACTCTGCCTGAACAATGTATTGGCTTGAATTGGCCTCCCTTTCAATTCATGCGCCCCGCGCGCCTTCTCTCTCTCTCTAGCAGCTCCAGAAGTGGATGATGGACAGGTCGTCAAGGCCCTCATCGGCTTTTCCGGCCCTCATCCTCACCCCTGCCATCCCTCCTGCCACTGTTGCTGGCCCACTCATCCCGCAGCTCCAGAAGTAGTTGTAGGACGGGTCAACAAGGCCCCCTTTTCTTCGCATTAGTCTTTGTCTGAACAATGTATTGGCTTGGATTTAGGGTTTAGGGTTTCACGCTTTCATTTTAAGCGCACCGCGCGCCTTCTTTCTCTCTCGATTTGTGCTCACCCGTGGGTACTAATGTCACCTTAGGCACCTTACTTTAGGTCTCCGTATTATGTTCCCCTGGCCCCCTTCTCGTACTTTGTTCATCCTTTTTTGGGCTGGCTTTTCCAGCCCCTATCCTCAATGGGCGAGCCCTTTCTCTATTCATGCGCCCCGCGCACCTTCTCTCTTTCGTGTCCGGTTGTGTAGTTTTTCCCTTTCGACACCGTTTTGTGGCCTTTGAATGTTGTCCATTCTTTTCTGGGCTGGCTTTGCTAGCCCCTCCTTCTTTATGGGCGAGCAATTGCTTTCGGGCTGGCTCTTCAAAGTTTTTGTCCCCCTTGAGAGCGCCACCTCTCTCGCAGTGTTCCCACGGCGGTCGGGGACGGGGTCGAGGTCGAGGTCTTGCTGAGGTGTCGCGCGCTGAGTGGAAAAGACCCGTTTCACTGGAGGTCGCGCGCCGGTCATCCACCCCTCCACGCCAGCGCACGTGAAGCGATGACGCGGCCAACCGTTTGCCACTGTGGCCCCCCGTTTGACACCGTGGCTCGCCGTTTGCGGGGGGAGCGCGCGGATTTGTACCGGGGTATGACCCCGGTACGAAACGCGCGCTTTTGGGAGGGTGGCGGCGGAGCCAATCGACGGCTGCCACGCACACGCGCGCCCCCGCGCCCAAATTGTGTCGATTCGAAGTTCGATGAGGAGGGAGGAGGGGCTCCTCGCCCGCCTGCCCTCTCTGCGCTCCCCCCACCTGTGCGCTCCCCCGCCTGGCATCCCCCGCCTGGCCACCCTCCCCGGGCCGAGCTCCCCCGCGCAGCAAGAGGCGGGGAAGCCATGGCGATGCGCCTGCCTCGGTGCTCGGGTGCAGGCGGGGACGACGACCTGGTCAGCTCGGGGTCATCTCCTCAACCCTCGCCCGAGAAAGGCGTTGCGCCGCCTCTGCAGGCGACCATCATCGCGCAAGGTCCTGCACAAGCTCCCGTAATCTCTTCTGCACCGTCTCCGCTTGTGAATCTGCAACAGCCGACAGGTGTGTCTTTTGGCTTCCTCCAGCACCAATTGTGTGTCGTTCACAATTCCCCCATCCAAGCTTGTACACAAGGGGCCATCAGCCATTGCAACGATTCCACAAAGCTCCCTCTACAAGGTGCACAATCAGCCCTGACTTTGCCGCCATGGCCCGCAGGTACTGTGTTTCGGCCTCAACTAGCGACTCCTACCTTGGCAACAAGTCCGTGGCTTGCCCTGGGTCCTCCTTCATCAACGATCTCAACGCCCTCATGCCCGCCCAAGAAGTCAGCATCTCGTTGTGGCAATTCCATCCAGCCACAAGTTGGCTCAGCAACGGACGGGCGGGCATGACTCGGCACGCCCGCAAAGCTTGCAAATTGTCGACACAATGCGTGCAATAGTACCTGGAAGAGCGGCAGTGCTCTTTGCTTGAGTTCAGGAATCGGCGGTGCAATTGAACGCCGGTCCAGCCGCCTGCAAAATCCATCCAGCCACAAGTTGGCTCAGCAACGGACGGGCGGGCATGACTTGGCACGCTCGCAAAGCTTGCACACTGTCGACACAACGCATGCAAAGATACCTGGGAGAGCGACAGCGCTCTTTGCGTGAGTTCAGGATCGGCGGTGCAACTGAAGGCCGGTCCAGCCGCCTGCAAAGTCCATCCAGCCACAAGTTGGCTCAGCAACGGACGGGCGGGCATGACTTGGCACGCTCGCAAAGCTTGCACACTGTCGACACAACGCGTGCAAACATACCTGGGAGAGCGGCAGTGCCGTTTGCTCGCGTTCAGGAATCGGCGGTGCAACTGAATGCCGGTCCAGCCGCCTGCAAAGTCCCTGCAGGCACAGGATGAGTCAGCAACTCGTGGCGGGCTTGTTTGGCGGCGTGCCCGCTATGCCCTCGGCGTACGCGGTGCAGCGCTTGTGGCAGCCACCCGCAGTTGCTGATTGCACCCCCATGCGAGCGCCAGCGTTGACGCACTGCCGCTGTTGTTCTCCTCGCAGCGCGAGCTTGCAGGTTGGAGGTTGCGACGAAGAAGGCAGGTCGCAAGTGGCTGCGGAATCTCTGCAGCCGGCAGTGCTCGTGCAGCACACTCGCAGTGGCCTTGCGCTTGCGCGTCCGCGTGCCACCGCCGGCGGCGTACAGAGCGGGCGCGCCCGCCCTGCCCGGGCCGCCTGCGCTCGGTAAGCCAGTCGCAAGCAATGGGAGTGGGAGCAGTTAGTTGCCTTGCTTCTCTTCTCGTCCACCACCGCCGGCGCGCACCTGCTCACGCCTTGCGGCAGTCGGAGCGCCGAGCTGGCGCTCCGCTGTCGCACGTCTCCGCCGAATCTCCGCACGTGCTGCTGGTGTGGCGGCTGGGCGGCCCGGCGACCTCCGCCACGTATTGGTCATCCGACCTCGACCTCGACCCTTTTCGTGAGAAGGGGGGGTCTATCTCGTCGGGGTGCCTCGTTTCTCTTGTACTGGCTTGAAGTGGCCACGCTTTCATTTCATGCGCGCCGCGCGCCTTCTCTCTCTTTTCCAGCTGCAAGCTACTCCGACTTGCGGCTGCTGACTCCGGTTACTTAGCTCCCATTCGCTTTTGGTCTCTTGCATAGCTCCGTGCTTTTGGCGCCTTTAGGCCCTTAGGACCTTGTTCGATCTTTCTGGGCTGGCTTTTCACAGCTCTTGCCTACATTGGGAGAGCCACTTCTCTCTTTCCACACCCTCCTCCAAAACATTGCCAATCTAGGCTACACACGTCGTGCAGATGTGTTTCCGGCTGAGATGGGCTTGCCAGCTGCACACCTGTCTTTCTTGCGACGACGAGTTTCGGCCTGTTTGCAGCGTGCTCAGGCTAATGCCTTGCACCAGAAAGCTGGTCGAGCTCTAGTAAGTGGTAGAAGGGCTTCGTATCTGACATCTAGTATTCAGGCATCAATTAGCGACCTTTATGTTTTGACCCGTGGTTACTGAACGGGTCAATCTGCTGTAGGTTATGTAGGTCTTGAGATGTTGCTTGCCTTTGTACTTGGTATTTGGCCTTCGTTTGTTTCAAATACACGAGATTCTCTCTTTACACAGGCCCCGCCGCATCTGAAAAAGCTCACTCTTATTTCGGCCTTTGGGCCTTGCCTTGCCCATCTTTTCTGGGCAGTGTGTGTGAGCGCTTTGAACGCTTTTCTGGCCCCTTTGCACTTTGCTCACCCTTTCTTCTGGGCTGGCCAAACACAGCCATCGCCCTCTACTGGAAGAGTCTTTCCCCTCTGGGCTGGCTTTCGACAAGCTCTCGCTCCCTGTGGAAAAGCTCACTTCTCTTCAGCTTGAATTAGCAACCCTTTAGTTATGCGCTCCGCTCGCCTTCTCTCTCTTCCGGTCCCGTCCATTACTTTCGGGCTTGCTTTTCAGAGCCCTCGCCCCCTCAGTCTCCTTTCGACCCCTTCCATTGCTTGTTGGTCATTTTCCTCTCTTAGTGCCAGACAATTGGGATACTGAGCAACCCCAAGCCTCCAAATGCTGGTAGTGAGGTGACATGTCCTCACCACTTCACACTCCTGCTTGCGCCCTCACGATTGCTGCTCTTTGAGATGAGCAGCCACTCCCCTCTGCTGTACTTTCTATCGGCCTTGCTGACCTCCCTATTGCTGACCTCCCTGGCTCCTTACTCCCAAGTCCTCCCCTTGGAAATGGCTACCTAAATTTCTTTGTGTTACACAGTCAACGCAAGGCAAGCGCCTGCGACTGCCACCCAGGTCATGGACGCCACTGTGACACGATGCAGAGGTGCACCACCACTAGGAGGAGGAGGCATTGCATTGGGTGCTGCCGGTGTGGGAGCGCCAGCTGGGGGGCTGGTGGAGATGGGGCAGGCGACCACAATGGGCTCCTTCGCTGTCAGTGGGCTTCCCATGCACTGAGAAGCTGATGTCACGACCACAGTATCGTTCTGCACAGTTGCCAAGATTGCACATGGTCAGCCTCCTAGTCCGACCCCATCGACAGAAAGTCTGTGCACGGCAAGGGCCTTGCTAAGCAACTGATCTGTCGATTCTCAGCTGTCACAGTATGGAGGACCACCCAGACGCTCAAAACAGATGCTCTTTCCTCCTGACACAGACTCCAGACTTCAAGGCCTGGGTTGCAAATTCTCCTCCACAGAGCTTTCTCTTATTTCTGCATCTGATCATGCCTGCTTACTGCATCTCCTAACCAACCTCTGCAATGTTGCGAAGGTAGGTGTGTTTAAGGGTCTTCATATGTAGTATGGCAATGAGCTCCTGCAGCACAACCTGGGGTTCGGCCAATGCTCCTTCATACCAATCTGCAGCCCACTTTGATAACTTGGTGAAAGACCTCAATAGAAGCTTAGCTGCCAGGGCGTGAGCACAGAAGCTACAGAAGCTAGATTGCAGAGGCCTGTTCCATATATTGCTGTCCTCTGTATTGCAGGTTCCATGTCTGTTCTGCACTTGTTCAATGTGGAGCTTGGCAGAGAACCCGGAGCAAGCATGCGAGGTTGGATGCAGGCCCATCTGATGTGCATCATAACCACGGCCTGTTGTGGATGTGCAGCGGAGCCACTCACCTAGACCAGCATTTGCATTCATGCGTCTGTCCTCACGCCATACCCGCTTGTTAGCCAGGAACGGGTAGCTCCTTTCTTGACTCAGTGCAATTTTTGCATTGCTTGTCACATTGGATATGGTGTAAGCAGCGGGGTCGTCGGAGTATGTTTCATCAATCACAACATCTGCTGCCTGAGGTTCAGCAGTGCTTATAGGAAGTAAGGTCCTCCCATTCGCCGGTGGGGTGCAGTCAAGCAATAGCATGTGACACTATCATACCCATGGTCACGATTGCCTACTTACTGGAAACCATGACTGCACAAGCAGGTTAGCAGGTCCTGATATAGGGTTTGGCTTCATGTAATTCAGTGCTGCAGGAAGTGATAGCAGGTAAGGTTGCACCTTGATGACATCCAAGAAGGCTTTCTGCTCAGCATCAATTGACATGTTGTAGTCCCCATATGATGCACGGGGCAGGTTGACGCCTCCAGCATCGGAAGTGAGCTACATTTACAGACAAAAGCATCAACAGAAAGTGACGGTGCTGTGAGAGGACATTCAGCCAGAAGTCAATGGACCGCTTGCCATCTGCATGCCTACAAATGAAAGCATGGGTTCAGCAGCTTATAGCAGTAATGGCTTGTCAACAACGTCAAGGCTCATTGGTCGACATTTGAGAAGATAGTAACGTTCGTTCACTGCTATATTAGTGCAGAGCTAGTTGACAGCAGCGGCAGATCTAGTAACAAGGAAAAAGGTTGCCTGCAGCTTGTAGGTCTGATTATAGACACTCCAGATGCCCTGAACAGAAACAGGGGGAAGCAGTGCAATGACGTTTGCAGAAGACACAAATCTTGCACACAATCTTCAACAAGCTCTCATCAAAGGTGTGCATGATGCAGTGTCCAAGCAATTTGACCACCATCCTGTGCTAGCCAGACAATCCTGCTCGTGCAGGGCTCTCACATCGAAGTAGCTGAGCCAAGCAACAGTGGGCTTCACGGATACATTGCTCATGCTCCCATTGAGGCAGTTGTAAGACGCTTGCACCTGGATGATGTTGCAATGGATATCAAATGCTCCTATCTGCTCTGTATGCTGTAATAAGCGGAACAATTCTAGGTTTCTTGAAGCTACACAATGTCAAATGAGCGACATGTTGTGTTGCCAAGATGACCTCTTGAATGACACGACAACTTTCAGCCCAAAGAAGCCTGAGCGGTTGCTGGGATATAAAATGTCAACAATCTCCTGTGAAGGGATAGACCGCTGCATACCTTGTCATACACTTCTGTGGCAAGGGCCTCACGATTAAAGAACAAGGCCAAGAACTTGATCCACTCAGCCCGCTGTTCAAACACAGATCACAAGTGCACAGTTACTGCCTTAGCTGTCAAAGCCACCTGTCGACAGCAGTCTTGCATGCATGTTGAGCTACTCCAAGGGCAGACTTTTACTCTGCTCTTCATAGCCTTGAGGCTCATGGCAACTGTCCAGGTAGGTAGGAATTGCTGTGTCGCTGCTGGCAAACACCTGCATTCGGTGCTGCAGGATGCATGCTTGAGCTACTGGAGCCTGGACATGAGCTCAGCCGGTGCTCTACCTTGAGGGGACCTGGGTCCGTACTAGCATCAAAGGAGATGAAGTTGGTGATGTTTGAGGGTGTCTGTGTGCTATCCAGGATGGCGTCCACAGCGGATGCTTGACTGGCAAACAGGCTTGCATTCTCATAGGGGCTTGCTAGAAGCACGACCTGCCCTTCCTCATAGAGCTTCTGAAGGCATGGCGAGTTCACATATGTCATATCCACCTCGGTTGCCGCCCTGAATAGCCCAAGGAGCTGCTAATCCACAGTCCCACAGTCTTGGGTAAGCCTTGGTGCCTTTGCGCCGACTTCAAAGCTCATCCACAACAATGCAGAAAGGTCTAGCACGCGCTCTAGTTACAAGCCAGCAAGGGGCTGCTCATTTCATTGAACAAACGACCACAATCAAGCCTCACTCAAGTACCAGGCAACAGATATGTGATATATTTGTACCCGTGGTTGACTCTCAATAAAGTACCTCCATGAAGGCCACTGGTGCAGAGCAAGTGTACATGAAGTAGGACCAGGTAGCCAAGACCATTCCACAGAGAAGGTCGGCCAAAGTGGTGCTGAGTCGTCAGCCAACATTGAGCTCTCTGTAGGCCTGCTCGTCGCAGGGATCTCGAGTGGTGTGGAGGGATGCAAAGACGGGCAGATTGGCAGCTGACTTACCTGGAACGGTGGTGTCAATAGCTGTGGTTGTCAATGGGATCTCAAATATGCGTGTGTCTGCCAGGAAGCCCGCAGGCTTAGGGGTTCCGCACTGCGAGGAGTGGTGTACGGAGGTTCAGCCAGGGCTGGCTCCTCACAAGACAGCAGCAAAGGCTCTTCCTGGAGGAACGCTCATCATGCACGTGCTTGGAAAGCCTGGCCGTCCAGAGTGATTGGCATTGCCTATCACAAGCAAAGCCTGCCTCGCCAGGCTCGCCTCTGCAGACTCGGCAATCGACATTCTGTGTAGCGCCGCTCGTCGAGCTTCTCCTGGGGGCTCGCAGTGGGAGAACCATCCCCGGCTTTTGGGGGGGGGAGGTGGGGGCGAAGTGATGGCTAACATGGGTTTGAGGCCACGACCTTCGCAATATTAGCACGGCAGTCTGTCCAGCTCAGCTAGTCGGCCCCGGCCATGCCACAAGCTGAGCACCTGCAGCCAGTGCGCAGACCTGATAGAGCACATAGGTGGCGTCGGCAAAGTTGTTGCGGACGAGCTTGTAGCTGCGGTTGTACTGCACTGTGAAGTCAAGCGCCGTGTTGACACTCTCCTGCCCGAGTGGCAGGGCCCATGGCACGCCCTGCGGGAAGAGGCCGGCCAGAGGTCGGGCTTGGCCAGGAGGGCGCGCGCAGGCGGTAGCGAGCAGGCACAGTGCGAAGGGCTGGCCACTCGATGTCCGCGAGCGGGGCCAGCAAGGCAGGCCGACAGCAGTGGGCCCTGAGGGCTCGGAGCTGGCGTTGCGCGCCCTGCATTGCTTTCAGGGCTGGGGAGCGTGGGGGTCGGGCAGGCACCTTGTAGGCCTGCGGGAAGTAGTCGGTGCCGGCGCTGAAGGAGCTGACGCACTGGCGCGGGAGGGGGATGATGGAGGCGGCGCGGGCCGCCGGGGCCGGCGGCAGCAGCAGCGCAGCGGTCAGGGCGCAGGCCAGCGCCAGGGCGGGGGCGGCTGGC
>WELB01000131.1:0-12937 GCA_009602725.1 Spirogloea muscicola
CCCTAAACCCTAAACCCTAAACCCTAAACCTTGAACCTTTTAATCCCTTTAGAGTTTTTGCAAAGTTTGCATTATCAGCCCTTTTTTAGCATCAAATCCTGACCCATATAGCTAGACTTTTTTCATTTGCACCTTAGACTTTGCATTACAGGTCATATTTCTTGAACTTGATACCTATCTGACAACTAGTCAGAAGATGTGAAGTTTCTCTGCGTTATCCTCATACCTCACCTCAAGAGCCTTGGCTGTCATCCTAGACTTTTTGCTTCACGCTTTATCAAAGTTCCATGATGCTTGTCATGTATTTGGCAATGCTCCTTGCAAGGAGGACAATTTGAGGGTTCTTTGTTGTGGAGGAAGCTCATGCTGAATCTTGCCAATGTCAAGCGAAGATCTATCAGAGTCTTGTCAAAGCAGTGTGTCAGGCTTGATATTGCCATTTGCCGTTAGTGGCATGGGAAGTTCAGCCTCTAGTACCGCTGCTAAGTAGTGAAGGCCACTCTCAGACGTGTCCGAGTCTGAATATGCAGCTACCCTCTCGACCTCCATGACATCTACCTCCTCGTCTTCGTCTGCCCTCCTTGGCTTGGCCTGCACAACAAACCATGGTATCATGAGGCAAAAAATAGAGTGCCTGCTTTTGAAGCACAAAGCCTGCCTGCATCTCATAGGATTTTACCGCTGAGTTGTTGCGAACAATTCGTGCAGCCTTCCTTGAGCTGCAGCCATGTGATGATTTATCACCCACCCGTTTCATAGCATGTGCAGCGGCCCACCCCAAGTATGGGGAGCATAAAGCTTGTAAGGAAAATGCGTGTATATTAAGAGATGGGGAGGCCATGTGTGGCCAAGTACAAAGGCAAGCACATTGTAAGGGGTCACGGGAGGCAGTCACCTTGTCCTCATCCGGCAGGATATCAAACTCGTCCTCTCTCTCAACATACTCTTCATTTTCCTCAAGCTCCTTGAAGTCGGGGGCAAAGGCGCTCCAGTTCTCGGTGTAGTCCTTCGCCCATATGAACACGACCCCGGAGTGCTGAGATACAGAGGCTGCTATTGGCCGTGTGGGGTGCCACGCCAAGTCCTGGACAGCCTCCTTGGGTCCCTCGAGGATCTTCACCAGCTGCCCAAATTCTCGGTTCCAGATGTGGATCTTGTGCTCCCCCTTCCCTGCCGCTGCTCCCACTACGTACTCATCGTCCCCGCTGAAGCAGGCGCTGCGCCAGTGAGGGCGGTTAACGGCGTCCTGGTAGTCCTTGACAAATCTGAGCAGGACCGGCTTCAACAGCTCCTCGTTCACTCCCTCAGCCTTCTTCCTCTTGTTGATGGTCTCCACATCCTTCTTGACCAGGTCGGCCACAATCGCTGCAGGACTTGCATATCCGTGGAGCTTGTTCTCGTACGAGCGAATTACGCGGTCAGTGGAGCTGGCCAGAAGCCACTTGCCGGAGCGGCTGAGGGCGAGATGGCGTACGCAGGCGCCGCCTGGGATGGAGTGCACCGCATACACCTGATTGGACTCAGTTCCGACCACCAGGACCTCGCCCCGCGTCGTCCCCACGTACACCAGGTCCCCGGCCTTGTTAAATACCGCTGGCACGGCTGCAGCCGCCTGAACCTGGCCTTGTACTGCTTGTACGGCCTGGACTGCTGGGGCCTGCGGAGGCGCCTGGGGCCCCGCCAGTGACTCGGCGGTGGGAAGCATGCGCACGGCCCCCGAGGTGAGGTTGAGGTGCAAGGGAGGGCTGCCCAAGGGGGACACGAGGCAGCGGTGGTAATCACTTGGGTGCGTACGCGCTTGCAGAGCCACGGCGTCCAGCTTGAGAGTGACCTCCGGAGCGCCTCCCCTCTCGACATCCCACAGGGCCAGCTGGCGGTCAGCCGAGGCTACCAGGAGCTTGCGCCCGCATTTGCTCCAGCTCACGCTGGTGACAGCGGCTGCGGTGCTTGCACCCCTCTCCGAGCAGAGCTCCCGCACGACACCCCGTGTGTCCAGGTCCCAGATGACGCTTGCGCCATCCGCACAGCCAGCTTTGACAAACCAGCGGGCCCAGCACGGGCAGTCGGCATCAGCAACTGGGAGGAGCCAGGAAGTGCGAGTGCTTTGCAGAAGCGGGGATTAGTGAACAGGAGCTGCGTGGCCGCTAAAGGAGCAGTGGAGTTTTTAGGGTTTGGAACAGGGGTCCAGCAGGGTGGTGGAGTGTACCTGCCAGCAGGGTGCCACGGCGGTTGAAGGCGATGCAGCGGGCAAACCCGTGCTCGAGGTACTCCTCCACAACCTCGGGGAAGCCGCTCTGGAAGGGGTCTGCGAGCGGGGCGGCGCAGCGAAGGGCGGGGGCTCAGAGGGGAGGGGCCAGGAGCATGCGGGCAGGGGAGGAGGGCCAGCAGCGGCGGGGTAGGGAGGCGGCGGCGACCAAGGAGGCTCAGGTTCATGGCCGGCGGGGACTGGCGGGCGGCGGAGGCGCGGGGGCCGCTGGAGCGCGAGGCGGCGGAGCACGGGAGGCCGGGCGGCGGCAGGGGTGCGCCTCGCGCCCCGGCCCCGCCCCGGAGGCCGCGGCAGCATGGAGCGGCTCTGGGGAAGGAGGCGAGCCGTGGTCATGTGTTGGAAAGGGAAGCCGCAGCCAGCTATCGTACACTAGTGCAAGCAGAAGCTAGTGCCTGCTGGTTGCGCTCCCAGGCACTCGCGATACACCAGCATGCTGGGCGTGCATTAGGCCAGGCTGATGGCTACCGTGGTCGTGGTCCGCCTCCTCACCTTAGCTTGTCAAGTATGCATGTGCTCACTCGAGGATATTTAGTGCCCCCTTTAGCCAACTCTCAACACCCCGTTACCAGGACATCCGCAAGGCTAGGATTGGCCTCCCTTTTAAATCTATGTGCACCGCGCGCCCTCTCTCTGGTTTGAAGCTATGCGACGAGTATGCCTACACAACGCGAAGCCATATGCTAAGGGGGTCTGAGGCCGGTTAACAGGGGTTACTGAGTGCCTCAAGTGTGACCACTTCATTCGCTGTGTGCTTAAGCGCACTCTCTGGCCCATTCGAAACTTGAGAATGCTGTTGTCTGGGCTAGCCTCTCACGGCCAACGCCCGATGAGCTGGCTAAGGAAGAGAATGCTCGCCCATAGAGAGAGAAGGTGCGCGGGGCTCATGAATTGAAAGGGAGGCCAATTCAAGCCAATACATTGTTCAGGCAGAGTCGAGTGCAGACTAAACAATGCTACATAATACGGAGACCTAATCTAAGGTACCTAAGATGACATTAGTACCCACGGGTGAGCACAAACAAATCTGACAAGCTAACTTGGGGAGCTGGAGCGCCGCCACGAAAGCCGGAGGCCTGACTTAGAGCGCGCCCTGCACGTTGATGAAGAGCCAATGCTTGCGAGCGCTGCAAACTAAGCGAGAGCCGCATTCTATAATATGCAACTAAGGCCTGCGGAATGCTGGAGTGGCCCAAGCTGCCCCCCCGACTTCGACGACGCGCATCAACCAGCCGGGCCAGATGCTGGATCAGGGAGGACCATTTCACGCCGTAGCCTCCATAGATATCCATGGCACACGGGTAAAGATGGTCCCCTCGAGGATGATCATGGTAGTGCCGCTCCTTCTTGCGCTCCGCGCTGGACGTGGCCCAGCCAGACACGGTTGACGTTGGTGCGCCAGCCTTGTATGCGTCGATCAGTACCACGTCCAAGAGCAGACGAGGCCCACCGCCCCGCGGGGTAGCGACCACGTCCAGACGCCGCACGTATGGCTTGCCGCGCCTTGAGGAGATTGGCATGATCCCAGACACCTCCATCGCCGGATGATATCCCGCCTCTCGCACAATGCCCATAGAGAAGAGGGGCTGGCAAAGCCAGCCCAAAAAGAATGGACAATGCCCAAAGCCAAAGGAAAAGGTGCCAGAAAAGGACTACACTGTAAGACACGAGACGATGCAGATGGAAGCTCAACACCCGCAAGTGAGCAGCATCATGTCAGAGAAACTCGCTACAGGGAAAGAGGCACTCCGCCGAGACCATCGCCCTCTACTGGGATCTTCGAAATAATAGTCCAAAAGCCGGCCAAGGAGGGGGCTTCAGTATCCACGACTGGACACATGCATACACAACAAGCTAACTTTGGGAGCACCGCCACTGAAGAGCTCAGTCCCCTTACTCTTTCTGTGACCCCTTCGAATTTCGTTCACTTCTTTTCGGGGCTGGCCACTCACAGCCATCGCCCTCTACTGGAAGCGTCTTCTCCTCACTGGCCACGGCAGCCAGTAGCCCAGCTAATGACGAGAAGCAAGCTGGCTGTTTGGCCTTTACAGCCCTGGGCTGGCCATCACAGCCATCGCCCTTTACTGGAAGAGTCTGCCTCTATTTCACAGCCCTCAGCCCCGTCTAGGAACTGTCCTTTCTTTCATCTGGGCTGGCCAACCACAGCCATCGCCCTTTACTGGGAGAGGTCTCCTCTCTTTAACGGCCGCCGCCCCCATTTGGGGAGCTTTTCTTATTTACCTTGTTGCATTTCACAGCTCCGCCCCCTTTGACAGAGCTGCTTCGTCCTCTTCTGGAAGAACGTGACTTGTGAAAGGCCAGCGCACAACAGAGACAAGGTCCACAAGAGGCGGGAAGTGGACATCATCCAGGCTGGCCAATCACACCCATCGCCCCTATTGGAAGATGTCCATCTATACATAAAAGCAAGCGATCACTGAGGATGGCTGCTCAATAAAACCTGACTAGTAGCAAAGAAGAAGCAGCTCTGCTGGAGGGGCGAGCCGTCCCTGCCGATAGCCGAGGGGGGCCAGCCGGGAAAGAAGCGCACACGGAAGAAGGTGTGAAGTGCACGAAAATGTCGTGCTGAGCGTCGCTAGCGCGGGCGGCTCTTCCCCTGTTCCCTTTGCTCCCATGCAGCGCACAAGCTCTAGCCCAGCAACCCGCCTGGTGCACCCTTGGCTGGCTTCCGCAGCCACTCGTCATCATCAACCACCGCCCTCTCTCCTCGGTTTGTATTCTCTAACGTTGCCGTACACAGCCAACCTCCCTGCTGGGCATACACACATCTTTTCCTGCTGGGCAAGGGCTCCGGGCAATCACCCCCCCTTGATGTGTTGACCCAGGTTACAAATCGAGTCAATTTGCAGTGAGTGATGTACGTCATCAGATGCGCTTGCCTCCGCATTTGGCCACTTTGGCCAAATACTGCAAACACGTAATCTGCCCACCCCCTGCCATTGCTGTGCCCCATTTGAAAAGCATCCTATGTATTCTCTTGTAATGTCTCTATGCTACGGGACCCGCGGCCATGGCTCAGGCTTGTTGTGTGTGCACGGTCCTGCTTCCTAGAATCAGGGTGCAGCACTGTGCAAGCACACCTCTCAAGTCAGGTCTGCGTGAACATTATCAGCAACTATTGACTGTTTGCTTCAGTGGATCACAACAGCTGTAGACTGCTTGCACTACATCACTTTCGGGCTGGACCATCCACCGTGCCACACATTGGCGAGTTTCGGTGGACGTCAGCTTGACTGAGGCTCACATAAACGGCACAACGATGGCCGTCTTCAGAGAGCTGTTCATCGAACATCAAGGCAAGGAGCAACATAATGTTGTGCGTCGAAAATGTAGTAAAGACTGTGCTTGCTGAGAGCAGCTTGCAGCACACCTTTTATGAGGTCGCTGCCAAGAAGTCACACGAAGAAAATCTTAGTCCACGGGCGTGCTGCAAAGGTATTCCACCTCTGCCAATGCAGAAATTTGCAGATATATGGAGTCAATCTCACTTTGAGAAATCTTGTACATTCTTTCAGAGGCCTCGGACACAGGGGATCACCGGGGCCTTGTGTCGAGTCTGAAAAATGACCGATGGCTCTGATCTCATCAGCGAGCTGAACCTCCAACTCGAGCCACGTGGCCTCCACCCTTTGCAGGAGTTCTGCGGGGAATAAGCTGGGACGCTCTCGGTCATTTGCAGGCCTGTATGCACAGCACGTAAAGACATCCTGCGTGCCAAGAGTGGCCTGCTTCTAGCATGGTTTTGCAGCTGTGATCACCTGCAAATCGAGGATCCAAAAGGCAGGCCTGCAATGATGGCTCTGTTGTTGCTCGACTGTTCGGTTGACTCTGCAGCTGCGTATGACAAGTTCTGCCACTATCCAGATCAGTGGTTCGATGGTCGCTGATGTTGCCCTCCGCAGGCTGGGCATCCCAGAAGCCAGTTGGTGCATCCGCGGCCAGCCGTGCTGACTGGCTTGTCGGCTTAAATTGCAGCTGCCTGGTAGCGTGCCAGCGTCGCATATCTTTTCCAGCAATTTCCACTAGATGTGTCTCCTGTGCATGCAACATCCAAGAGGGTGAGGCTGAAGATCTGTTTCTCGAGTCGTTGCTAAGTCATCCGTCCAGAGCGGCTTCAGACGTCGTGACTGACGCCATATGTTGCAAAGAACGAGATTGCATTGACCATGTGATGCATACATGTATGAGCTTGAAGCACTCATCGGCAGCGGTGCAATCGTCAAAGCGGATCATGCAGCGGCGCGCACCCAGGCCATCCCGATAGTCTGTCAAGCAGTAGCGCATCAGCAGAACTCTGCTTTGCTCCGCCCAGCCTGCTGCGGACGGCGGAATGGTTGCGGCAGTGGAGCTCATGCGAGGGCGAAGAAGAGTGATATCTGATATGTAGTGGTGCTCCTGCATGCATGGCGATAGCAGCTGATCAGCATCGACCTATGGAGGGGCCAGCTCGAAAGGGGCCAAGACCAGCGAGTGCAGCGAGGCACGGACAGGCAAAGGTGGGCGGCGCCACAACAGCGCTGCTGGGCACGCGAGGCATGGAGTTGTGCGCGCAGCGCACATAGGTGTAGGAGCCCCCGACGATGGTGAGAGTGGAGGTAGCGGAGTCGGGGCGGCTAAGGAGGGAGAGCGTGAGGGGCTCGAGGTCGCTGCTACAGAGCCAGGTGGCCGGCGGCGGGGCGGTGGAGGAGGCGGGGGGAGAGACGGGCGCGAGCTTGGCCAAGCGGACGCGCCACAGGCGCGGGCGCGACATGGGCCCCGTGCTCCCTTCAGCTCATCTGACTTCCTACTGCTGGCAGGGGGGGTACATATCTATAGCGCACAGTCTGCCTAGCCTGTGGCTCCGCTGATGTAGTCACAAACACCCTCTGTAAGCATCTGGCTGGCTTTTCAGCCTTATAACTTAAGTAGATCTTTAGATGTGCTTGCCTTTGTACTTGGCCATTTGGCCTACGTTCGTTTCCAAAATACATCCTTCTTATAGTATCAGCAGCCGCCGTTGGCGCGGGGCGGCCTGGGGCCGGCGGCCCCGCCACCATCCACCGCCTGCCCGGCACCCCTGCCTGGGGCCCCGCCTCATCCTCAACACGCCGCGAGACGAGCCGGGGGAGCGGCTACTTTCCCTGACCGGCGGCTTGGAGTCTCTAGCCCAGTGCCTCCAAAGAAGGCGGCCGCTGATTTCAAAAGGGCGGCTTTGGAAAGCCAGCCAGATGCATACGGAGGTGTTCACTACATTCGCATTCGACAGTGAATGTGGCCATC
Source organism: Spirogloea muscicola (assembly GCA_009602725.1). Lineage (NCBI taxonomy): Eukaryota > Viridiplantae > Streptophyta > Zygnematophyceae > Spirogloeales > Spirogloeaceae > Spirogloea > Spirogloea muscicola. The sequence goes on from WELB01000131.1 coordinate 7,544, forward strand.
GTTCGGAGGATGAGATCTCTTTGGCAGCTCCATGATTCTTAAGTGTTGAGGGAAGTGAATGTAATGAATCTTCTCAGAGACGCTATGTATGGCTTGGTGCGCGAGGCAGGTTATCATGCGGCCATGGAGGTGCCGGGCATCATGCCGGTACTCCAGAAGCGTGGCAGACCTTTCATCAGGCGTCTGGATGTGGTTGCTACCCCCCGGAGGAAGCGCGGCCAGATTGACTGGTGGCTTGGAAAGGCCAGCTCAAAGGAGTGGACAAGGACTGAAGGAGCAGGAGTACGAAGGACTAGGACTAAGACATCAGCCAGGGAATGCTCAGTAACCTCTAGTCAGGAGATGCAAGTCTGAGTAGCTAGCCGGCGGAAAGACGTCGCCCTGACGGAAGCTGGAGGCCGCCGCCAAAGCTCGGCCCGGAGCGGTGGGCCTCGTGTTCTCCTCGATGTCGTAATTTCAACGCATTCCAACCAGGGACACCCACGCGCACGGACTTCGGTGCAAAGGCGCGGGGCATCACTCCGGTGCTCTCTACAGCCGTTTATCGATCCGGCCAGTGCCGCATCTGGTGTGGTGCGAGAGATTGTGAGAGCAGTGCACTCGCCGCCCACAGGAGCACCGGAGCATCTAAGCGCCCATGTTCGCAGCTTCCTCCTCAATATGGGCGAGCTCGCACCGGGGGACCCTGGCAAGCGCCTTGACCAAGATGGCGGCGAAAAAATTGCAGAATAACAAAGTCTCATCCGCAAGTCCAAATAAAAGGCAAGTGCTCAGCTACTCAGACGCTCCTAGAGACAAGACAGACAGGGGGCGAGGCTGGCCACAAGGATACTGTCCAAGGGCAACGTGCAGACGCTCAAGTGGCTGCTCCTCTGCAGGACGGGTGCACAGTGATTGAGTCCCCGTGTCAGAGACATGAGCCCAGGTGGACACTTCTTTTGCCAGAGGTAGGTGGGAGGTGATGGGATCCTGTTTGCATGCGAGGCCTGCATGCCTTCAGGGTCACTTGTAGACATACGCTCCCCTGATCAGGGCCAGGGGGAGGAGCAGCCTGCAAAGGCTTCAAAGGCAGCCAAGAAGAATTGGTATATGTAAAAGTAGGAGCCCTGGAACAGCTGCTGCAGACGTTGGGCACCTTTAGATGGCCACACCACTTGGTCTCAAAGCTGAGCATTTGGTGGCCGAACGAAAGGCTTGCATGTAAGGGACGGCACGCAGTACATGGGTTGAATGCACATCCCTTCTTCCCCCACCCTCCCCCCTCCGATGTTGCCTCGCACACTGAGCCAGCACCCAAACATTGGCAGCTGGATGAACCGGGGGCATAAAGGCACCCAGTCTAATGTGTTACTCGAGACTCGTGCTACCTTCCCTCCTAGTCCGCGACACCTCATTTGTGACCAAGCATACAAATCGTTCTTCAGTGACCCAAACTTAGCCATGAGTGTGCCCCAATGACCGGACCCAACTAAAACATTCAGACTCCAACTTTATGTATAGAGGTGGGTTCGTTACGTTGGTATCAGAGGTGTCCTTGCATCTGGCTGGCTGGGATCTCTTTTGTTCACTCTAAGGCTATTTCTTCTGATGGTCTGGCACTGACTCGTCTCTTGCGAGTTGAGTCGTTTTGCCAGATGGTGTCCATGGATCTGCATCGGCAGGCTGATTGGTGCTGAGATCCTCTCGCTTGCTGCATCCACGCACCTGGGCTCGGCTTTGCCACGTGGTCCTCCACCCCGGCGGCAGGACTTAATTGCCCTGACGATTGGGTTGAGCGCTGCAGCCTTTCACTAGCCCTAGCGCGAAAGCAGTTTGTCTTTCTAGCCGTGCTACACATGAACACAATCTTATAATGAGGTGCTCCTGACCGCAAATGCTGCAGAGCATTTGCACCAAAGGTGCAGAGCATCTGCAGCAAAGCAAGCTCCCTTATAGGCCATAAGTGGTGATGGCAGCCAGGCAGAGAGGTAGAGGAGCTGATCGGGCAAGCAGGACGCCATCCCATCTGTGAGGAGCAAAAACACCAAGCACACAGTATGCGTGACGAATTGGTTGCCCAATACTCAGCCCTAAACAGCAACACGCCGCTGCCGATATTGGACCACTTGCCCTGGAGGTACAAGCCAGCCAGTCACACGTGCCATTAAAGGGTGTCGCACGTGATACTGCTGCGAACCACTTGTGCAGTGTCAGCCCCCTAAGTGCCACCCTGCCTTGATAACATGCAGGAACTGCAGCCAAGCAGGCAGAGACATTGGCTACTCGTACATATTCCCTTGCAGAATGAACCTCTTTAGAAGGAGCAAGCTGAGGACATGCGCGTACTTCATTAACTCAGCTCAACTTTGTACAAATAACTACCTCGGCATTGCCTCAATGGATGCTAAGTCCTCCTGTGAGGTGCATCAGTTGGGAGAAGAGAGAGGCAGAGTCCAATGACTGCTATAGAAAGAACAGAGTGTCACAGGGAAGGAGGGAAGAACATCAAGAGGGCTACCGAGAAGGAATAGAGAACTATGGGAAGTGATCCCGCCAATTCTGATAGTAAGACTCTCGCACCTCGTCGCTCAGCATCTTGTTCCACTGCAATGTGCAAAACGCACAGAGATGTTAGTGCCCACCGCGACACGCAGGCAGGAAACAAGCTATCATCACTTGTATCACGAACCCCTCGCACTATATACAGCTCAAACCAACAGAGCTGCCAGCCACACAGTGCTAGCAGGCCCTTCGAGCACCATAGGCGAGCATCCAAATCCAATGCAAGACTCTACGCGTGAACGAGTAGGGGGTTCTGACATTAGCGCTAAGGATGCATTTGCAGAGGGAGAACAAGAGCTGGGACCGATGTAGTGAGCACACAGACTCTGGGGCACAGAGGGAGGAGACACGCGGAAGGCGGGGTGTGCTGGTCGGGCGAGACGGCGGCGGCGGTGGAGCACTCACCACGGGCTCGTACTTCTTCTTGGCCTTGGCAGCCCTCTTCATGCGGTGGTTCTCACACACCATGGCCCAGTCGTGCCAGCTGGCGCGGGCGCCAGCGGCACAGGCGCGGTTGAGGAACTGGAGCGGAGGGCCGCGCGGGGGGCGAAGAGGGGCGAGGGTGGGGGGCGAGGGCTGCTCACTTGAACATGGTGCCGCCGGTGTGCCAGTGGTAGGGGTTGACAGCGGTGAGGAGGGAGAAGGCGAGCGCGCCCTGGACGATGCCGGAGAAGGTGTCGCGGTCGGAGTGGGGCACGCCGGGGTCGCCCGTGTACGCGGGGCCGAACATCTTCTCCATGGCGGCGGCGCGGGGCCGGGCGCCGGCCTGCGGCTGCTCGGGGTGGGGTGCGGGGTTCCGTGACGCGCGGTGCGCGTGCAACACGAAGGGTAGCCCAGCAGGCGAACGAAGCCAAGCCAAGCCGGTACTGCTGTGGTCAGAAGGGAGAAGGCGCGCGGGGCGCATGAATGAGATGGAGGCCAATTCAAGCCGACACATTGTTCAGGCAGAGTCTAGGGCAAACTAAACAGGGCTACATAATACGGAAAAAGATAATACGGTCAGAAGGAAGAAAACTGAAAGTGGGGCCACGGCTACAGACGCTCTGGACTTTGTTCATTCTTTCTTTGAGCGGGTTACTGAGTGCTTCGTGGCCACTTGATTCACTGTGTGCTTTCGAGCTTTCTCTGGCCCCATCGAATCTTGTTCATTTCATTCTTTGTTCATTTCTTTTTCCGGCCCTCCTAGTATAGGGCGTCTTTTCATGTAGCCACATTCTTTGCGCTGCATTCTTTGCAATTTCTGCATTTTCTGCCTGAACAATGTAATGGCTTGAATTGGCCTCGCTTTAATTTCATGCGCACCGCGCGCCTTCTCTCTTTTTCTAGGCTATTCAGAGTTTAGGGTTTGGGGTTTGGGGGGGTAGGGTTTCTCAGCCACCGCCCTTTCCTTGGAAGCGTCTACTCTATTCACAGCCCCGCGCCCTATGAAAGAGCTCAATGCACAGAACCTCAAGACGACACTGAAGGAGGACACTAGTACCCACGACACCGCACGTACATCTGCTGACAGAGCTGCCTCATCTCATCTGGAGATTGCCGGAGCACCACCACACGAACCAGTGGCCTGGCCTGGGAACGTCGAAGTAAGCAAGAGCTGTAATCTGATATAAGCAACCAATGCTTGCGGGATGCTAGTATGACCCAAGACTGGCCCGACTCCGACGGCATGAGGTCTGTCAGCTGGGCCAGCCGATTGAGGAGAAAGGACCACACACCTTAGCGCCATAGACATTCCTAGGCTCAAGCAGTGCACTTGCGGGCGGGCCGCACTCTGACTGCTGCTTCTAGAAAGGTCGGTTGGGGTGACTCTTTTTCGGGTGCGAGTTATTCTGACCTGCGGCTGCCGACTAGAAAGCTCCCCATTCACTGTAGCCACTTGCATTGCTGTGAGGAGATTAGCGCCTTCCAGCCTTTTGGACACTGTCCTTCTTTCTGGGCTGGCCTTTCCCACACTACCTAAAACTGGACGAGCTTCTTGAACTGGAAGCGTCTTTGCCAGTTTCCGTGGGCTGGCTTTTCACAGCCCGCGCCGGCAGAGCCCTCGCTGCTGCCTCTGGCTCTGGCCAGGGGACCCACTTCCAGGAGCCTAGCGTATCTGACCTGAGGCTGCTTAGCACGGGTTACTGAGTGATCCGTAGCTGCTTTGTTTCTGTGTGCTTGTTTTTCTTAGCGCTTCCCCTGGCCCCCTTCTCGTCCTTTGTTGATTCTTTTTTGGGCTGGCTTTTCCAGCCCCTATTCTCAATGGGCGAGCACTTTCTCTTTTCACAGCCCGCGCCCACTGGAAGAAAGTGCTCGCCCATTGAGAATAGGGGCTGGAACAACCAGCCCGAAAAAGAATGAACAGAGTACGAGAAGGGGGCCAGGGGAAGCGCTAAGAAACAGAAACAAAGCAGCTACGAGACACTCAGTAACGCCTGCTAAGCAGCCGCAGATCAGAGATGCTGGGCTCCTGGAAGTGGGTCCCCTGGCCTGGGCAGAACTGGAAGAGCCATTCTCTCCTTCCTTTCTGATGTCCACAGCGCACGCATAAATGGGGTCTCCGTGAAGAAAGGCGCACGGTGCGCACGAATTAAAATTTGAGCCTTACAAAAGTCCTGGTAATGGTGCAATGAGCTGGCTAAGGGAAAGAGATCGTGTATTAGAAAGAAATGTAGGCCAAATGGCCAGGTACAAAGGCAAGCACATCTAAAAATCTACATAACCTACAGCAGATTGACCCGCTCAATAACCACGGGTCAAAACATAAAGGTCACTACTCGATGCATGAATACTAGATGCCAGGAACGGAGCCCTTCTGCCACCTACTAGAGCTCGCCCAGCTTTCTGGTGCAAGGCACTAGCCTGAGCACGCTG
>WELB01000131.1:16796-35716 GCA_009602725.1 Spirogloea muscicola
GCCATCCCTCCTGCTACTGCTGCTGCCCAACTTCTCCTCTAGCAGCCCCAGCAGGACAAGTCGACAAGGCCCCAGTCGGCACTTCCGGCCCTCTTTCGCCCCCCCTCCATTCCTCCTGCCACTGCTGGTGCCTCACTCTTCTAGCAGCCGGCCCACCCTTTCCCCTCCGCCATCCCTCCTCCTGCCACTGCTGCCAGGCCAGGTCGACAAGGCCCTCATCGGCACTTCCGGCCATCCTTCCCAACCCCCCCATCCCTCCTGCTATGGATGATGCCTCACTCCTCCTCTTGCAGCTCCAGCAGGACAGGATGTCAAGGCCCCAATCGTGGCACTTCCAGCCCTCTTCCCCCTCCATTCCTCCTGGCACTGCTGCTGCCTCACTCCACTAGCAGCTCCAGTAGCTGCTAGATGCTAGTTGCTACGTCATAAGATGTGCTTACCTTTGTACTTGGCCATATTGGCCTTCGATTGTTTCAAATACACAAAATTCACTTCTCGTACTCTTTTCATTCTTTTTCGGGCTGGTTTTTCCAGCCCCTATTCTCAATGGGCGAGCACTTCCCTCATGAGCGGGTCAATCTGCTGTAGGTTATGTAGATCTTCAGATGTGCTTGCCTTTGTGCTTGGCCACTTGGCCTACATTTGTTTCTAATACACGGAATTGTCCTCATGAAAGGTAGGGGCTGGACAGGTAGACAGAGAGAGAAGTGCGCGCCCATAGAGAAGAAGGCTGGCAAAGCCAGCTCAAGAAGAGAAAAAGAAAAGAAAAGCTTTGGACAATGTCCAAAGCCAAAGAAAGAGGTGCTGAAAAAGGACAACACGAAAGCGCACCAGTGAACGACCCAGGTCAAGGATGAAGACGGGCGCGTCCAGGAGAGGGCGGTGACTGTGAGAGGCCAGCCCGGGGAAAATGGTGGAACAATGCCAGGGCACGGCCGAGTGGCGACGTGCCGCGGCCGCCAGATTGCGCTCCTCATCGGACGGCGGGCGCCCCCTCGTCGCCCTCCCTGGGCTTCCAGGGGAGAAGCCCCCCCCCCCCACCGCCCCTTCGGCCTCCAAAACCCCCCCCCACCAAAGCCCCCTTCGCCACCGCCTCGCCGCGCCTCCACCTCCCGCGCCGGCGCCCGGCCGCCATGGTGGACAAGGGTAAGCCCCGCAAGGCGGACGTGGTCACCCGCGAGTACACCGTCAACCTGCACCGCCGGCTCCACGGCGCGTCAGTCCCTGCCCCTCCTGTGCTCCTCTTGCACACTCCCCTCTCCCCCGGCGCGAGCGTCTGACCCCCACCTGCTGCTCGAGCACCCCTGCACTCCCCCTCACTCGGTCCCTGCCCTGCGCCGTCTTCGGCTTCCGCAGCACTTTCAAGAAGCGGGCGCCGCGGGCCGTCAAGGAGATCAAGAAGTTTGCGCAGAAGGTGATGGGCACCTCGGACGTGAGGATTGACGTCAAGCTGAACAAGCAGCTGTGGAGCCGGGGAGTCAGGAACGTCCCCGGCAGAATTCGCATCAGGGTGTCCAGGAAGAGGAACGACGACGAGGACGCCAAGGAGGAGCTCTACTCCTTTGTCTCTGTCGCGGAAATGCCGGCAGAGGGCTTGTCGGGCCTTGGTACCAAGATTGTGGAGGACGAGGACTAGGCCTCGCGTGCAGACACTGCGCTCCCTTTCTCGCGCTCTCATCCCTGCGACCGCGGGCACGGTCTGCAGGGCCCTCGTCTCACACACAGCCATATCCGATGATGCCATCACCCTGCCTGTGCGTCCGTGGCAAGCAATTGCCACTTGTAGGATTACGATTTCATCCCGCAATCCGTGCTTTTTTGTAGACAAATGACGAGCCTTGAGCCCAACTATACAACTGGTGACAGATTAGTTTTCTTGCCGGCTTTGGCCAAGGGGGCGAATGAGCCATGTGTTCTGGACTGTTGGCCTCAGCCCTGCAAGGGGCCTTGCTTTGCCCTGCAAGGAGTTGCAGTCAGTACACTCTCTCACACTCACTGATATTATGAGGGCTGAGCGGAGCTCTTGGGCCCATCATTATTGGCAGAGTCGTCTAAAATTGGTGAGAGAATACCCCTCACTGCTTGACTTTGAATGGCAATCTCTTCAGCCACGGCTGTGAGTGCCTGACGAGCGCGTTGCTCATCTGCAAACGCCAGTGTCCACCTACCATCAGCTAGCCAAGAAGCCCTACTCTGTGCAGCTGCTGCACTGGCTCCCAGTGTCCCAGTATTGGGTGATGGAATCTGCGGTGATCGTATCCGCAAGTGCAGCCAACGGTTGTGTTTCTCGTCAATCCTAGGCTGCACAGGAGTTGAGGCAGAGGCAGGGCGCCTGCATGTCAGGGCTTTGTCTGTCAATCTTGGACAGCATACCTAGAAAATCTGAAACTGCAAACTGGAAACAGAAGAGCAATGTCCGTGTTTGCATTAGACTGGCATGATAGGTGCGGCAAGTGTGACAGGAGAGGCAGGGCACTGAGACGTGGCAATGCCAGCAAAAAGAATCCCCTAAGCTTGTAGCAACCTCTTCTTGTCACCTTGTGACTGGTTAGAGGTGGTACTTCCTGAGCAACCATTAAGGAAAGCAAATAGGTGCGCAACTGATAGGAGTTGGTGCTTACTGAGCAACCAGCGAGAGGGGCAATAACTCGTACGACGCCATATCCAAGGCGAGTAGGTGCTGGCTCTGAGAGGAGAAGCCACCCAGCACAACCAGACGAGGCCACTTGCAGGTAGACAGCCCTCTCCTTGCCACGCTCGAATGCCACTCTACAGGCCATTGCGTCGCCAGCAACTGCCATCACGCGAATAGTGACCTCACAATTGGGCAGCTCGTCTGGCTGGGGGCTAGGCTGGGCACACATGCGTCCATGCGTTCTCACACATCAAGACCACCTGTGGCCACTGCCTACTCACAATCACGGGCCACACAGACCAGAGCATATGCTTCAGGCTCTCAATGTTCACTTTTATGATCGAGACCTCAAGCTGTAAAAGAGGTGGGATACCTTACCGAGCAGAAGTTCAGAGCCCTCCTGCACATGTTCCAGGGAGATACCAGCACGACCAGTGCGGGCGGCACTAGTTGCAGGATTAATGTCCATCAATTGTGGCTCGTCCGGCACCGTCCTGTGGAGTAGCAGCAGGCGCATCTGATGAAGCGCGGCAAACACCTGTTCATTGAGCATCTCAGAAAGGGCCGTCTTTAAACAGTGGTGGTGGCCAACATCTCAAGCACTGGACATGCACCATTATGAATCAGCACTCTTGACCGCGCAAATGGCTTTTGCCTGCGCAGTTTCTGCCTTTCTCATAGTAGCAACTCCATGCGTACGTGCAGCTTCTGCAGGTCGATCTGAGGAGATAGCTGAAGGACAATGTGAAGAACATCTCTATGGTCCAAGTCTGAGCAGCCCTGACCTTCACATTGCTCCGCATTTGGTCTCCCAAGGCTGCAGAAGAGTCACCACCTGTCACAAAGTACAGTCTCATGTGAAGCCGTGAGGTCCCATTCAACCTTGTAAAGAGTCTCACAGCGTCCAAGAGCACCACTGTTACATTACTTTGTCCCTACCAAGCTGGCATACACGGTCTTATGAGCTTCAGGCATTACCTCCTGACAGAGGTGCGGAGCTGCTTGGCAGCAGCACAAAGGACGAATCACGCTGCAGAGATGGAGCTTGTAGTGCTGCATTCACTAACACATGGGTGTGAGCACTGGCTGATGAAGCTACTGGCATCTTCAACTGCTGCTAGGAGGAGAAGGATGTAGCTAACAAGTAGCCCCTCATGTAATTTCACTTTGCTTCCAGTCAGCAGCAGAGGCCCCTGAGCATCAGCTCTTCTTGTGCCGCCTTGCTAAGCTCGTGGAGGTGAAGGTGATGATAGGCAGGTATAAGGTGATTCCACATTGGGCACCTTTGCGGCATATCTTCCATTCGTCCCGCACAGCTGATGGTAGAATATCACACCAGCAACTATTGACTTCTTCCAGAAGACATTCTCGAGCTGCGCTGAAGGCCGCCTGCCAGGAGCAGGCCCTCAGATATTATCATGAAGGGCCTCCTCCTCCATATAAGAAACACTCGGGAGTCCTTGTGATTGACTGAATGATATCAGCTGCTAGATCACTGACAGAATTCTAGATAGGCTGCAACCCACCCTGACTATACAGATGTTTCTGTTGCTTGATCCATGGTGACATGTGTGACAAATGCAGCCGATTGTTCGCATACCGAACAGATACAGTAGAATGTCAGATCCAGTGTCTTCACGAACTGTACCTCCAGAAGCTCCTGCCGATCCCTGCATAGCTTATATTCGTTCTCAGGCAGAAGCTGCAGCAGGAGCCAGCCAGCGTGCCACAGAGCCTCGGCCCAAGGAGGCGGTCTTCGGCAGAGAAGCGTGATGAGGCAGTCAACAACCTGCTGACGCATGTGCTGTGACTTGCTCGGCTCTTGAGCCTGCTTTGTTGGTTGAGCATGAGAAGCAGCCTGCTCAAAGCACATGTCGTGCCATTCAGCAGAAAGCAGCAAGTGGTGAAAGGACAAGTCCAAGCTCTGTACTAGGTGACATTCGCCACAAGGCACGACATTCTAAGGTGGGCGTTAAAGAAGAGAGGGATGAAGGGGGGTGGGGAGGGCGGGGGGAGGGGGAAGGGTTGGTGGGGGGGGGTAGGAGAGTCTTGTAGATGGTGACGTGGTATCCCTTCTCCTCAGCTGTTGCAAACAGCAGCGTGCTAAAGTTTGTTGTAGAGAACACCTACCACACTCGGAAAGTCTCCATTCTGAGCTTTGCAGCTTCTGTCTCTACTGGTCTCGGCTTGGGCATGATCATGGTCTGAGCAGTCATGTGATGGTTGGCCTGATGGCTGTTCATCGACAGCATCATCCCCTGAAAGATCACGCTCTGCTTCAGCAAAGTTGTGCTCAGCTCTCTGCACAGCACATACGCCAGCAAGCTTGTCACTTTGAGCACAACTGCTTGTTGGGCTCAAGTGCTCAACACGCCTGCTCCCACAGACTCACAGTGGCAAGTAGCACTGTGCTTGGATGGGCCTTTCTTGCGTTGGTCTGCTGAGGGACATAATCTGCCTTGGTCACAAGTACCCCTGGTTTTGAAACGAAAGTACCTTCTGGCTGTCCAAGCGAGACAACGCAAACCCCTGACGGAGTTGTAAAGAGGAGTCCTCCTCTGGCGGAGTAGCGAAGAATTGCCGCAACTCTTCGTCGGTCTGACTGCTTATAAGCGCTTGCTGCACAGCAAGCAAGCCAAGCATTGCTGAAAACGATACTGAGTCCCCTCAATACCTGCTCACATTCACGTCTAATGCCCTTCAAGAGGACAAGCAAATGGATGCCAGCATCAAGGCAATGTGGCAGTGGACTCTCACAAGAAGAAGCTGTTTGTGTCGTTTCTTCCTTGGCAGGATACCTAGAGCATCTAGCAGCCCATCATCCATGGCTGCAAGCACAGACAGTTGAGCTGGCATTGATTGCTGGGCAGGGAGGTAATTCAATAGAAAGACACTGTTGTCCTGGCTGGCGTTCATTTTCTTAGTTCGAGGTAGAAGTCTGCACCAACATGGGCTTCTTATGATACTATGCAGCATACGCAGGAATGGGTGACAAGCAATCTCAGTGTACATACGCCGCAAGAGAGAGAGGGTGAGTAGAAAGGAAACAGTATTCTGCTGTGTTGTTGGTCAAAGCTGAGCTGCAAATATGTTGCTGCCAGGGCTGACCTTCATTCTGGAGTAAGGAGACGAGCACGCACAAGGCTGCCAATATGAGCCTGTTGTCACCTCCCTGCAAGAATGACAAAATTGCCTCCCTGGAACAAGCCATTGCACCACCTTCATCAGGCCAAGGGCCAACCCAGGGGCTCCATATCCAACTTTTTGACATGCAGCTTCACCGGCGAAAATTCTCGACGACTAAAGCATGGACAATTTCTGGCAAGAGTCTCTGTGCAGCTAAATCTCACCTTGAGCTACCAGAGGTCGAAGCATCTTGACTGCATTCTTTGTCGCGTTCAACACTAGCCCTTGCTTTCTCCTCCTCGTGCGACAAACCTTCTGTGGCAGGCCCATCTACATGGTCTGTCTCACTGGATAATGCTAATTGGCTGTCATCGGGCTTAAGTTTCTCAATTTCAAAACTCTGGCTTGCGGCCTTGGCTGGACTTTGAGACTGTGCATTGGAAAGCTGCCCCCGAAATGGAAGCTCCACTTCTGTTGAGGAAGATAATTGCTCCTGAAAATGTCCTGCCCTTCTCAGTGCACTGTGAGTTGAGAGGAGAGCCGTCACCATCGCATCCAGGAGCGGCTTGTGAATGACTATGTGTAGAAGGCGTGAGAGCAGGTACATCCCGCACAAAGGACTTATTTGCCCCACCTGTCAGGCACAAGACCAGCCACACTCACTACTGCTTTCTTCCGGGTATGTGGCACCGCAAATGGCTGTGGCACAGGCAGGTGGCCGAGAGTGAATTGCCCGTTTGATGGTGGCAAGCCTAGGAAACTTCTCTTGTCAAGGAGGCAATAGAACATGTGTGGCTTTACACACCCAGGAGCAGAAAGGTGAGGGCTCACATTGCCTGTGCTGGAATTGGACACATGTGGCAAATCAAGGGAGCCTAGTAGGACAGGTCTGATGAGGATGTCCAGCATGTGCTTCGCGAGCAATGCACTCAAGTTGCCATTGCTGGAGCACATGATGTCATTACAGTAGTACAGCAGATCTCCAACTTCTGCTATTGCTGCTTCCAGTCTGTCGATGGACTGGCTAGATGCCTGCCCCCTGACACCCAGGATGAGATCTTGTCACATACTGCACCTTGGCAGAGGCTACTCAGCCAAGATCCAGTGAAGCACCAAGGCAACTGCTGCAAGCCAGCTAGTGCAACCAGGTGAGAAATTGCAGATACAACTATGACAAACTGACACAACCAACATAATCTGGTGGAAAATTGACAATGACTCACCGAGCAGCTTCTAGCACAAGACTGTCAAGCGTCAATGCTTGCTGCCGCAGGAAGTTGGTCAAGTCCGAGAAGTAGCCGACAGCTGGCGGACTTACTACAAACTGTTGTACGGCCTCGTCTTGGGCTGCAGCTCAGTGGCATGTGAGCAGCCGTCAGCCAAGCTGTCCAGCATCTGAGGTCACTCAGGCTATGAAGAGTGCAATAAGGGCGAAAATTGACACTGACGAATCTGCAGCCATGAGTTCAGGCCCTGCTACATCCAGGTGGCCAAAGAAAGGGCAGTGCAACTCAGGAGGTGGAAGAGAAGCTTTACTGTTGTAAATGTTGAGCGTCAGAGTGCGCACAGCAATTCGGACCATTGTCTCCTCGTGATGGAAGAACTTTATGGCTTCTGTGTAGAGTGGGAATGCTGACCCACCTTCCTGCTTGCCATTTCACTTCTGCGTCCGGTCAGTCAGACCAGCCTGCACAATTCTGGTCAGGCCAGGTGCTACCTCGCACAGACCTGGAAGACAATGCCAATGTGTCACCAGCAGAGGCCAGGCTTGCCCGATCAAACGAGCTCAGTGGAAATCTGTACCGGTGTCTGAAGGAGGAAGAATGACACTGTCTGTTTTTCAAGCTTCATGCTCACAGTCCTGGAAGCACCAAACGCCAATGATGGTGTCAACCACAGCTCTTGTGATTGGCGAAGTGTGGGTGGAATAACTCAGACCTTTCAAAGAAGCACTTGTCACACTAGGCAGGCATGGGTGAAGCTCAAGCAAGCAAATAATGAGAATGTCACAAAGACCAGCAGCTAACACTGAGGGCACATCCTTGGCACAGGGATGTGCCCAGACAGCACCATATTCCTGGTATCCAGAGAGCAAAGCACGCCCACCGCAGGAAAGAGATGTAGTAAGCCAAGAGCTCCTCATCAGTAAAGTCAAACGAGTAGGTGATGATGTTGTTGATGTACTCATTGCTAAAGAGGTAGTCTGTTGCAAGTCATTGAGACAACCAAATAGCCAGTACTGTGGTTACGATTCTGAGAGGCCAGTCATGCAAGAGACCACACTATGCTTAGACAGTCTGCGCAGTACAAACTAGTCATGAAAAAGCGACTGGTCAATCCTTTGACAGCATCTCGGCCTCTGGGCATTGTGCTGGATGGCTACTCAACGACACGACACTAAGCCACACTGTTGCGCGAGGATGAATCCAGAGGACAAGGTATGCCCAGGCCTAGACACCATGTGGGGGCTGCAGACTCCACCGTACATATCGCAACTTGACTCTTGATGTTCTGAATCATGATGCTGAGGGTTTGCAGTAGCTGTACTGCAACTCCACCACGTTTGCTCGCGCTCTTTAAGATGCGAAGGAAGTGTGAGAGTAGCTTCTGATCCATGAAGAACCTGGAAGAAGCCAATAACAAGCCAATGGTCTCAGGCTGCACCGAGAGCGCTGGCTTATAGCACAGCTTGACGTGATGTGCGTCTCGCTGATAAGCAGTGGGCATCGCCTTCATCAATTGCAGCGCCCAGCAGAACAGGCAGACCGCTGCAGGTGTGTGACAGCAGGGCTGTGCGCCTTACTCGAAGAAAGCTGGCTCGTGCTGATCACCCCAGATCATGAGCTCGGCAATAGACCTCAGAGTCTCCACAACAACACCCTGACAAGAGAGCACAGACAAAGACCGTTGCTTCAAGGAGGCCGCCGAACGTGCTGACCCTTACGCGCCTACCAGCCACCAAAGGAAGTGCGTAGAGCGTGGACAGGCGAATCCATTAGCTGGCTTGATTTGGTGCAACACAGTCAGCCTGGGTGATGACACGGCAGGCACTTGGCAAGCCTGCGGCACCCTCCGAGAAGGTGAGAAGGGTGTGATCACCTTGTTCGCATCGTTGATGACGGCATATTTGTGGAGCTGCTCATTTAAGTGCCTGCGTGGATCGCAGGCAGGCGTCACGGGGCAGCGTGAGGTAGGTGGGCTAGGCTGCTACATGATGCCAGCCGGAGGAGCGGGGACAAGCAGCCGAGGTGCAAGGTGGGAGCGTCATGCAGCAATTGGAGCGGCACAGTCGAGCAGGAGCGTAGAGCTATGCCAGGCACGCGCGACGAGGGGCGCGCGCGGTGGAGGGGTGGTGGGGGCGCGGCGCAACCTGAGCTCGTCGAGGGAGAAGCGGTCGCGAGGGCGCCACAGGGGCCACATGGCGGGCGCGGGGGGCAGGGGGGGGAGGCGCGGAGCCCCTCGGCCCCTCGGCTGGCTTCCGCAGGCCAAGGAGCGGTCCTTCCGTCGTTCAGCCCCTGGCGGCCATGGCCTTGACGACGGAACACCTCCCTTGCCTCCGTTACCTGGCCCACTGGTGGCCTTTCGCTCGTTTGCAACGCACGACCACTCCCCCCTCCCCCCTCCTGCTGCAGGCCAGCCGGGCTCTGGCCTGCAGCACCCGCGCCCAGCTCCTCCCCGCCCGCCGCCATGCCCGTGGCCGCGTCCGCCATCTACTTCCTCAACCTCCGCGGCGATGTCCTCATCAACCGCATGTACCGCGACGACGTCGGGTGCGCTGCCCCTCCGGCTACCCCGCCGCCCACCGCCCTGGGGCCTGGCCGAGCTCCTGACGGCCCTGCTGCGGCGCGCATGCAGCGGCAACATGGTCGACGCCTTCCGCACGCACATCCTGCAGACCAAGGACCTGGGGACCTGCCCGGTCCGGCAGATGGGCGCCTGCTCCTTCCTCTACATGCGGATGAGCAACGTGTACATTGTCATCGTCGTCAGCAGCAACTGCAACGCAGCCTGCGCCTTCAAGTTCGTCGTGGAGGTCCGTGGCCGCCAGAGGCCGGACTCTGACCCTACTCTCGTGGCGCAGCCTGGACTCCTGCAGACACTTCTCCACCCTTGCTTCCCAATTGCTCGCTACAGCAAGCACGCCCAGCTCGCAACATCAGAGAGGCTGAGCTTGGCCATGCCACGCCCGGCATCGCCCACAGACTGTTGGGCTCTTCAAGGCATACTTTGGCGGCTCCTTTGACGAGGACGCCATCCGCAACAACTTTGTCCTCATCTATGAGCTGCTGGATGGTGAGGCAGAAGCAGCACCACCCACCCTCCGCCCTGGCCAGCAGGGCGCGAGGCGCGACTAACGAGAGGAGTAGAAGCTGCGAGAGAAGCAGCCAGCACAGTCGACTGCAGTAAAATGAGGCGCCCGAGCCTGACTGCCGCCTGCAGAGATTATGGACTTTGGCTATCCGCAAAATCTCTCCCCCGAGATCCTGAAGCTGTACATCACACAAGAGGGAGTGCGGTCACCGTTCTCAAAGGTACTGCTTGCGACGCCAGCATCACATGCCTTGTGCTTGTCGTCTCCCTCCCTGCAGGGCCCGCCATAAGGTGTGACGCCCTCTTGATACGTCTCAGTTGCCAATGAATGTGGTCAAGGAGCGTCGTGACAATCGTCTGCAGCTGCTCTGATGTGTTTTCTCCATGCAGGCTCCAGATACCAGGCCGCCTGCCAATGCTACACTTCAAGTCACGGGTGCAGTTGGGTGGCGCAGGGAGGGCTTGGTGTACAAGAAGAATGAGGTTGAGTATCACCATTACCACTACCTTTTGTGCAGCGGGTGTGATATATATGTTGAGCAGTACCCTGTGATGGCATTGCAGCATCGCACCACGACAATTCTAGATCCTAAGTTGCACTTGTACCAGTCGCTTGCTCTATGATGCATCTGGCCGCCTCTGCAGACAGTTATCATAACAGCACGTAGCTCATCATAAGCTTCCATCAGCCCTGGGGGTTTCAGAGTACTCAATGCATGCTCGCCGCATGGGCGCTGCAATTTGCAGGTCTTTCTGGACATAGTGGAAAGCGTGAATCTTCTGATGTCCCAAAAAGGTAGCCTTGAGGAAATGCTTTCAAGCCCAAACGAGCAACTCATGTCCCTCTCAACTTGATCTCTGCATTTTCAGCACAAGCTGACTTGGTGAAGCAGTTGCCTTATTCACGTTGTAGGGCTGCGTGCAAGTTTGCGCCCTCATTTGACATGCTCACAGTAATTGCGGAACAATCTGAAGGCTCAAAGGATGCCTGACCGTGTTCTTGGTCTTTGCATCGCAGGCACAGTTCTCCGCTGTGATGCAACTGGGAAAATATTGATGAAGTGCTTTTTGTCGGGCATGCCTGACTTGAAGCTTGGACTCAACGACAAACTTGGTTTGGAGAAGGAGTCACAAGCAAAGGCCCAGGGTTCCAGAAGGTGACAAGGCAATGGCAACGGAGCTGGATGTCTGCACTAACACCTTGGACATTTCAAGTTGCTGGAGGACGTGTAGCCAACGGGTGGCCTCCGTGCACTTGAGTGATGCCGGATGCTGACTCAGCATCTTGTCTGCTGTCCTGCAGTAGCAGGTCGATCGAGCTTGATGACGTGACGTTCCACCAGTGCGTCAACCTTACCAGATTCAATGCCGAGAAGACCGTCAGCTTCGTACCTCCAGATGGTGAATTTGAGTTGATGAAGTAAGTCGCTCTTCCGTGCTGCTGTGCTTGATTGACTTTCTCTTCTTAGAAGAGGACGACATCCTGTCGTGTTAGCTGTGCTGAGTCATTGCTCGTTGTGACAACTTTGACTGGGTTGACTGGATGTGCTGCTGCTTTCTTTGTGTCTATTGCAGGTACCGCATAACAGAGGGTATCAATCTCCCATTCCGTGTTCTGCCCATCATTAAGGAGCTTGGTCGTACAAGAATGGAAGTGAATGTCAAGGTGGGTCCTTCTTGATACGTAACAAGGATGCTGCCTGTTGAACGGGAGCAACTCGACCAAATGCTCGAAACTCGAACAACTGTATTGGCATACTGCAGACCACAATCTGTGCCTCCCACACCGCCCTAAACCTGAACCCTATACCCTAAACTCCTCACAAGCGTGCGGACATAGTCTCACACAGCTTGGACATCTGGCTGGTTTGCAGGTGAAGAGTGTGTTTGGGGCGAAGATGCTTGCGCTGGGTGTTGTTGTCAAAGTTCCAGTGCCCAAGCATACAGCAAAGGCGACCTTTCAAGTCACCTCGGGACGCGCCAAGTACAATGCAGGCATGGATGCCCTGGTTTGGAAGTAAGGCCTTGCACCCTCAGACCTGCAAATGTGTCAATTTACCATGTAGGTATTGGGCAAAGTCAACTTCTGGGCTATAGGGTTCAGGATGTAGTGCTTAGGCAAGGAGGTAGCTACTGCCAAGGAGGTAGCTACTAGCTGCCCTGGTTGTCACGTCACATTCCTTTGTCGTCTCACATCTCTTGCCGTGAAATTGTGAGATCATGCCATTCGTATCATCGCCAAGCATCTGCATCGTATACCACAAACCCTCCTGCATGCGGCACAGATGTCAAGCTGGCTTGCACCTGCCTTTTTGTAACAGTGGTCCGCTGAATGTTTGCTGTATGTCTCAGAATCCGGAAATTCCCTGGACAGAGTGAGCTCAGCATGAGTGCTGAGGTGGAATTAATATCCACAATGGTTGAGAAGAAGACTAGTACGCGCCCTCCTATTCAGATGGAGTTTCAGGTATGCGCAGCGAAGTACAAGGTACCCTCCATCATAGTGTTAAGCACATCCTCAGCTGCGAGGGACATGGCCTTGATTGGGAACGGTCTGTTGCTGACTCGAGTTTGCTCTATATAGGTGCTTATGTACAAATGCCTACTTTCCAGTGGTCGTGTATGCTGGTGCACCAATTAACTACTTCTGGCGCTGAAAACAGGTACCTATGTTCACAGCGTCCGGCTTGAGGGTTCGCTTCTTAAAGGTGAGAGCACAATGTTCATCTTGTCCTTCACCTTGGCAAGCCTTGCAGAGCTGTCGGCATTGTCTGCATATGTAAACCTGGCGGGTTGTGGTATTTCTGCTCTTCCAGGTCTGGGAGAAGAGTGGCTACAAAACGGTGGAGTGGGTGCGCTACATCACCAGAGCTGGTTCATACGAAGTCCGCTGCTGATCCTTACGAGGCCTTACAGGCGCCAAGACCAGCAGAAGGCAGTAGATATTGGTATAATATTAGTGTCCAAAACTGAAATCTAAACAGAAGGGGACAATGGCAGGCCCTCAGAGAAGCTGTCGATAGTATCGGAACTCCTGCCTCCCTCAGATTTTTGCACCTGTGTGCACTCTGTGAGACCAACTGTGCTACCTCAGAAGCTGAGCTCACTGCCTGTCCACTCCATGAGGCAGCTGTGTTCCCAGAATACAGCATGTGAATACTGAGTAGGTGTCAAGAAGAAGCTCATTATAAGGGGGCAACGGCGGCAAGAGGCCAGCCCAAAAGAGATAGAGGAAGGAGTGTCAGAAGGGGTGTTGACCCGCTTCTGGTCGGCTCCCTAAACTCACTGTAGGTGCGCTGCAAATGCCTCCAAGCAGGCAGTCGAGGGCATAGGGGAGTGGTGCAACACGTGGCAGTTGAATTTGCCCTATCATGCAGCTCCTCAGCAAGTGCAGGTGCTGCCCTTCAAGTGCTCTCGAAGAGCCTCGCCAGTGTTGTCGCTTCCGCTGCCATATCTTCTACTGAGCGACTTTTCGTCTCTTTGTCCAAGTCCAGCTTCTCGGCTGACTCAGACATGAGTTTTTCACTCTCATCGACCTGCAGTAGAAAGTTCTTGCATCAACTTTACAAGGAGTCGATGCAAGCAACAGGATGCTGCTGGGATGTGATGCAAGGTGAGCACTCCTTGCACGAAAGAGCACGTGGAAGGAGTTGCTGAAATATTCCTCGCGGGTCTTACGGCGTCATAGACGTCATCGTTCTTCTTGAAATCGCCGTCTCGTCGCGGCAAGATGTGTATGTGTACATGAGGTACGGTCTGTCCAGCTTGAGGACCGTCCTGCCATGCAGGGCTCGTGAGGAATGAAAACATGAGGTAGGCAGCCAGTGCGCAAGGTGGAGTGGACGTGCCGCCAAGAACAACATGTGGCCCCTTCAGCACGAGCGCTAAACATCGCTGTCAAGTACCCCATTAAACCCTGCTAAAAAGGAACGAAGCAAGCAGCTGTTTGTCCCGAGGCCAAACTGGGATACATATGTACATACTGGCTCATAAGCGTTTTACCTGTATTGTGAACGTGAGCGAAGTAGCCTGATGATGGGTCTCCAACTTGCTGCCTATTCTCTTTGCAAGCAGCCACAAGTCGGTGGCTTCTTCAGCTGTAAGGTCTGCATAGCGGGGTGCGACCCTTCTTGGGAGAACGAGAACGTGCTAGAGATCCGTCAAGGAGAGCCCCAGGCTGCCTGATCAGGGCTGGCACACTGTGGCCGTGCTGACCCACCAAGCTGGCGATGGTGTGTAGTAGGACAGCACTGTCCGACTGCCCATTTCCGCTGCTCTCTGGCTGCTTGCTACGCCCAGCGGACTGTGGTGTAAGCTGCTAAGCGGACCACAGTGTAAGATGCTAGAGCAGTTGCCTGAGCGTCGGGCTGCCTGCAGCAGGTGCCAGGGCAGTGCCCAAGGCCTGATGCAGCTTGCTGCTTGCACCATCTGAGCGCGAGCGACACGGCAGGAAGAAGGCAGGGTCGGCAAGAAATTTAGCAGGATATATGGCCTGCACAAGCATGGCGGGCACGAGGGCCATTGCTCAGGACGTTCAGATTCTGGACGGCCATGGTGAATTGTATCAGGTCAATCACGAAGGCTGCGAGCCTCCGAGCGGCCGGAGCAGTCGGGAAGAGCAGTCGAGAAGGAGGCGGGGAGCACTTGGTGCTGAGAAGCTCCTCACTGAGCCCGGCAGCCGGGGCTTGGCGCAGGCACGAGGGCAGTGGCAGCACAGTGGGGACCTGGGACGACGGGCTTCATGTTGACGATCGCCGCTGAGAGCCGGGTGCTGAGGAACACCTCGGAGGCGTGGAGCGGCCAGGGGCCAAACCGGAGGTTGTCCAGAGCGGCCGAGGAAGGCTGCGGGCGAGCAGGAGGGGGCAATGAGGGGGGCGGTGAGAATGGCAGAGGGACTCGGCGCGCGGGGGCGCAGAGGGCGGCGGCGCTGGCTGGAGGGGGGTGCAGACCACCGGCGGCGGCGGGGCNGCACGCCCAGGCCTCCCCACACCGCCGCTGCGATGCTCGGGTGCACCGCCTCCGTCACCACCTCCGTGCGCAGCCGCTCCGCCACTGCCCACACCTGCACTCCCGCCGCGCCCCTCGTCACAACCCCAGACCCGCACCAGCCCCGCGATGCGCGCCCCCTCCACATGTGCCAGCCTCAGCACGTCACGCCCACCTCGCTCGAATAGTGCCGCACGATTGCTCGCAGGTGGCCCAGCACGCAGCCCTGCCACTCCTCCTCCTCCTGGGCCTCCGCCAGCTCCTCCTCCTCCGGGCCCCGACCCCTCTTCTTCTTCCTCCTCCGCAGAGACCCGCTTCCGTTCTCCTGCACCTTCCTGCTGACCACCAGGCAGCCCACACAAGTGCTAGACGTTGGACTTAGCCGAGCAACGCATCAGAGCTGCCGACGCTGCACGCTCAATTTGTCAGCAAATGTCAAGTTTACAATGCCCCCTGTACAGCTGCTCATAAGGGAAGGACAACAGGCCGGCAAGATCACCAGTCAAAGCCTGGCCACAAGACAAGCAAGCCAGTCTCCAGCGGGCTTATGAGCGGCACATCAGGTACCTGGGCAGCCCATTAGCGTTGTCTGGAGGGATGCCCTCTCCCTTCCCGACCTCCTCGTCCTCCTCCTGTTCCTCTTGCATTGGTGCCGGACCATTGCCCGCCTGCTCCGACGCCCGTAATCGCTCATCCAGCAAGGTCACAAACCCCTTGCAGACCGCCAAGAAGAGGGCCTGGCAGCAGAGGCCACGGAGCACAGCTTGCACCTGAGGGACCAGGCTGGACAAGAGGGGCACAGCTGGCATCAGACTGCACTCTCTGATGAGCACAAGCAGGTTGCAGCTCCCCACCTCTTGTTCTTTCTGGGCGTCCTCTAGCACGGCCTTCTTCGCTGATGCGGCAGCCTGAGCACTCGCAGCCTCCTGCAACAAGCTTCTGGCCCTCTCCTCTGCCTGCCGTACTTTCAGATCCTCGCCAGGCCCTCCTTCAGTGCTGGCAACGGCAGCAGCAGCTGCCTCGGCCTGGACAGAAGCCCTGCTTGCAGCTGCAATCAATGTAGCTGCAGCCTGCTGGGCAGAGGCCACCTGCTTGCGCACATCCGTGGTACGGTTGCTGGTCTTGGAGATGGCATTGTGCAAGACCTGTGAACCAGAGGGGAGAGTAAGCCGCTGCTTGCATCTGAGAGGAAGGACTCAGGCCTCAGAGCCAAACAGGAAAGGAATAGAAGCTCGCAACACCTCACCTCCCACAGGTGGTCGGACGTGTGAATGCGCAGGCCGTTCTGTGGTGACAAGCTGAAGGAGCTGATGGCCAGGCTAGAGACGACACGGATGCCCATCAACCTGTCAATGACAACAACAGCCATCTGCGGCGACACCTGCCAGAAGTCCTCCACGCAAGCCAAGAGTGCCGCCTGACCGTCGTGAGTTGGAGCCAGCTGTGACAAGATGACATGAAACCTGCAAAGCTTGCACACCGTGGTCAGCGCAAACACAAGCCGACATGGCAATTGAGGCCAAGTGATGCAGTTGTGCAGCTTGCGGGTCTGCTTGTGAGTCGTATGCTGTACCGCTCGAGGGCCGTGAAAGTGTGGGTGATGCTCTTGGTGCCGAGGTGCAGGAGTGTGTGCATTACCAATGCTAAGGTACGGCCAGGTCCTAACAAGGGCTTGACCGTGCTCTCGAGCCATGCCTGCACCTCCCGCGTGGGCCTCTTTTCTTGCACAAGCCCCACAAGCTCTCCTGCGAGCTTGACCTCCTCCTCTGAGCCTCTTGCTCCTTTCCCAAATTTGAAAACCGGCGGTCCTCGTGGTGGAAGCAGCCGAACCATCGCTGGGCTCGCCTCCAGGCTCTGCAAGCACCACAACCCACCTCAGTTGGACTCGTCGACTCGAAAGCACAAGGCTCGAGCAGCAAGGGGATGGACCAGGCTGGACGCACCTCCTTCACCCGATCCCAGTGGCTGAGCCTCAACTCCTTTTCCAAGACCTCCGCACAAAAGAGGCGCTGGGGCGACCAGGGGGCCTGCTGAAGTACGTGGCTCCACTCCTCCCAGGGCCACACAAATTGGAAGTTTGACCTGGGCAGCACGGCAGATAGAAGCCTGTGAGTGTGCCAGACTACCAGTACATGATGAGGGGCCAAATCAGCAACTGCAGACATGGGCACAGCACGCCTTCCTCATGGCGACATGCTGGTGAGAGGAGCTAACAGGTGATGGGAGAGCCATTGGACGAGGCGGGAGCGGCACTCCACATCCAGGTCGACCATGCGATGGAAGAGAGCTCGCACAGCACTTGCCACCACCGGTGGAAACGCCCCAGGCAAAGCCTGGCGCAAGGATGCGGACATACGATTAGCACACGAGCTGACGGAAGGCATGACACAAAGCATTCGCGATGTGCTGTGTTGATTGGGTGTGTGAGCTGGGTACCTTGCAAAGGTCAACCATTACAATCGTGTAGTAGATTGCTCGAAAAGGCGGCCTCGGCAGCAAAAGTAACTGCACATTTAAGGACCCAACCACAGCAGCCCTGTCTACGCAGTCAGCAGCTGCAAGGGCCTCTAGCAGGACACTGCACTGCGCGAAAGACGACATGCATTCCAGCTGCAAGCCGCCAGCATGTGTGGGCCTTGACCTGTGCAAAGATGGCCTCAGCAAGTATGTGTTCATAACGGAAGGGTACTGGAAGGCCCACTAAGTAGGCTGCACACTCCTTGCGACTGCCACCGGTGAAAATGACTGCAAGGGTCAGCTTTTGCGAAAATGGCATGCCTGCTGCTGCTGCCATAGGCAACAAGGAGAGAAAGTCCAACAGATGACATGGCACGTACGAGGCTCACAAAGCTGTGAGCAGAATTACCATCATCTACGACTGTAGATGATGGTAGCATCAGCAGTTGTCTGCCAAGAGGAACACAAAGAGAGGCCCACCTCAAGCAAAGGTTTCTGAGCTCACCAGCCATTGATGTACAAGAGTACGTCCATGATGTACTCCTCAACGATGAATCGGTCGATTGGGTGCAGACCCTGCACTCAAGGTGTCTCAGACTATACCAATGCTCCTGGCAGAACATGCCCAGCGGTGAAGTTGGATGTAAGTCGGAGACAGACTCACGCTTTCTGTCTTCGTGGGAGGGAAGATACGCATCCGCCCAACTCTCCGTGGGTAGGCCACCCGGGCTTCATGGTGCTGACGGTGCTCGATTGCCCTGTCTGATGGTGGCTCGGGCAGCTCTGGCCGTACAAGCTCAGGAAATGCGTGCGCATGACCCTCACTAATCTCGTCTAGGAGGCCGTCTGCCAGCTTCGGCACTGCACAGACTCCACAATAGCTCAGTAGCTGCACGGATATCACGCCAGCGGCAGCAAATAATTATGCAGCTGCAGTGGGCATGCTGCCAAGCACAACAAAAGTGCATGGGACTCACCACTTTCTGCGGACCACCCACTTGCCTGGAGGGCTTGGACTCGCTTCCAGAGATCTGCTACGTAGTCCTGACAGCAACAGACTGGCCAGGTTAGGTCTCAACCCAGAAAGTGGTCTGACCACCCTTGAAATAGTCCTAGTACGAGGCAGGCTTCTCGCCAGGGCGTTGGCACTACAATGACATGCTCACCTCTGTGGAGTCGGGGCCTGCGGGAGAAGGAGGAAATGGACAGAAGGCAGGAGCCGACAGCTCTGTGCGAGCCTCCATGTAGGATTTGGCATCTGCCATAACCTTCTCTAAGAGCGTTGCATTGACCTGCACAAGCGAGCATGGGCAATTGAGCAGTGCGCTTCACACTTAGTTTTTGGCGGTGACATGTCATCCACGGGCACAACCCCTGAACCTCAATTCCCACCCCCCCCCCCCCC
>WELB01000131.1:44044-61755 GCA_009602725.1 Spirogloea muscicola
CGCCGAGGCCGCGCTGCAGGCCCTCTCCGCCGCCCACGCCGGCGGCCGCGCCGTGCCCCCCGGCGACGCCGCACGCCTCCTCCAGCTCGCCTTTCACGTCGGCAATGCGCAGCTCGCCACGGCGGTCTTCGCAGCAATGCAGGCAGCCCCCGCCACTCCCGCGCCCCACCCAGGTGCATGGCGGCCCCTTCTCCAGCTCCGGCCGGCTCCGCCTCCGGGGCCATCCCAAAGCTGGCCCCGGCATGGCGATGCCTGAAGGCTGCCACCCCGTCACCTTGGGCTGCTGCCGCAGAGCTCGTGTGGCCGCGGCCCGGTCCCGAGGCGCATGCGGCGCTCGTCAAGGGCTTGGCTGCGAGCCTGCGGGTGTCGGATGCCATCTCCGCCATTGGAGACCTCCGCCGCCGCGGCTTGCCTCAGAGGGACGAGGTTGGCTACTGCTGCCCGGGCTCCTTGTCTCTCACGAGCATTGCGCCGCCCTTTACACGCGGGGTGGCAAAAGCTCACGTCACGGCACCGCCCATGGCAGGTGCCATTCGGAAGGGTGGTGAGGTGCCCAACATGCGGCAGACCTCTAGCTGTTGTCCAGCCTCAGCATGGCACGCAGGTCCACCCCACCACCACCACCACCACCACCAGCAGTTCCTTGCCGCCAATGTGAGCTTTCTGCCAGGGGGATGAGCCTCACAAGGGCTGTGCAGAAGGTGGAGCAGCCTCCCTCATTCACCCGCATTCCCATGGAACTCACCCCAACAACCCCCCCCCCCCCGCACCACTTTCAATCGCGCTGCTGCAGATTGTCCCATGCGCCCACTGCCGATACCAGTACGAGCTCCTATCGGGTGACGTGGTGACTAGCACCTCCGAGCCCATCTCGTGAGACAACCTTTTACAGAAGCTCGACCTCCACAGGGGCCGCAGGCCACATTGCTGTCATTGCCGTCTTCAGATCTTGTCTCGCACTCGCGATTCGTTTCAGGCAGTTCGCAGCTGGGTCTCACTTCTGGATAGCCTGGGCGATGAGGCAGGGGTGACATGTCGGTATTGGAGAGGGGGCTGCGCTTCCTGAGATCTTGGGGTCGAGCGCAACCAACCGTGGTGCACTCTCTGGTGGTAAGAGGCCCGCGGCAGCATACATTGCTCCTTTGGTTGCACATGCCAACAACATCACATTATGGCACCAAGCACTTTCCCCCCCTGGCCTGGCGCTGGCAGGTGAGAGCACCCAATGGAGTGGCAAGGGCTGTGCGCTTTGCCACAGCCAGCCCAGACGTGCCTGCAGGAGAGGGCGAGCGCGTCACACTCGCCTGCGCTGCCCCCAAAGTGGCTCGGCAAGGCTGGAAGAGCACAAGAACTCCAGGCAGGAGGCCAGGAGAACCCATGGCACTGCTATGCCATGCCACTGGCGAGGAGAGCGTGCTGCTCAGGCCGCCAGCTCGTGCGGGCAGCGGTGCGGCTCTAGATTCATCCATGGCAGTGCCACTGGTGCTGCTACTTGGGGCTGGAGATGCTGCCACTGGCCTCTTGGACCCAGCATTACCCCGCCTACTGGCCATCTCTGTTGCCTCCACTGCCTTGGCCGGCTCGGCTTTCAACCTCTGGGTCCTGCCCCGCCTCAACCAGGCAATGCAATGACGACCTCACCTACATCAGCCTTGAGCTGCCACTTCTCAGCTGTGCTTGCGACGGCGTTGCTTTGACTGACTGCAATTTGTGCTGCAGCTTCCAGAGCGGACAGCAGAAGCGGCAGCTGTCCGGCAGCAGCTCCTTCAGCAGCATGACTTCTTGGCAGGGCGGCTGCTAAGTCTTACTCAAGAAGCTGCAGACGAGGTGCCATCACCCTCTTATCTCCATAATGTGAGGCTTCTCCACTTTGCGAGGGGGTGATTGTGTTCAACATGTAAGGCATGCTGCTCACACAAATTGAATGCATGCACGCCAACAGAGTCCATTGTATCCTGGATAACCTGCAGCTGGACACTCGCGTGCAGGTGCGCATGCTTGCACGCATGTGCCAGCTACAGAAGAAGATGGAGGCCATGGCAGACCCTGCAACATACAGGTGGGCTTCAACAAGTGTCTGCTTCAGCTGTGACTGTTCCTCCAGCATCTTCCTCCCAGACTGCTGCTGACCGCATCTCTGTGTGCACTGGCCCATGTAAATGAGGGGAGCAGCGCCAGGCTTGGCAGAGTAACCAATGCACGCAAAGGGCTTGAGGAGCGATTATCTGCTCGCTTGGACCTCATTGACAGCTATGCCAAGGTCCTCATCCTTCTGGCACTCTTCAGCTGGATGCAATGCCTTGTATACATGCACCGTACCATTGCATGTATCTAAGGTGAGGACCCGGTGCTGGATGCAGGTTGAAGCAATGATTGAGATAGAGGTGGAAATGGATCTTGACGTCATTGCTGCGGAAGCTGCAGGAGCACCGGTGAGACAATCCTTGCATGCTAATGGAAAGGCATGCTTGAATGCTGGTGGGGTAGGCATGCATGACTCGCTCGCCTCTGCAAACCAAGGCAAGAGATGTGCTCTCTCCGCTCTCTTACCAGAGGCGAGCAGCTCACCGTGGCACTCTTGAGGGTTGCAGGCAAACATTGCTGAGCAGATTGAGCGACTCATGGAGGTGGAAAGCCTACAGCAGGTAGTAACACCTGAATCACTGACCCAGCTCTTGGCCAAATAGACAAGGTAGCCACGTTGACAAAATTGCCGTGGTGGTATTCGCAGGAATGGCGGCAACAGGCGGAAGCAAGTGATGAGCTGGAGAGGCTGTTGCGCTCTGCACCTCCTGTGGAAGTCCTCCAAGCCAAGTAGACCTGAAAGGGCCTCCTATTATAGAGGCCCGCTGTTGTCTTGATTGTCCACGTCTGCTTGGCACAACTCTGCTCCCCAGCAACCACAGGTCCAGTGATTGTTAGCACCCTTGCCGATGTGTACGACCTGTTTTGCGGAACAAGAGCTTCGGACGGATGTCATTCTGGTTTTGCTACTGGCCTCCTTCCCGCCATGACTGTCACTGGACGCAATGAGAATGCGACTCCATGCAATCAACACCCACTCATGCGTAGTATGGACAACTACAGCTTTAGATGCTGAGGTGCAGATTTGTACCTCAGCAAGCTGTCAGGTCTTTTGGAAGGACCAGCGACTGTTTGATCCACCTTCACTCACTCCTTTTGGTCATCATTCTCACTCCTGGTTAACGTTCTTTTCTTGAACTGTTCTGGCCCTTCGAAGGGCAGACAAAGCTTCTTGTGTCTCGTAACCAACGACCAGTGTCTGCCTTTTTTTCAGCAGCTTGACATCTTGCAGCTTTTTGAGGTGCATAGCCAGGAGTGGGCTCATGCCCATCTGCAGAAAGTATTGGGGGCAAAGCATCAGTTTACAGCAGTTGACCAGATCAGAAATATCTCAATGGTATGGTTTACATACGTACTGGTCTGATGTAGGAGCACGCACCCCAGTAGCATAAGAGCGGGAAAGGCCTCTTGGAAGTAGAGGTTGATGCAGCTTGGCCACAAGTTCCTGCTCAGATTAATGACACGTCAGGCCATCATCCAGGCAAGCTGCCCATGACTTCAATGTGCATCCTGGGGTCGCAAGGGGAGCCAACCTTTTGAAGCCTTTGCGCAAGCCCTGTTGTAGATTTCTGATATATAGACGCATTGCCTGAAGAACGTGCTGGCCTATCCTTAAGGCGCCCTGGCTTTAACGTCTCTTCTAGCTTGTCCTCGTCCAAATCCAGCCCCAACTCATCCGCTTGGCGCTTCAACCATGTGCTTCTAGCAGATGCCTGAGAACACCGTTCCTGTCTTTGGTTGTCAGAGTTAAAATTGCCAGCGACTCCTCGTATTCAGCTGCTGTCGGCTTAACGACAAGTGCCTGCTATGTACATGGCTTTCCAGACGACGCGAAACAAACCTGTGAGACCGTGTGTAGAACTTTATCCAACTGAAGGGCCAACACCACACGCTCCTGTACGGCTGGCAAGTATGACTCGTCCACCGGGAAACTTGGCAGCCCTGCCTCCTGCAGTCAGGCAGTCAATGCTCTTCAGCAAATGCCACCTCATGGCCAGTCTCTCGACACTCACATGGATCAGCGGTTCCTTCCCACCTCCTGGAGTGAAAGACAAGAAGGCGGGTTGCGTGACCAGCATGCAAAGAGGAGCACACCCTGGAGAGCGCCTTGCAAAGGGCTCGATACTTGGCGCGATCCTTAGGTGACAGTAACACAATACTGCACCCATCCGTGGCGGCTCTCGCTGTGCGACCACATCGATGTACATAGACCTGCAAGCAACCCAGCTAGTCAGCCTTGGAGTATCATGCCACTGTATCGTGCTGTAGACATCTGCCGGGTGCTGGACTGCTCACATCTGCTGCATGGGGCAGTTGATAGTGGACAACGGTGCGGACAGCTGGAATGTCCAGGCCCCTTGCTGCAACATCTGTAGCCACCAGCACACCGTTGTTTGACTGCTGGAAGCGGTCCAGGTGATTGAGGCGCTGGCGCTGCTGCAGCTCAGCATGCAGTGGCCAGGAGGGCACTTGCAGAAGCCGTAAAAGTGCAGCCACCCTGCGCACGGCCGAGATTGCCGTGCAGAAGACAAGAGTGCGGCCAAGGCCGTGCACTGCGAGCACGTAGTACAGTGTCCTGTCCTTTTCTTCCTCTAGGCACCTGACACAAGCCACGTTGGCAAGATGCTCACAAGATGATAAAGCCTCCACGCTGCAACGCGGCAAGGGCATATCACAAGATGGGAGTCACAAAGAAAGACCCCACGAGGTGTTCCAGGCAATCTGCAACAAATGCGATGCTTGTCAAGCACTTACTCAATAACAGCTTCCTCAAGCTTGCCCGCCACAATCTGCGTTGTTGTGAGGTCTACGATGGTGGCTTTCCGGCT
Source organism: Spirogloea muscicola (assembly GCA_009602725.1). Classification (NCBI taxonomy): domain Eukaryota; kingdom Viridiplantae; phylum Streptophyta; class Zygnematophyceae; order Spirogloeales; family Spirogloeaceae; genus Spirogloea; species Spirogloea muscicola. The sequence continues at coordinate 48,958 of WELB01000131.1, forward strand.
GATGCCAGCCTTCTGGATGAGTGACGCGATGTTCTTGGCAGCAGACTTCTGCACCCGCTTGCTTGTCTGCACCAGAAGCTAAGTAACCATCAGGCCTTAAAGCACGTAGTGGACAGCCAAGCTGGCTTTTGGTGCTCCATGTCAAGAGAAGACAGTAGAGATGCAAGGCAACCTGCGCATGGGTGCTCTCCAGCTTCTTCTTGAACCCTCCAGGCAGGGCCAGAGTGGCAGAGAACAGTAAGACTTGCCGCCTCCTTGCCACTGATGGAGCTGCCGAACCTGCAAGAAGGGCCACGCCAGAGCATCAATAAAGTCGAGCGATCAACACAAGGTGGCTGCAGGGGTATTAGAGCTGTCCTTTAAAAAGACTGCCAGAGTTCATCATGGGCTGCCTCGTACCATTGGCATCAGGAAGCTTGGAGCCGGCAACCGGAGGCAGCATTTGTAGAATGAAGTCCAGCTCCTGAAAGTGCCCCTTCTCGACCATGCGGTCCGCTTCATCTAGCACCAGGAAGGACAGCTGCTGCAGCTGCACAGCGCAAGGGTGCATATCTCATTGGCAGGAAATTTCTGACTACCAAAGCTTCCAGAGATGCACTTGTCGCAAGCCATACTCGCAAGGGTTGCCTCTTGCAGGTAAGATGTAACACGGAGCAGTTCGACAAAGCAAAAGTAGGGGTTATCACTCACATCCATGACATGGGGCTCTCCGGAAGAGATGAGCTCCCAGAGGCGGCCTGGAGTTGCCACCACTACCTCTGGCCGCAGGCTCAGGAGGCGCTGCTGCTTTTGAGGTGCCATGCCCCCAACAAGAGCAATGCATCTAATGCCTGCCACCTTGCCCACCGCCGTCAGGTGACTGCACACCTGCAGCGCGAGTTCTCGCGTCGGTGCCAAGACCAGCGCTCGCAAACCCTTCACCACTGCTTCACCGCCTTCAGAGTCTCGCTCGTTCAGCAAGCGGTGAAAGATCGGAAGACCATAAGCCAAGGTCTTTCCAGAGCCTGTCTCGGCTGCTCCCACTACATCCTGCGCAAAGGCTTGCTTCTTGTCAAAGCCAACTAGAAAGTGGCTCAGGGCGACTACCTCTAAACACTAAACCCTAAACAAGGAAAGGGAGGGAAGAGGATCTGCAGGCACAAAGTAGCAAAGACATGTTTGCGCAAGCTCAAGACACGTGGCTTTGGACTAGCAATAGTGACCCCAAAAATCCACATCACCACACACCTCAGTAAAGCAAGACAGTAAAGAGCATTGCTGCGACTCCACTAGTACAAGGGAGACAGGATAACCACATGACTTGCAAGGAAAGGGTTGAGGATGAGAAGGACTATCATACACAACTACAAGCTGGGCAGTGCACAAATGGCACATCACTGAAGAATGATGGTAGGGCCTCAAAGTGTGCCGGGATGGTATACGAAGGGATCTCACTTTGCCCCTGTGCGCCGCAGCAGGGATGCACGCCTTTTGGATTGGTGTTGGGCACGAGAAGCCCAGCTCGGCCAGCGCTTTTTGGATAAGGGGATGAAGCCTCAGCTCACTCCAGCCCCCTCCAATGCCTGCCCCATGCATCTCTCCAGCTGACTCTCCAGCCAACTCTGCCCCTGACTCCTGCAATTATCAGCAAAGAGCTTTGAGGCTTGAACATTGGGTGGCTCTCACTTCACGTCCCACTCCAGGTAGCCTCGATGCTGAGCCTCACCTAGCCATCACCTTGTAGAGGTGCTCATGAAGGCCTAGTCTTTGGTCCAATTCAACAGCCTACTTCTGTGCAGGCCCTTGCTGGGCTCAGTGGGCGACACTAACCTGGAGCCGCTCGTCTGGCAAAGCTGCTGACGGCGCTGCCACGGCTGCTCCTCCTGCTTCTGTCCTTGAGCCACCCACACCGACACGATTTTCACGATCGACAGCCTCTTCAGGCGACTACTGACACGCGTTTTACTCTTATGAGGCCACCTAACGGTGGCTGATGAGCAGATCCTGGTGTGTTGTTGGCGACGACACAATAGTGCCCACAGCCGCCGCTCAGCAGCCCTCAGAACGCTCACCTGAAAGCTGAGCAGCAGAGGCTTGGTTGGACCCCGTCTTTGCGGCTCGCATGCGGTCCTTCCATTTGGAAGCCTTGCGCTGCTTCCGTGTCAGGGGCGCGACTTCTCCTGCTGGAGCCACGGCATCCTGCACCTGCTCTTCGTCACCAAGCTCCTCCTCAGGGCCCGTCTCCGCCACCTCAGTGGTCCCAACTCTCGCATCTATCTCCTCCGCCGTGCTTGTCTGCTTGTGCACAGATGCGGACAGCCTTTCCTTCTTGACACGTGAAGCCTTCCCAGCTGCCTCAGCAGCGTCGGGCTTCGTGCTGCTGCTCTGTGCCTTGCGCTTGCCGAGCTTGTCTCGCGCAGCTGTCTTGGAGAGGCTCGCCTGTGGTCGACCTTCGTCCCTAGGTCCGCCAGGCAGGCCGATCCCCGCCGCCTCGGCGGCCAGGGTGAACACTTCGCCCTCAATCTCCTCAAGGCCCGCAAAGCCTGGCCACCAGGGACATGGCCAGAGCCAAGTAATTGAGGGCTCGGAGGACCAAGGGCACGCCCAGCCAGCAGGCGCTGCCGCTGGCGCTGCCACGCCACGGGGCCCGGCACGGAGGCCTGAGCAGGGGTGCGGCAGGAACCCAGCTCACCGAACTCGGTGCTGCCGACAAGGAGGTCCGCAGCGTCGACAGGCGTGGCGTCCTCCCAGGGCACGTCGTCCTGCCAGCCTGAGGCGGGGAAGGCGAGCGCGGCCGGGCCGGCGGAGCGCGCGCGGCGGCGGGCGGCCGCCATGGCTCGGGACGAGGCNCGGCCCGGGCGGCGTCCGAGGTCTGTGCCTGGGACGAGGCCTCGCAAATCTGGAATCCCAAACCCTCGCCACTCGCGGGGACCTGCTCACGGCGGGGCTCCCATGGCGGCCGCCGTTGCGCCTGCACCCGCGCTCGCCGCAGCGTCAGCCGTTCCCCCGCCGCCGCCCGAGCTCGCCGCCCTCCTGCAGGCACGACCTGGCCAAGGACGGCGCCTCGGCTGGCCCGGCCTTCTCCAAGGGGCTCCGCCCTGTTCCGCCTCCCCTGCCGCGGGCTCCGCGCGCCACACGTCGTCCCGTCTGCTCAGCTTCCTCCTGCGTGCCGCGTGGGCTGGCAGGCGTGGCAAGGCATGGTGGAGAGAGTGGAGGCCGCGCTGGCTCTGATCTCGAACTTCCACCACAGGCCCCTGGGTGCCAGCAGACCAACGCCCAGCGTCACTCTGCAGCGGCTCAATACCAGCGTGCAAGACGAGTTCGTTGCAATGCGGAGGCAGCTGAAGGACTTGGAGCTGCTTTCGGCAGAGCAGGACAGGTACATCTGCGCACCATCTCCAGCCTCTCTGTAGCCTGCCGCTCTGTTCGTCAATGTACATCCTGTGCGTCGAACTCAACACATGGCGTCGATGTCGCGGAGGGTCCGGGCTGCTTGACAGCAGTCAGTCAGCCTGTTGCAGCCTCGAAGAATGCGATCTCGTCGAGACGGAGCTACGAAGCTGTCGGGGACAGTACGGCAGGTACTGTCCAGCATGAAGCGGGGTGGCTGTTTCAGCCGCGCCGCGAGCATTGGGTCTCTTTACAAAAGGTTGAGCTGCTTGTCGTCTCATTCCTTCACCTTTCATCATCACTTTCGCCACGAGCTTATCCTGGCTGGTTCTCTTGAAGTGCGGTGACTAACTGCAGTAAGGAAAGGGAGAGTGGCCATTTGCAGGGGTTTGCTCTTACTCATCACCGCCATGCACCTATTTGCAGTCTTCGAGTGAAGCTTCGGAATGCAAATCTGCAAGCGCATGCGAATGAAGCCCTGCTGGCAAAGCAAGAGGCGTGATTCCGTGCCTATGCTCTCCATTGATGCTGCTGGCAGTGCAAGATGTAGTCTTCAATCGATGTGCTCTCTGGCTACTCTTTCCAGTGGCAGTTGACGATCAATGGACCTTCGCTTGTGTTCATGAGAGTTATTGGCAAGGCAGTGAGAGTATGCTGAGAGCTCGTCTCGCGATGGCTCTGCTTCCAGAGGGAGCTGCTCTTGGGTGGGACTGAGGATGCTGCAGCTCGAAGACAAAAGCTGCAGTAAGTTCTTCAAGTCCACATCGATTTGCAAGCAAACTCAGCATCCTTTTGTCAGCGTCTCCGACGCTCAGGATAGCCCTGCTCCAGGTCAGCGCGCACTCAAGTGCTGAGAGGTGTTTTGGCTTTGCCTTGTCCACATCCTACTTTGACACTGTGGAAAGAGCACATCTGTGCGTGCAGGACACAAGCTGGGATGGTCGACACAGCTGAGAGTGTCACGGACAGCCTCAGACGTACTCGACAGCTGATGGCTCAGGTGCCTTGCCTGCTTAACTGTGACAAGGTGCATGCACGGTGCAGAGTGCACCTTGGTCTTACTGCATGCTTGGTAGGTGGTTCAGTGCCTTGCCCAACACCTCCTTGACGAGGCTGTGCCACCTACTTTACTTCTAATCAACACAGACTCCTTGTGCTCCTTTGCATGCCAGACTGAAATTGACCTTCCACAATATTGTTCGTCTCTGCAGGAGGTGGCACGTGGGGGACAGACGCTCGCAGTCATGGGTGAATACTCTGACCTTATAAAGCATCCCATGTGCATCCACTTTCTTTATCAGCTCTTGCCACAACTCTCGGAAGCTGGCAGCCTCTAATGCCTGAGTGATTCTTGTCATGGCCTTGTTTCAGCGGAGTCGCACCACACGTTGCAGAAAGCTGACGAGGAGTATAAAGGGCAAAGGACGCTGCTGAAAACGACACGGCGCTTGCTCTCTGTTCTCCAAAGGCAGGATGTGCTTGATAGGTACAAACGAGGGCATGTCACTGCCTGTGATCCTCTAATCTCCACCAGATGCACTAAGGCCTCTGCGAGGTTGCGGAGGCAGACCGCGACATTAAGCATTCCCCAATGCCTGATGTGTCGGCCACATCTGGGTGCAGGCTGATTCTGGTGGCAGGACTGCTATTCTTCCTGCTGGTGTGCTTCTACATTCTCAACAAGCGCCTTGGCTTGGTGCGGTCTGCTCGGCTGCTGCTGCAGCAGCAGCAGAAGCAAGAGGCGCCTGCAGCAGCAGAGGTGCATGTATATGCACGGCAACCGGCAGCCGTGGATGCAAACATGGGCAGAAAGGGGCAGCAGAAGCGCGAGGCGGCTGAAGCCTTGGGGCTGCAGGAACCTCCACTGCTGTTATCAACCGCGGTGGATGCAGAGGCGTGCAAAGAGAGGCTGCAGGACCAAGAGGTGGCTGCAGCACAGGACCTGCAGGTGCAGCAGCAGCAGCAGAAGCAAGAGGCGCCTGCAGCAGCAGAGTTGCATGTATGTGCACCGCAACTGGCAGCCGTGGATGCAATCATGGGCAGACAGGGGCAGCAGAAGCGCGAGGCGGCTGAAGCCTTGGTGCTGCAGGAACCTCCACTGCTATTATCGATCGCAGTGGATGCAGAGGTGTGCGAAGAGAGGCTGCAGGACCGAGAGGTGGCTGCAGCACAGGACCTGCAGGTGCAGCAGCAGCAGCAGAAAGAAGAGGCGCCTGCAGCAGCAGAGTTGCAAGCATTTGCACCGCCGCCGGCAGCCGTGGATGCAAATTTGGGCAGAAAGGGGCAGCAGAAGCACGAGGCGGCCGCAGGCTTGGGACTGCAGGACCTTCCAGTGCTGGTATCAACCGCAGTGGATGCAGAGGTGTGCGAAGAGAGGCTGCAGGACCGAGAGGTAGCTGCAGCACAGGACCTGCAGGTGCAGCCACCACCAGCACTAGCTGCAGAGGCACAGGTAGGTGAGGAGGATGCGTTGCTGCCAGCAGGCAGAGCACAGGAGCAGCGGCTCAGAGAAATGGGCAGGGAAGTGAAAGGTGGTGAAGAGCGGCCGCCGGCTGCAGAGTCTGGAAGGAGGGGGGTGTCGCTGAACCTGCACGATGAGCTGTGAAGCGGATGCGGCTGAGGTTGAGACCCAGTGCTCGCCGGTGCGGATGGATGGGAGGAGGGGGGTTGGGCAGGATAGCGGGGCTCTGCAGCCTGCGCTCTGCCCGGGGGGAAGAGCCGGTGGTGACGGCCGGGAGCCTTTCTTCGGGCGGGCTGTGGTCGCGAGAGGTGCCGGCAGCGGCCGCTGCGCCGGCGTGTCGTCGGGAGAGGATGGCGGGCGGTGCGCGCGATTGGAAGGGTGGCCCATTCAAGCCAGCGCATTGGCAACTAAGACTCAAGCGGCTGCTGATATTAAAAGAGCAACGGGGGGAGAGGTGGTGCGCGCGCCGGTCTCCACCACCACAACGACGACGACGACGACGGCAAACGACAACGGGAGCTGGCGGCGGGGCCCCCGAGAGACGGGTCCGCCAGAGGCCCGCGGCGGAGGCACGGGGGGCCACGTCGGCTACGCCCCTCCCTATCCTCATTCTCACCCCCGCTCCCGCTCCCGCTCCCGCCGCCGACCCCTCGCCGCCGCCGCCGCCGCCGCTGCGCCCCGCGACCCGCTCCGGCTGCGNCGCCCCAGCATGGGCTGGGAGGGCCCCGCCTTCCTGCTCCGCCAGTCCTCCCTCACCGGCCAGGTGCGCCCGCCTTCTCGCCCCGCCGCCCACGCGCGCCTCGCACCAGGCTGGCCCTCCCACGCCGCACGGCGCCGGCTCCGGCGGCTGCTCTGCCGGGGCCAACTGCCACCTGCGCGCTTGCTGCCAGCTCCGCCCGCACACCGGGGGCCCCTCCCACAGCCCCTCACCCCGTCCTCCGTCCGTCCTGCCAGGATTACTACAGGACTCTGGGAGTGGACTACGAGGCCACTGACGAGGAGATACGAACGACCTACCTCCGACTGGCGCTGGTGCGTGCTTGTCCCGACTCGACCTCGGGCACGGGCTGGCGTTCTGACGCAGCAACATCTATCATGAGAATATCTCCTTGCCTCGCCGTGCAAGGCAGCGCAAAGGGTTTGCAGCTTGTGTCCATGTACTGTCTGCTACTTTCAAGGGCACAGGAAGCAATCTGAAGTGGTCGGCACAGACTCGACACAAGGCTACTTTGGTATCATGCCCACATAGAAGGGCCAACATTGACAATAATCACGTGCGTGACTTCCAGAGGTGGCACCCAGACAAGCACAAAGGCGATGCGCAGGCAACATTGCGATTCCAGGAGATCAGCGAAGCTTATCGAGGTATAACTCAAGATATGATGCATCGCATTGTCCTATGCCGGCCGTCATTGCTAGTCCAAAGCTCTTGGTCCGTTCCCTGGTAGTAGGCCTGGTTTGTACAGTGGTCCTGATGACAATGATGTCGGTGCTTGACATAAAGGCTTCACATATTGCACGTGTAAGATTGCTTGATCGCTGTTGCAAGTTAGTGGTTGCCACTGCACGGGCAGGGACTGCGAGGTTGGTGGCACAGCTAGAACCTCATGTGGCTGCTCACATGTCGTGCTGAAAGTGAACGTTGTGATAGTGCAGTCTTGAGCGACCCTGCCAAGAGAGAAGCATACGATGTCCGCGGTGATTATGACGTAGGGCTGTACAGCATTGGGGTATGGTCCCTCAGCGTTTTGGCCTGTCAAGCTGCTTCACCACCACCAGTGGCCTCCTTATTTCCTCTGTGCTGCATTCAACTGAGGCATATGCTGCTTCTGTACAGTTCACGAGCTGTGACGATACCTCTCAGTTATGCATCACCTTCTCCTGGGTTTGCAGGAATACTTGGATCGATTTAAGTGCCTCATACTCACCTGCAGTGGACTAGGGATCAGGAATCAAGCAGACTGGTACTGCTCCTTGCAATGCTGTACTTTTATCTCATCAGTGTGCTGTGCCTTGGTGTTCTTTCGACTGGTACCTGCCTTTGATGTAGAAGGATCAACTGCTTATCAGGTTGCTGTGTGGTGGGCTTCGCAAGGCGGTAACATTACTTGTCGCTGATCTGCTGGTGATTCTCTCTGAATGTACATGGCAGTTCACGGGAGTGCAGGTTATTAGAGAGCGCAGTCTCCCTGCAATAATTCTAGGTCAGCTGCAAGGAGTAGCAAATTAGGTCAACGTACACATTCAAACGGAGCGATGCGCTCATGCCACTACCACTCATTTGCAGGAGTTGGATTTGAGTTGTGAGCTGGAGACATGCAGGGTGGGTTCTTTGGCATGTACAGATAGGAGGTTCAGACAGGAACACTGTGAATCTCCATGATGCCTTGCCCATCTCGCAAGGAGCTGGTGATTCTCTTCATTGCTGGAGGGTCAGATGCACTGCAGTCCAGGGCCATAGACTGGCCGTGGGCGCTCGAGGCCACTCCTTGGATTGTATGCCGTGTACTTTACCAGGATCTGACATTTTTTACTGCCGCTATTAGCTGATGTCATAAGCCTTGCTCCCAGCTAAGCACGTCTGGTGATCCTGTTTTGAAAGCCTGCATATTGGAGCTGCCACCGAGGCATCTAGTCTTGTTGTAGGTAAGCTGCTGATATGACTTGTATGTACGATGTACAACAGCTGAAGAGCGTAGATATGTTGTGGGCACCACCTTGTTGCTTGGTGTTGAGAGCTGTCCTTTGGCTATGCATATCTGGCTCTCTGAGCAGTGGAAGCTTGAAGACCAGAGCCGCCAGCGGGGCATCTGCTTTTGTCGAAGAAAAGCTGCTACAGTAGACCTCAAGTGCTACACATGCATGAGGTACCCCGACCACAAGCACATGCTCTCAGACAACTTCCACTGCACCGCCGCTATTACTTGGTGCTGAAAGCTCTCCTCAAGCTAAGCTTAAAGTGGCTTTTAGGTCCAGGAAGCTTGGAATTTAGAGCCACCAGCAAGGCATCTGCTCTCATAGGCAAGCTGCCAATGTCAAACATGAACTGCTTCGCATGCACGACAAACAACACTCCTGATGATAGCACGCGCTTGTAACAACGACCTTTACCTGGCAATTTAGTAAATTAGAGGAACAATTCTCCATGGAACTGCAGAACAATACTTCTTCCAAGTCTCTCCGTATTTCTGCCTGCAGCGCGCCTCATCCCGCCGCTCCCGCCAGACCAGTAGTACCAGCAAGTATGCAGGGTAAAGATAGGGTACCAAAGAACTGCAAAGGTGTCACACGGTTGTGAAGGAGACGCGCAAGATTGCAATGTATGCTTGGAGGTGGTTGACCTTGAAAAGCCTGTTGCAGACAAGATTGCAGTGTGTGCTTGGAGGCATTTGACTTTGGCAAGCCCATTGCAGATCTGTCTGCAACTTCTTCTTGACCTGGCATTAAGTGGCCCCACAATATACCTTGGACCACATGGGAGACTGTAAGAGAGTGCCAGGATGAGATCTCCAAGGTAGTTGCAGTGCCTCGCAATGCCCCTGTGGTACGACAGGGCATGTCCTCATCCACTGTACAGTGCTGTTCTGCCAGTCTATCAGCAACTAAAGTGAAAGACGAGACCTCAGCTAGCCACCTGGCAAAGCCTAATAGTAAGGCCGCAGAACACAATCCTACACTCTCATTTCTGCAGATGACAATGATGGCTGGGTAAGTTTGTCAGAGTCTGGGTGCAGTTGGTGTGACACCACCCAAGGAGGAAAAGTATTCTTGACCCTCACCAATAGCCTGATGCCAGGAGTTTGCCATCAATTACCCTTGGAGGTCTTCCCCAAATGAGGGCCATGGGATTCTGCTTAAATTTGTGTTTCTGATTGTTGGCTCCGCGGAACACAGTGAATCTGTTGCAAAGTATCCTCCAAGCAGCCAATTACGAAAGACATACGTGTGAAGTGGAGGACTGCAAATCGCAGCAGGTATGTGGAAGGGGAGAGAAGCAGGGGCATGAACTGCTGTTGTAAATGTAGTACAAGTCATCTGAATAGCAGGCCTGTACCCCACAATGAACATGGTAGTGATGCTGGCAGCAGACATCGGGGACAGCTCCACAGGGTGAGCTAGCAACCACCAAGCCTGACATACGCAACACCGCACCACTCAAGCTTGTCCTGAGACGCCCACTGAGGACTGCACCTTGACCTGAAGAGATCAGCTGCTACAATAATAAAGACCAGATGAACAACTCTCACAGAGCAGCACAACTTTGAGTTCCAATCAGGAAAGAATTTCGGAGCTGAAAGTGTTACCTGCATAGAGAAGGTGAACGGAATCCAGACCATGTCCCCAAAGATAAGCATAAATCCAAACCTCTCGGCAATCATGTCCCAGCTGCTCAAACAACCACATAAATAAGCCCAGGTCAAGCTCTTGCATATCAGGACCAAAATATGCCATGGAACTCAACACGCCTGTAAGGCCACTCTGTACTAGGCCACTCTGTAAAAAATGTCAAGGGCATAAAGAGCCTACGTAGATGTGATGTTCTCTTCAAACCAGAAGTAGTCAAAAATGTAAATCTGCCAGATGACGAGACCACGATGTAAGCGTTCTAAGTGCAGCGTCTATAGTGCAGCTGGTCACAGGGTCTGCGGCGTGTCTTAGATTTTTGTTTGATCATATCCTAGGGTGGCCAGCGATGCCAGGCTGTGGAGGACAAGCTGGAGATGCACACATACAAATGAAGGCTTGCCAGTGTGCACTCTATGTCAGCTGAGGTCACAGTGAGCGCAAGTGGTAAGGACTGACAGCTGTAAAGGCCTGGTACAGAATCATGGACAGGGGAAGACCGCCCCGGTGCTGAAGCTGCTTGGCGGCAGCTGAAAGATTAAGGAGGAGCCAGGCCATCATGGCAAGCCTCAGCCACACGAACCTGCGAAGACAACCACGCCCAGCAGTTCACCCGGGAGTCCATGGTGGACACTGATCAAAGGTAAAATACTGTGGCGACACGAGCATTGTGTAACTTGCCAGCCATGAGTGAGTCATGAATAAGTCAAGCACCAGGTAAGGGAAGGCTTGAGGAGGCTGACTTGAGGTTGAGGCCAAGGAAGTGGGGATTGAGCTGCACGCCAAACCAGCTGCAAGCGAGAGCCACTATGAGAGCAACAACAGCACCCTGCAGGGCCGAAGGGTTGCCGTTATCGGCTGCAATCGCAAGCCGTTTAAGCAGGACTGGATGCTCCACCTTTGCTCCATCTAACACTTGTGAAAGCAATGTGGCCCGTGGTGAGCCAGGACGTGCTCACAAGTCATACAGGAAACTGGAGGTGATGTGGGGCCTGAAGGACGCATCCTTGCTTCGTGAAGCCCGCCCACTAAGGTACAAGAGTAGCGAGACCTGGTGCTCAGCGTGACAGCAGCAGGCAGGCTTGAGATAGTAGAGGCAGGGGCACATATCTCTGGCTGCCTGTGCCACCGAGCACAAGACTTTCCGCTGCGGTCATGGATTGGCTGGGCTTGGCGCGAGTACGTGGGGGGTTGACTAACCGCAACAACGACGAGGAGGGTGGTGGCAAACAGCTCCCCGCCAAGGTCTGCAATGGCCTGCAAGCACAGGGACCCGGCCACAGTCGTGGGTCCATGCATCGGCTCGTTGCCCTGTGGGTCAAGACCACCGCAGCCTGGGAAGACGGGAGCGCCAGAGCCTCCGGCCGGCCGCTTGCTCGCGGCAAGCTGAAGGCCAGATCCGACTAAGTAGGCCGTGCACAGGAAGCAGCCGTGCTGCAGCCAGCTTGTCGGAGACAGCGCCGGGGGGCTCGCGCGCCGGTGCAGCGCAGCTGGGCACACGACAACGCAGGAGCGCCTGTGCTGCAGGCACTGCTGAGAGGCAGGAGATGAGCAGCTGCTGCTGGCCTGGGGGCAGGCGCTCACCGAGGGGTGCAGCAGGCCAGCCGCAGCGGCCGCGGCGAGCAGCGCCAGCAGCAGCAGCAGCAGCAGCAGGCCTGCGGCGGGCGGGTGGGAGCGGTGAGTGAGCGCGTGGGAGAGAGGCGGGGGGGCAGGCGGGGCTGGGGGAGCGGAGCGAACCGTTGCACTTGTAGTGGAGGCGGGAGCCGTCGGGGAGGCGGGCGCCGGGCACGGCGCGCCCGGGCAGCAGCTGGCCCGCCGCGCCGCCGCCCGCCAGGAAGGCGCCCAGCACGCCCAGCTGCGCAGCGGCGCGCAGCGGGGAGGCGACCGTCAGGAGCGGGGTGGCGGGGGGCAATGGGGGCTGGAAGTATCGGGGGAGAGGGGGGCGCTCACGGCGCGCAGGGAGGGCGGGGCGGCCAGCGGGCAGGCGCTGCGCTGCCAGGCGCGCAGCAGCGCCGCCGCCATACCCGCCCTGCGCCGCTGGGCCCGAGCTGGCGAGCTAGCCAGCTCAAGAGAATGCGGCTGCTGATATTGAAGAATCGGCTGTAAGCTGCCAGCCAGATGCATACAGGTGTTCGTGACGGAGCCAAAGGCTAGGCAGACAGGGCGCCCTCAATACCCCCGTGCCAGCAGTAGCAAGTCAAATGAGCTTGAGGGGAGGAAGAGCAACCCCGTTGCGCAAACCAGAGGCTGCTGCAAGGGCGCGACCAGCCCGGCGATACAAAGCAATCGCCTGGGACCGCTGTAGGCACATAGATGAACGAATTCGCTCAAGGCGGGAGAAACCGGCTGCTGGTATGAAAAGAGCGGCTGTGAAGGCCAGCCAGATGCGTACAGGTGTTCACGACGGAGCCACAGGCTAGGCAGCCAGGGCGCTCTTAGTACCCCCCCGTCAGCAGTAGGAAGTCAGATGAGCTGAGGAGAGGGAAGGCGCGCGGTGCGCATGAAGTCAAAGTGAGGCCAATTCAAGCCAATACATTGTTCAGGCAGAATTTGCAGAAAGTGCAAAGAATGCAGCGCAAAGAATGTGGCTACATGAAATGACGCCCTACACTAGGAGGGCCGGA
>WELB01000131.1:65190-115648 GCA_009602725.1 Spirogloea muscicola
CCGCGCGAGCCTGGCGCCGTGGCCCGCGCCGGGGCAGTTCGAGGAGGGGGAGCTGGAGCGGCCGCGGTGGACGGGCGACGAGCCGCTGTCGCGCGCCGTCAACGCGCTCATGCGCGTCCGCCCGCTCTTCGCCGTCCTCAAGCTCGCCGCGCGCCGAGTCCTCATCCAGTGCGCCCGCGCCCCTGCCCTGCGCCCTCCCTGCCGCCCCCGCTTTTGGCACTCGCGCCTGAGCAGGCCCGCGCCGCTGGCGCAGGACGGCGGAGAAGAACGGCGTGCCGTGGCGGGAGATGGCGGCGCGCACGCTGGCCGACCCCGCGCTGCGCGCCGAGAAGGAGCTGGTGGAGGACAAGTCCCTCGCCTACCCGGACTGTGAGCAGCCCCCTCTCTGCCCCAGACACGGGGCTGCCGAGAGGCACCTGAGCTGCACACTAGCATCTCTAGCAATGTACATGCTCTCCACATCCCTCCCTGTATGCACTCCGCTGGCTTATCAGCAGCCGCAGTGTCCTCAATTGCTCGAAAGTGCACAAGAGGGCCCGCCGGTCCTGGCGATGGCGCCTCGTCGGCACGGAGACGTGGAGTCATGCGTGGGTGCTCACGCCGCACTTGCCGCAGATTACCTGCAGGAGTTTCACGCCTACAAGGATGGCAACCTGTGCTGGGAGGTACGTGAGAAGACTGGCTTGCTCGCCCCTGCACCTCCCTGACGCCAGCCCACCCGAGGATGCAGTCGATTTAGCACTCTGCCGATGCTTGCTCAAGAGCTGAGGTAGTGAGGACCGAAATCGACTTAGCAGTGCCTGCTGGGCGGCCATGAGTAGCAGCGCACTCAGGTCAGGTGCTCCTGTTGCAGGCTGCCGCGGAGGTGGAGGCGGCAACTCTCTCCATGTGCAGACGAGCGATCCCCACTGCGGCTTCTGTAGGGGAGGCTGTGGAAATGCTCCGGGGCGGATGGCTGGGGGCCACTCAGGCCCACCACCAGCGCCACTCAGGCGGTTTCCCGGTGAAGGCCGTGCTGGACATTGGTTGCGCCACAGGCGCCAGCACACGATACCTTGCCACGGCCTTTCCAGGCGCGCACGTCACGGTATGGGCTTGAGCTTGTCAGCTGAATCGTGACAAGGCTCCCAGTTGAAGAGGATGCTCTTATTTGCCGGCCCAAGTTCGCCACACTGCAACCACAGGATGCAGTTTCTCAGCATTGGGGTTGTGGCTGCCAGGGTCTGGACCTCTCGCCGTACTTCCTGGCAGTCGCGCAGCTCCGTGAGAAGCGAGAGGCTGTTGCAGAGGGCCGACAGCCCATCAGGTGGCTGCATGCCAAGGGCGAGGCAACCGGCCTCCCATCAGCTTCCTATGACATCATAACCTTGTCGTTTGTGGTACTGACCTCATCTCCTACTGGCTCAAGGACACTTCAGCCTGCAAAATGATCACGTAGCAGCAGGATACATCTAACTCCAGAAGTAGGAAAGTTGAAGCAGTTCTCCAATCGTGCAATGTGGACGTTCAGTGGTCTCCACATTGTTGTTGTGCAGATTCATGAATGCCCATCAGCTGCCACATTGTCACTTCTTGAGGAGGCAAAGCGATTGCTCCGGCGGGGAGGCACACTTGCAATCACAGACAACTCTGTAAGAGAGACCATCCTTTTATACTGCCTATATACACTCTGAGTGCAGTGCCAAGCAGTGCTTGGCTGCATCTGTGGAAAGACACAACAATGTCAGGAATCCAAGAAGACTTACAATTGCTACTTCTACACGTGGTCGCTTGTTGTGGTTGTCATGACTGTCTGTGACAATAATTTCTCGGCAATGGATGCCATATCCTTGGACCCTTGGCTGGCCTTGTCTCTGCAGCCCAAGTCGAAGATCATCCAGGTAAGATGGCAGGGTCAACTTCAGGTTACTCGGGTGTGATCAGCGTGCCAGTCTTATACCACACCTTGTGAAGGTTCCACCACTTTAAGCTTGTACTCGATCACTTCTCATTTGGATTCTCAGCATCGTTATGTCCTGCTGTTGCAGAATCTTCCGCCTGTTTTATTCACACTGATGAAGTCCACAGAGCCATATACAGACCAATATTACCAGCTGGATTTAGAAGAGGCCATGCGCGCAATTGGGTTCAGTAATGTCCATTCAGTGCTCTCTGATCCAAGGCATCGCACAGTGACTGGCACAGCCTGAGCCAGAGCGATGCCACGCACTAGCTCAGCCACTGCTAGTCCACTTTCTTGTCGCGTTTCAATCTTAGAAGCAACGGGCTCCTCCACCAATAGAGGGTGCTTGCTTTGCAAGCAGGTAGTCCTGTAGGACGCTGTCAAGGGACACTTGTAGTGGGGCCATCTGAGTAATACTTTGTGTATCAAAACAGAGAATGCCAATTGTGGCTGCGTTGCTAATGTCAAGGCATCATCATCTTTCATCATCCTGGACGATGTGTTGTGTGCCAGCATTTGCTTCTGCAGCTGACAAAAAATGTTATCAATCACCAGGACTGATTCTCTTGCAGGTAGTCTACTTGTAGGGTGATCTCATGCAGCCCAAGGGCCTACTGGGCTGCATTCACGTGCAGGGTTGACATTCTGCTCGAGACCACATCGCCAGTGTATAATTATGAGGAAGTGGCTATCCCAAAATGGGACAAGGGCTGGAAGAAGCTAGCCCAAAAAGAATTGACAAGGTTAAAAGGGGCCAAACTACGAAGGGGTCAAAAGCACTATAACAAGATTGATATAGGATGACCCGTCCTCAGGACGCCGGCAGCCGCTGGGTACACTCAATAAGTACGAGTGAGGAGCCTTAAATCCGACAGACTAGCTGCCGGAATGCAACCCCCCTGACGAAAGCCAGAGGCTGGAGCAAGAGGGGTGTCATGTGTCAGAAGGTGTCGAGGTCTACTGTGTGCCTTCAGACAGGGATAGGAACAACTTCGACTGTGAGTGTCATGCTTGCCAGGACTACTGACGTTCCCAAGCCTCCAAGTGTCCATCCACCACTAATTTGCATGAAAGACTCAATCTCCTTAAGAAAGCTTTGCTTGACTTCGGCCATGTAAATCAAAGATCACAGGACCGAGTACTGGGTTCGCGGGAGGAAGGGGTGGAAAGTGATGGCTGATAATGAAGGCGGAAGAGCGAAGGTGCTGCAGGCTATCAGTCATATTGGAAAACTGAGGGAACAGTGGTCTGGCAGCTCCACAGCACAGCACGGCTTAAGATTGCTGCAGAATTTGGAACATGTATCTGAAGCTGCCTACAGGCATTGCTTCAATTATTTCCTGTCCTCTGTGAATCAGAGTTTCGCACAAAGGTGCACAAGAAATTCCTGCTCCGCTTGTTAAGGCTGATATGGCAGGAACATAATACTAATATGCACCACAGCTGCCCTTCGAAGTGCTATATACTCGGAGCACTCATGAGTTCGTCCTCAATCACCTGGATACACTGTCCAACAGATCTACCTGCAGTCATGGCCTGCACAAGCTTCTGATGCACGTTGCGATGACGTCGCAAGAGTGTAACAGTATTGAGAATTGCCCACCGAACCTGCGCATCTGCCTTCTTCTGTGTAAAACCCAGACCTTTCATGATACTATCCAACTGCACAAGCACAGAAGTAGTAAGACAGTGTCATTTAGCTGGCATTGAAGGGGGTGTCATAAATGATTCCAGCACCGACTGCCATCGCTGCAAGTGCAGTCTCATTCTCAGCTTCAACAGGTTCTCTTCTATGGTAAGCCAAGCCTTCAAGAATACAATACCTGCATGACATCAGCTAGTCCTCCTTCTGCAGTATTGTACACCAGATACTCTGTGGCCACGCCAGCAAGCGCCACACATGCAAACTTGTCGAGCATCTGCGAAGCCAAAGGCACCCCATATCAACACTAGGTGCAATAGCTGACAGTGTGCTTGTTATCTTCATTGTATCTCCAAGGTAGACCATGAGCTGGCTGCCAGAGCTTCGTTGGATCTTGGACTTACACTGGATGTCAGTTGGCCAGAATTGACCTGCACAAGCAAAGCAAATGCAAATGAATGAATAGCGGCTGACTAGAGCTCATCGACCTGATCCATGCTGGGCACTAGACTGCAAAGAAGCCATCACGAGGACTTCTCACTGGAAGGTATTCTCAAGCAGTGAAGCTTGATGATAGAACGTATCTATAGAATACATGAGCCTACATGAGACACTCGAGGACTAAGAATGGGTTGGTTTTCCACAAGGACAAGGTTGTGCACACTTCTTTCTGGAAGTCTGTGTCTACAAACTGAGTCCCTGCTTGCACATTAAGCGCTGCATAACGTCGCAGCGCATCCAGACTCGATAGAGTGTAACCCTTGGGCAGAATCCCAAGGAGGTAAGAGACAAGAAAGTGCCCAGCCTCATGCTGCAAACAAAGACAGGAACAACTAGTTGCACTCATCCTGATGCATCCAGCAGTATGATGCTGCTTATCAAACTGCTGCGACATATGTCAAGCAATGCCGGCAAGAGCTCGTAGCTTGTGCCGAGCGCCATAAGCTGAAAAGAAGGCTGAATGAGGTGAAGGCCAAACAGTGATTGGCGTGAAAGAGACTTCTTTCTCACCTGTGCTACTCGTTCCTTGTAATTAGGGCTGAGAACTCGGCCCAGCGTGTCCAATATGAGAGCTTCAACTCCACCTCCAAATGCGATCTGCAACGACTACAGGCTTCATGTGAGCACACGGCAGGGTCTAACCAGTTGCCAGAAGTGGGCAGGCTATGCAGCCCCTTACAATGACAGCTGACACTCACCTGCTGTAGACCAGCTCATGCATGCCAGAGCGTCGCAACAGATTCAAGGTCTTGCCTCTGCCTTGCAAGGTCTTCCAGCATGCATGGCAGCTAGCTCGCAGGATACGCGTCTCCATGGTCGCACCGGGCTCGCTCTACCTGGTCAGCCGTACCAAGAAAGAGGATGGGCACCGCAATGCCCAGCAGCTGGAGCTGGTCCAGGTGGAGGCCCTGCCAGAGCGCAAGCAACCCCGCGAGCCCTGCCAATTGGAGGTTGCGCTTCACGCCCCCCAGTGTGCTGTCCACCGGCGCCAAGAATCTGGATGTCTCAATCTTGTTGAGACGAAGCTCCTCCAAGGTGTACGCCCGCTGCGGCACCTGTACTGGAAAGACCAGGGTGGTCAAGCACGCCCCTATCGTGGCTGCCATCACCACCACTCGTCCTGCCCGGTGCAGCGCAGGAGCCCCTTGCGGTGCACAGCATGACCGGCAGCATCAGCAGTACAAGCGGACGCCGCCTGAGGGTGCCGGGAGTGCGTTGCGGTGCGGCTGCTTCCCAGGTGCACAGGAGAGCGACCTGGACCTGCGAGGCCGTGCCGAAGCCCCGGAGACCGCCCTCGGCCACCTGCAAGGCCCGCGCCAGAGCGAGGGCCTTGTCTTCGTGGCCGCCATCCAGGCTCTCGTCAATCAGCTGCAGCGCCTCCTGCCTGCGCCCCCTCGCAGTGGCACCGCCAGCTGCCACTGCTCGTGAGGCTCGCTGGGACGGCGGGCCGCGGCGGCTGGCGTGCGGGGCCCAGACGGTGGCGCAATCGCCGCGCGCAGCGCCCGCGTCCTCGGCGCTCGCCTGCCCATGGCGCCACTGCGGACGGCCGCGTCGTCCGCATCACCGCCGTCCTTCAGCCGCGAGGCGCCCGCCTCAGCGGACGACAGCTGCGCCAGCTCCGCAGCCTTCTCGTCGAGGGCGCGGCGCCGCGCGGGGGGCTGCCGGGGAGGCGGCCCGCCGGTTGGCCCGNGCGGCGGCGGCGGCGGCGGCGGCCATGGTGGCGAGAGCCGAGGTGGCGGCGAGCCCGGCTGCTGCAAGCGGCGACGGAGGCCGGGGTGGGGAGGTGGCGCCCGCCACGTGGCGAGCCAGCAGAGCGCGCTTCTACTGGTCCTTCCACGGACGGGGGCCATGGGCCGGCCCGGATCCCGCTAGAGCGCCCCCTGCTTCTCCGCCCTCCGCCTCCGCGCCCCCGCCGCCAGCCCCGCGCTCAGTCCGCGTGCTCGCGCGCCGCCCCCGCCGCTCGCCGCCGCCGCCGCCGCTCGCACCTCCGCACGTACCAGTACGCGTGCGCCCGCAGCGCCAGTCCCACGCCCAGCTTCGCCGCGCTCAGTGCCCCGAAGCTCACCGCCAGCAGCGCGCAGCCGCACGCCCACCGCCACGCTCCCTGCCTCCCCGCCACGGCGCTGAGCAGCAGCGGGCTGGCCACGCGCATGACCTGCTCCCGCGCCCCGCACGCGTCAGGCAGCGGCCCTCCAGTGCGAGCTCCGGGGCATGCGGAGCCGGGCACACAGACATCTGAGAGAGCGAACACAAAGCACCTGGCGAGCACACAAGCATCGCTGCCCACAGAAGCCAGGCTCGCAGAGGGACGCACCGCACAAGCAGGGGACAGGGGCACAAACTGCATCGTCTGGTGTATCCGCTGGGATCGACTCTGCAAGGTCTGCCAGATGGTATAGCACCGTGAGTGATTGCGTGAATAGGCGAGTGCAACATGGAGCATCCAAGTCAAACAGGGGAATGCCAGACAACACAGGGAAACATATCTTCTGGGTGCTTTGTCCTCACCTGACGGCATAGCGACTCCAGAAACTCAGAGTAGGCCGCTGGCTTCACCTCGTTGAATCTTGCCAGGAAGGAGTGCTTCACAATGTCTACGATGACTTCGCACAGTATCACCATCGCTGCATTCTACATGCAAGTACACCACCTTGATCAGGCAAAGCGAAGCCTCCTCTGGCAGTAGAGCACGTGAGGTCCTCCTTCCCTACAATAAAAGGCCACACTTTGTGGACAGTGGCAGTGCTTGTGATGGTGAGCCAGTGTGTCATGGCCTGCAACTCATGCCTCGTGGCCATATCTCTTGAGACCATACTCGCACTTTTCCTCGGCATGAGCAACGTACACATACCATGGTCAAGTCAAGTAGCCAGGGTTCCTCCGCTTTGCACATGTTCTGGACCAGCACAAACACCAGGTGCAGCACAACGTGAAACCGTTCCACAGTATCTGCAAGAGCAAAGCAGACCGAAAGTCTTGCCTCATCCCAATTGCTGATTGTGTGTTGGATAACTTGGCAATCCAAATGAGTGGCAATTTGGTATGCTTGCTATGCATGCACCTCGTACCAAGGTATGCCATCTTATGGAGGTTGTCCTTGCTGAGACGCTTGAACACATTGCTCTTGACCTCCGCGAAGTTGTTGGAGACAAGGAGAGTCAAGAGCGCATTGTTGTGCGAATTGATCGCCACGTTCAGAGTAATAGCTTGTGACATGATGATCAACGCATGGAGTAGTACGATGTAGTCAAGGAAGGCATGAAAAGAGCAGTCTTTGGTGGTATCTCGAGGTACTCCCTTCTTAAGGCAGCGCAAGCCGATCCGAAGCTACCGCTTGTGAATATATACACAATAGCTGCCAGATGACTGTGATCGGATGTAGGATATGGAAAGAAACCAAGGCAATGCACTCATCCAGCAAGAAGCGCAAGAGCTCTGTTGCCAGCTTTGGAGACTGGCATGTAGCAGCACGCTCAGCACTGTTGTACAGAACCTGAAGGACGTCTGAACCAAATGATTGGCACAGCTTGTCCACAATCTGCATACACACATGCAAGTTCCTGCATATTAAGTACCTCAACACTCAACAACATCATCTAGAGGATATTTCTGCATCACTGCAAGCGCGCAAAGTTATTGCATAAGCCGTAGCTGCAAGAGCAGAGGGGTCTGCGTGGCCCCCTGCAGAGAGTGCAACATATGTGCATCTCAAACCGTGCAGATGAAGAACATGTTGGAGCTGCAGAGGAGCAGGGCGGCAAACCTCTAGCACATTGAAGATGACATAGAGCTTGATGAATGCTTGCCCGCGGATCCAGTGGTATATGAAACTGACATCTGCATCTCGAAGTATGAGAGAGACACAAGCTGAGAAGACCAATACCCATGAAACAGCTCAGAGCTTTCGAAATTCCTGTGACATTCTCGATGGTGAGCATGACTGAAGCAATGGCTTGACGACCGTATAAAATGGCTTGACGACTGTAAAGGGCAAGGACTGACCAGCTTGGTGTAGGAGCGCGACTCCAAGGACTAGGACTAGCAAGCATCCAAGATCAGAGAGCTCGTCCGCCTGAAGGCGACAACTATCCCTGAAATGTGCCGCTTTATTTATGTTAGTTATCAGAAGTTTGCGCCTTTCAAGCCAGATGTCCCAGAACAGGCAGGAAGAATGACACTGCATGTACCTGGACTACTCACTGAGAGCTGGATTGTACTTCTGACTGAGCTATTGACTTACTTGCCAGTCATGAGACGTCGCCATACAGTATAGGCCAATCTGGCAGGTAGGACGGTAAAGAGGGAGAGGAAGGAGTCCAAACAGACCAGAAAGCCCACGTCTATGAGCTGCATCTCCAGGAGACCCAGGACCACATCAGCATCCTCATCCAAGAATGCGATACTTGAGGTGTGAAGCGGGGAAGTCGCAAGCCAACGCCAGCAGGGTTGCTTCCTTCCGTGAGATGCAACGCCAGTACAGTTGCTGGAGGGGCGATCTTACGAGCTCGCAACGCCAGGGTACGTGAAACATAGTATTGTAGACACGCTGGCGGCGCTGGTCCTCGCCCTCGGGAACAGATGAGCCAGCGGGCTCGCCCAATCTCAGCTCCTCCAGCAAATGGTGGAGGGGTGACAGATTGAGAGGGCCAAAGTCTGCGAGCAGGACCTTGACGGGTCAGACCACCATGTGCGTGCAGCAGAGGAAGTAAGTGGAAGCTCTAGGAAGTCTCTAGGGGCCAGGTTGCGCACCTGAGCTGCTGGCAGAGGTGCTGTGCAGCTCCTCCCACTCAGCCATCCGAGGCGTGCTGCCTGCCGCAGCGTCGTGGCGGCAGCTCCGCGAGCGGCTGCTGGCTGTCACCCCAGCAGCTTCGCGGACTGCAGCGGCGTGGAGCAGGCCGTTCGCAGCAGCGGGCAAAGGTGTGCAGGGCCGGCCGCCAACGTCGTCTGGGTGCGCGCTCGCGGAAGGTGGGCCAGCAGCGTGCCGCAGCGGCAGCTCCAGGCCCGCGAGCCCGGCGCCGTCAGCGTGATTGGCCTCCTCCGCTCGGCACGGGGCGCCAGTGCCTCCATCGTCGTAATCAAAGCCGTAGCCGGCAGCGCCATCGGCGCGGTGCTCCGACGGCAGCCCAGCGTCGGAGGCCCCGGCGGGGCTGTGCACGGGGGAGCCGCGGCCGCGGCGGGAGCGGCGGGCGCGGCGGAGGTGGAGCGCGGGCGCGTCGAGGGGCGCCAGGGCTGCGAAGGCGCCGCCCGGGGCGCCCTCCATGGCGCCGCGACGGCCTGCGCTCGCGACTAAGGAATACCGGTGGGCCTTATGGGGCTTCGCTTATCATAGCCCCACTGTTTGCACTTTCTTTGGGTTTTGCACGACGGAAAGCATAACGAAGGGCAAGGAGAGAAGGCGCGCGGTGCGCATGACTTGAAAGAGAGGCCAATTCTAGCCTTACAAATGTCCTGTTACGGGGTAAGTGAGCCAGCTAAGGGAAAGGGCTCGCCCATTGAGGATAGAGGCTGAAAAGCCAGCCCAAAAAATGAGGAATAAAGTACGAGAAGGGGGCCAGGGGAAGCGCTAAGAAAAACAAGCACAACAAGAAACAAAGCAGCTACGTGTTACTCAGTATCCCCTGCTAAGGAGCAAGCGCGGCCAGATTAATGGGAGAGGCCAGCCCAAAGGAATGGACAAGGTCTGAAGGAGCCGGAGTGCCAAGGACTGAGACAGCAGCAAGCGGACTCTCAGTAACCTCTAGTCAATAGATGCAAATCTGAATAGCTAGCAGGCGGAAAGACCGGCGGAAAGACGTCGCCCTACCGGAAGCCGGACACCGCCGCCAGAGCGCGGCCTGCGCGCAAGTGGACCGCGAAAGCTAGGAACCGCTGCAAAGAGACGGCCAAGCCCATCCGGAAGACTTGGGCGAGGGACCCGGCGACATGGAAGCCAGGCTGCTCGCCCTGCTGCCCGTGGCGGCGGGCCGCTGCTGGCCGCGCAAGGCGGTGAAGCAGGTCAAGCATTTGGCGCCAAAGGCGCTGTATACGTCGACGGCGACTGGGACAAACTCGTCGGCCACCGGGTGATCCGAGTACTTGCGATCCTTGGCGCCTGCCGCTTGGCGGACAGCGAAGCCCGCCTCCTCCGCCGAGCGTTTGGCGCTCCTAGAATCGAAAGAGTCAGTTGTGACGACGTCGGCAATGAGCCGAGGCCCCCCGCCGAGCGCGCTAGCGACGAGATCGGCGCGCCGGGTGTGGAGGCGGCCATCCGCCCCAGCGGTCGGAGGCATGATGCTGGTACTCTCGAGCGCCACTGTGTAACCGGCCTCCACGAATACGCCAAACATGGCATTGCGTAGCAAGTCGTCGGTGCCGGTCCGCTTCCCTCCCCGTGCGCACCGGAGCATATGGGTTGCTCAGCAGTCTCAGGTCAGAGAAGCTAGGCTCCTGGAAGGAAGACACTAAATATCCCCGAGTGAGCACATGCATATCTGAAAAGCTAAGCTGAGGAGCCAAACCACCACCACCACGGAAGCCATTAGCCTGGGCTAATGCACGCCCAGCACGCTGGTGTATCGCGAGTGCCTGGGAGCGCAGTCGACTCAATGCTAGCCGCATTCTATAGCATGCAACGATGGCTTGCGGGACGCTAGAATGCCCTAAGCTCTCTCGCTGCAGAGGTCTATGGCCCGCGCGCTGCACCTGCGAGCCGGCAGAGCCCTCGCTGCTGCCTCTGGCTCTGGCCAGGGGACCCACTTCCAGGAGCCTAGCTTCTCTGACCTGAGGCTGCTTAGCAGGGGTCACTGAGTAATACGTAGCTGCTTTTTTTCTTGTTGTGCTTGTTTTGCTTAGCGCTTCCCTGGCCCCCTTCTTGTACTTTGTTCATTCTTTTTTGGGCTGGCTTTTCCAGCCCCTATCCTCTATGGGCGAGCCCTTCTATCTAAGCTACCCGCCCGACTACGACGGCGGGCATCGACATGCAGAGCCAGGCGATGGAGGGAAGACCACTTCGTTCCGTAGCCGCCCTGTATGTCCACGGCGCATGGGAAGAAGTGGTCGCCCCGGGGGTGGTCATTGTAGTGCCTCTCCTCCTTAGGCGGCGGCCTCCGGCTTCCGTCAGGGCGACGTCTCTCCGCCTGCTAGCTATTCGGACTTGCATCTACTGACTAGAGGTTATCGAGAGTCCGCTTGCTGGTGTCTAAGTCCTTGGCACTACGGCTCCTTCAGACCTTGTCCAGCCTTTGGGCTGGCCTCTCCCAGCCACCAGTTAATCTGGCCGCGCTTGCTTCTTCCTTTCCGCATGATGTGTCGCCCAACCTGGCACAGTCGGTGTGGATGCCCCTGGTTGGAATGCGTCGATGAGAACGACATCAAGGAAAACCAAGTCCAGAGGGGGCCTGGGAGGCGAAGGGGACGGCCACAGAAAGCGCGCGGAGGCCCGCGCCGGGGCCGGCCGCTGCAGCTGCCTGCGGCGCGGCCTGTGCCCGCCCCTCCCGGCCTCGCGCCGCCCGCCGCAGAGCCTGCGCTCCGCCCCGTCGGCTGCCTGCCCCGCAGATCGGACCGCTCCAGCCCGCCCTCCGCTCGCTTCCTCATGCCCGAAGCTCGAGCGTCAGCCCCGCCGGGCTGTAAGCGAGCAGGCGCTGCGCCCTGCACGACCTGCCGCCTGAAGAACAGCAGCGCCCTCGTGTGCCGCTGCAGCGAGCGACTACCGGCCGCTGCTGAGGGGCGGGGCACCGGCCTCCGAAGCAGACCCGTTCGACATGGAGGGCGGAGACGGCGGAGGCACCACCGTGCCGCTCGTGTCCACCTCGCAGGCCCCGGCGCTGACGCGGCAGGTGTCCATCGGGGAGAGGCTCCCGCCAGAGTGGGCGCTCCTGCTGCTGGGCTGTGCGCTCGGGCTGGCCACAGGGATGAGCGTGGTCCTCTTCAATCTCACGGTAGGCCGGCGGCTGATCAGGCTCCAGTCACCTTTGTGGGCCCACATGACCGCCTGCCGTGCCCTCTCCTGAACAGCTAGCTCTTTGCGAGCAAGCAAATGCCTGTCGGAGGGCCAGATCTTGCATGAGTGTGTCTCATCCCAGCAAGTTCAATGTCCACGACAGAGCAGTGGTCAACGCTAGCCTGGCAAGCGCGACGCATGTCACAAGCCGAGGAGCTGGCTTTGGTCAGGCACAGGCTCGGGGCCTCGCTGCTGTCGTGAAGCCACCGAGAAGCTGTCGTGTTGTGGCCTGAGTAGCACGGGGAGTGTGGGACCAGCCTCTCCTGAGATTTCTGGCCGAGGTGCTGATGCAGTACAACACAAGCCGACTGTGTTGAGACTTCTTGGCATCACTCTACTGCAGGTGTCAGTCGTCCACGACCTGTGTTGGGCAGGCACCCCGTCGGAAGGGGCGACGTGGTTCCGCAAGCAGAGGCTGAGCGAGACGTGGCACAGGATCATGCTCGTCCCCGTGCTAGGAGGGGTTGTTGTGGGCATGCTGCATGCCCTGATTGGCATTATCGAGCAGAACAAGGGCTCCAACCCACCTTTTGTCTTCGGTCGATACCGCATCGACTGGCAAGATGCATCCAGGCCTTTCATCAGCGCGGTGCAAGCGGCTGTGACACTCGGCACAGGTTCATCGCTGGGGCCTGAAGGGCCTAGTGTGGACATTGGCAAATCCTGGGCGGAGGGCCTGGCTGAAGTCATGAGGAACAGTCGCGATCGAAGGCTCGCTCTTGTGGCGGCTGGTGCTGCAGCTGGCATCTCCTCTGGTAAGGATTGACTCCTTGTGGTGCACCATGCAGCAGATAGGCTGCAGTACTGTCCCTCTTTCATCCCGCGTACCTTGCTGATGCGGTTGGAGATGACGTGTTGTGCTGTGCAAAGCACCGCCCTGACCTTACATCCATAATGTGATGGCAGGTTTTGATGCTCCTGTTGCGGGGTGCTTCTTTGCAATAGAAACTGTGCTCCAGTCTTCACCGGGCGATAGTGCGCCCCCTCTGACAACGGCAATGATCATCCTGGCATCTGTGCTCTCTTCGGCCGTTTCTCAAGTGCTTCGGCAGTTCCTTGGCATGGATAAGAAGGGGGATGACAAGCCAGCGTTTACAGTGCCCAAGTATGAGCTGAAGTCAGCTACAGGTGAGCTTCTTAGTTTCTGACTGAAAGACAGTAAATTTGCAACCTGACCATGACCGGGACTGCACCAACGAAAGGAGAGCTATTGATGAGCAATTAGTGATAAATTGACATCTAGTGCATCTCATGTGTGAACTTGTGTGAGATGATCCAGTTGGTATGTTTTGGACTGCTGCAGAGTTGCCCTTGTATCTGCTGCTGGGGATGGTGTGTGGCATTGTGGCCATCATTCTGACGAGGCTCATCAAGTGGAGCAGTGCTGTATTTGACTTTCTTCGTGAGCGACTAGGAATCCCAGCTGCCGTCACACCAGCTCTAGGAGGCTTGTGTGTTGGCGCCATCGCATTACGATATCCAGGGGTTCTCTACTGGGGCTTCCACAATGTTGATGAGATCTTACACGCCCGGGAGAAGTCAGGCCCCAAGTACCAGCTGATTCTGCAGCTGGCGGGAGCAAAGATTGTTGCAACTGCTCTTTGCAGAGGTAGCGGCCTTGTCGGCGGTATATATGCACCATCACTCTTCATTGGGTCCGCTGTTGGTTCAGTGTACGGGTCAATGGCTAGTGCTGCCATTATGGCAGCAGTTCCAGGTGGCAATGCAGATGTTGCAGCGCCACAAGCTTACGCACTGGTGAACTCTCTCTCTGCGTCGACTGGTCATTGCACAGGGAGCAGCCTGTGACACCAAAGTCTGGCATCTATGAACACAATGCATAAATGGCCCAGCAAGGCGTCAGCTACATAGAGGAGACTCCAACACATCTCAATTGAGTTATCAAAGATGAATGCAACACAAAGAACGCTTGACTGCTTGAAGCTTTATCCGAGGATGAAGTGATACTGCTCTTAGCGCCAGATGAGCACTGATGATCCGCTCACCTTGCTCCCTTGCCAGGTGGGGATGGCCGCATTACTGGCATCAGCTTGTTCAGTACCTCTGACCTCCGTGCTCCTCCTTTTTGAACTCACAAAAGACTACCGAATCCTTTTGCCATTGATGGTCAGCCTCTTACCTACTACATAATCTGCCTATCATCATTAGCTTCACACTGAAGATTGCTGCAGTTGTTGTCCCAATCTGGGGCTTTCATTCTGTGTCATTTAGATTCTCTGTCATCTGCTTGTGAGCACCGATTGCATTGTGTAGGCTGACCCCCTTCTCTCTCTTATTCAGGGTGCAGTGGGCCTTGCCTTTTGGGTCTCTTCTGTTGCTAATCGCAAGAAAGGCCCATTGCTCACAAGATTGACATCTGAAAGCCTACAGCCCGTGCATCATATGTCTGACGTAAACGGTCATGACCAAGGCCTACGGAAGAGCAGAGGCGAAAAGAATATTGAGATGTGTTTGCGAGAAGGGTTGGTTGGGTATGATGTCCTTTCAGAAGAGCAACTGCTGGAAGAACTCAAGGCAAGGCGTCACTGGCATAGTGAACAACTTTTGCCAAGGTCTCACAGTATCAATTGGTGATTTCTCCAGCTAGCTGCTGACCATTTGTCTGATTGACACAGGTGGCAGCTGCTATGCGAGTCACTTATGCGGCGGTCAGGCCAGATGCTACACTGAGCGAGGCTGTGCAGGCCATGGCAGAACATAAGCAGCGCTGCTGTCTTGTTGTTGATCACAACAATCTCCTGGAAGGCATCATCACGTTGTCAGATCTTCAGCAGCAGGCTGTGCAAGCAGCCATGGCCCGTGGTGACAACAATGATGAAACAACTGATGTGAGAGCCCTGCCTGTCAACGCCCCTCTTTCTTACACCTGAAAACTCCCCAAGTTGAGCAAACTCCTGGACAGTTTACGGGGGGCCTGACTTGAGGACATGGTGTAACTGGCAACAGGTACAATCAATGCCTGTAACAGCTGTCTGCTCCGGGAAGGCAAAGAGCTCGCAGAGCGACTTGGTGGTGTGCTTCCCAGACATGTCACTAAGGACTGCACGCCGTCTGATGGCTCCCTGCGGCCTGCACCAGCTACCAGTTGTAAGCCGTGGTGGTGCTAAATGGCAGGAGCGAGGTCGTAAAGTAGTTGGCTTGCTCGACGCTGGTGCCATATCACTAGCTTGCAGGTGGGTATGGACAGAGTGCATCATGCTTGCCAATCTGTTAGAGCCATGGAAAACGTGTGCAGGGCATCAAACACGCCCGGTATTCCTGAATTATATATTACACTTGACACATATGCACACGTAGCATAACCCCTACTTTTTGACTTTATGCTTCACTTCTCTCCTGCCCCTCACTGATACCGACTGTGCTGTTGTGGTGTTAGGTCGGAAGCTACTAGACGACTTCTGTACATCTTACATGAACCCAGGGACGACTACTTAGACCGAACGCTCATAGAAGATAGCCAAATTGAGGGCTCTGAGTCAGGCTTAAGCCAACATTAGTCAGTTATTATTGGTTGTTCACATTCTTTTGTATTGTGGGCCTGTTTCAGTCGACAACCATAAAGAACGTACCACAAAATTGCTGCCTGAAGCTGTGGAATCTCAATGCATAACAGGAGGACGTGATCTGAAATTTGAGGTCAATTTACTTTCTAGGATGTTTGGTTGCCAGTACCCAGCGCCAGCTGCTGCAGAGGTTACCAGCATTGACGGGGGATTGTGGTGCTCTCTAGTTTCCCTATGTGTTCTAGCAAACTGCCTATACAATTAGTAATAACAGTGTATTGAAGTTGCGGCTCACAGCTCGTAGCTCACAGGGGCTGACAGCCGGCGCAAATGGCGGATATCATTGGGAGATTGGAGCTGGAGCAGGGGCCGGGCTGAGGCCAGAATCTTGGAGATGATGTCTTGGCGCAAACATGATAATGCACACGCCTGCCAGCGAGATCAAGGCGCCCAGCCAATCCCACCTGCCGAGCAAGGTAGCTGCGATGTGAAGGCCAGGCGGTCCAAGCAGGCGGACGCAAGCCAAGACGAGGCCAGTGTGACCCTCGAGCATCCTAAGGTGCAGCTCCGCAGTGCTGCTTGCCCTCGCTCTCGAGCAGCGGGTCAAGCAAGGGAACCCACTGCAGGCCGTGCGCAGAGCGTGACGTCCGGGCTGCACTCTGATCTCCCGCCCCCATCGAGCCCGACCGCTGCTCGAGCGATGAGAGAAGCCAGTCCCACCGCCGGCAACGCGGCTGACTGCGCAGCGCGACATGAGCATGCGCCCCCTCAGGTGGGCCAGGGAGGGCACTCACAAGTCGGGCCGGTTGCCGTCGAACGCCCAACCCCAGAGGAGGGAGAGGACGATGAAGAAGCCGCCATAGGCGGCGTAGGTGCGGCCGAAGGCGGAGTCCTGGAGCGTGGGAATGATGCCGTAGCCCACCAGCACGGCGCTGCCGAGCAGGAAGAAGGCCCAGTGCCAGCCGTCGCGGCGCCACTTCCAGACGAGCCACCCGCCGCCGATCTCCGCGGCGCCGGCGGCGACGAAGAGCGCGGCGGACTTGGCCACCAGCGCCGCCTTCATGGTCCGGGAGATGGCGTGGGCGTCAGGCTTTGGGGGCCCAGAACCCAGACCAGAGGCTGCCCGCCCACGTGGTTCGGCCTCTCACGTGGGGCCGGCGCAAGGAAACGAAGACTCGGCAGCTCTTCAACGTAAGGCAGTAGCTGTGAGAGTGAGATGAGTCAGCGTGTGAGCCAGAGCTGCTTTGCAAGACGACCAGGGGCAGCGTGCTTGGCTGCATGCCAGGCCGGTCAATGGTGGCTCGCTTGCTCGCCTGATCGCAGTGAAATGATGATTGTGGGGATTGACACTACCATGAGTCTGGTGTATTGTCACCCCGCACGCGCGCCACTTGCCAGTGCTATGCTAGCAAGGTGGTTGGGGCAGCACAATCTCTACCAGGCTGAGGCGATTGCGTAAGCTGCTGAATGGCAGTGGCCTTTGACCAGAAGTAAATTCACCCGTAGTCCTGACTACCAAACCCATCCTTCACTTGGAATGCCCTTCCAATGTACAGGGCATGCAATTCTGGAAAAATGGGATATGCTTTCTGACAGAGTTGCTCAGTGCAGCTGCATGAGCTTGAGGGACATAATTACAAATCTGCACTTCTGAAAGTGGCTGACAGCCACAGCAGGTTGGTGGCCGTGCAAAGGACACAGGCCAGGAATGCCCAGGTTACAGCACTACGATTACTATCGTTATGAATCGCAAGGCAGGGATGCCTTCTCATCCGTAGCTCATTGAACCTCGACTTCTGAAGGTGGGGCCCAAAGGCGGTTAGCACTCTTGCTGCTGTTGACCGTGCTCTTGAGGCTTGCACTGCAGCAGGGGCTGGTGCAGGCCTTCACTGTTTCTAAATAGTATGCCAGCATATGATAGTAAGGGGACACTCTACAGCGCAGCCCTGGGACCGTCTGGGATTCTTACTCTAATCATTAGTTTAATGGGTCAAGCAACAACCTCGCATCTTCAAGTACCACTGGTGTGGGATTGCTCGCCAACCGGAGTGTTGACGAGTGCGATCTCCTCAAACCTTTCAACTCCCAGCACAGCCACCTACAAGAGCACCTACTTTCATATATACATTTAATTGGTCAAGGCAACGACTATCACTAGCACATCAAGCAAGCAAGCCAGGAAGCAGCACTAGACAAGGTCACTCCATCTTGAAATTCTGACCTGATTCGCTGGTACCATCTGAAGCACGTCAAAAACGGACTGCCAAAGTCTAATGCCATTGGCATGATCGGAATGCTCAGGTGGCCTCCACTCCCCATCATTGCTTCTTGAAGTCTGCCCTATGCTATCTCTGGCCCCACGTAATGGCAAACCACTGCTTCCCCTCATCATTGTCAAGAGGTCCATCTTGAAGATCATGTCACAAATGGGTGAAAAGCCAGACTCTCCACCTTGAGCACTTTCTTCACCTGAAGCCTCCCCACTATCTAGCTCTTCAGCTGCCAACTGGCTGCACAAGACCACTTGGTAGGCCTCTCGGCTTGTTGATGGCTTGCTTCTTCCACCTACTTCACTTGCAGCTCTTTGATGGTCACCCAGCCCTTCTCCTTTCAGGTTGCCGAGTATGAGAAGGCCGGCACCCTCTGTCGCAAGCTCCCTCCTTGTTGACTTCAGGCCGACCCGAGCACCTTGCTCGTCAAAGAATCCAAAAAATACTGGGTCTGCAACTCGCACTAAGGCATTGTTGACAGCGTAAACCTGATCCAAGCAGGAGAGTCAAGAAAAGATTCAGTTCAACGCCCAGCAAGGGACTGCCTTGGAACATTTAAATCACAGCAATCAAGCTTTTGAAAATGCACATATCAGTCCGCAGACCTGTACAGCTATCACGCCCATACTATCCAGCTTTGCAAGGAGGTGCGCATGGTGAAGCACGTCAAAGACACCACCAGTTCCACTTTCACTTTGAGCAACTTTCCACGGGCTCTCCATGAGAATTGGGTGCACTCCAGTTGCATTGGGATGGATGGCAAGGCAGGGCATCAGACCTTGCCTGATAAAGAATACCTGTTTAAATACCCCAGCAACAATTTGGTCAGCATCTATCTATGGAGCATGTATTGCTCACAATTATGATGATTTCAGAATGATTTTTGTGTTCTTGTACCTGCTCCTCCTTGAGACCAAAGTGAGCATTTTGTAAGAAGAAAGCTCTGACGGTGGCATCTGTCGCCTCGGTTGTCATTATCAGCCAAGGAATGCGAACATCTGCTGAATATAGTATCTGCCAAAATACACCGCATTACAACATTCCCGCAAAACACACGAAATAAGTTTTGCTTCTAGACTGCCACGTGAAAGGCCGTACTAGCCTTTCCAGCCTTGCAAGCAGCCTTTGTAGGTCGAGACAATCAAGGAGCAGACGGTGACCTTCTTAGCCAGTAGCTGAGTCCTTTTGAGCTGCTCCGCTTGCAGCTGAAACAATGACTTCTCGCCGGGAAGACCTAAATCAAGCATGCCCGTCAATGGAGGGGCAGAAGGGCCCAGCTCCTGGCCGCCCACTATCGCAACTACAGCAACCTGGCCTTGAGCAATCATGCCCAGGCCCCTCTTCCACCACTGTCCAGTCTGGCTGCACGCTGAAGTTGCATTCGTGTCTGACTCAGCTTCCAAAGCATGCCAACACGAAGCATCGCTCCAGGAGATAATTGGTGCATTGCGCACCAAAGTAACTCCTTCTCTGCTGTGGCAGAATAAGTAACAATACAGGTCAACCACAGTGTACTGCATCATGCAATCCACTAACAAACATCTGAAGCTTGCCTTCCCATTGTGTGAGGATAGTACTGGTATTCTTGGCAGATTCAGACCCACCGGACACCTCTGGCGGCTTGCTGTAGCTGCTGGACGTCTATGCTCAGCAGCTCCTCCAGCAAAGAATCCTGCTGACTTCTTTCCCCCAAGCTCAAACCCTGCAAGACGTGAGCCTGAGCAGCTGATGTATATCGCTTTCTCACAGCGGCCATCTGCGACTTACGCTTTCTCTTGTCCTTGCTTTCCTGAACGAAGATAGCACACCTGGAATGATTTGTCAGGACCTCCAGTGCAGAAGCGCAGAACTGGTACAGGTGTATGTAACACAAGGTGCAGTACAGTCTGCTGATAAAATTCATGCTTTTTTATTAAAGGTCTGCACCCAGAAAGCAAGATCGGTCTTTCCATCCCCAGGTATAGATGCATGCTCATCATGCCTAGGTGAGGAACCAATGCACAACCTACTCTGTAAAATATGCTAACGTAAAACCCATTCTCAAAGCGCAAAAATCTCACAGTAGGCAACACCAAAAACTCAGGTTGTTGCTACCTGTCGCTTCAGGGATGTCTCTGGATTTAAAGCTGCAGGACTGTTTAATTGCAGGAGTCCATCGGGAGGTATGATTTCCATGACTCTTCTTCCTCGGTCCACAACAGGAACAATTGCCTCCACAAATGGTATCCATATGCAACGCCCTTTTCCTTCCTCCTTACCAACTAGATCGGCACATTGCACCTGGAGAAGGTCATGAGCCCCGCTGCTATACAAGTCCACCACCTTTCCCACAACTTGACCACTGTCCTGCATGCACCATGTACTTGGTTGTCAGCAATCTATGGCCAATCAATGAGCACACAGCCCCAAGATGAGCGCTATGCGCGAGAAACAGAAGTGCTTGACACCACAACGGCAATGGAAGTCCAGGTTGGAGGACTACTTTGCACTCTCATTCCAGCAGGCCTGACCTGGTTCTGAATGCCAGCAGACATCAGAGCTGCTGAAATCACAAAATCAAGGCACTAGGTACAGTATGTGGGAGGCTTATGCTCGTGAAGCTTGCCCGAACAACCACAGTCATGCCCACTAAGTCTGGTGTATAGAACTCGCCATCCTCCAGAAGAGCTTCACAAGCAGGACGTCCCAGCATTGTGGCTCCCACAAGAAGCTCGGCCTGCAAATATGAACAGGTACGCAGTCAATACTCATACTGCCACTACACGCCAGAAGCGAATGTTGCTATTGTTGCTAGTAATCTAAATCTCCTGCATCATGCTTGAGCAGCACGCCTGATAAATACCAAGACAATGGCTGTGGCCAGATTTGAAAGGCTTCTTCGCCCCCCAAACCTCTGTCCTACACACCCCCTGTGTGCATCCGGTTTGGAAATTCAAACCTGTTCTATGGAGGTCACGCCATCAAGGCGTATCAGCCAGGACTCTTGCTTGCCAGTAAAAGGGCGTCCTCGCACCAGCTGCACCTTCCTGAGTGTCCTCCGCCTCATTCTGGGCTCTCTCAACCATCGCTCTCCTGGCTGGCCCTCCACCCTACACAGCTCCATACTGGTCAGCCATGCTCAGAATGCTTCCGGAACAGCTGCAAGTCGAAGCTTCCCACACAAGAGGTGCAGAAGCTAAGCAGGCAAGCCCTGAGAAAGAAAGAAGACACTCTGGTACAGGAACCAGGGGTCAGTAGCATTTTTCATGCGTCATTGCCCAAATACTGGCGTCCATGCAGCTGCCGTCACGTGCTCATGCCCCCAGAAGCCCAGACTTGTTGTGTGGTTGAGATCTAGAACCCTTGTCACATTTAAGACGTGGAACCACGCCTTTACTCAACCTGGATACACTGTTTTGCCGCCCTTGCTGTGGCCAGCATGTGGGCAACGATGTGGAACAGCTTGCGAAGGCTATGCATATGTCTCCAATGCAGAGTCGGGGCACTGTCCCGTCTGTGATCCTCAAGGACGAGCAAGCACATAACCGCAGCTGTGCTTCAGCCGTCGCCGGGCTACGACCTTTTACTGAGCCATCACTCCCCTGCTCCTCGGCATTGCCAACATCGTTACTCCTGACATCGACCATCTGGCCAGCATTTCAAGGTGTTGTGAGTGCCAAGGCGAGGAGAGCACCTTCCCAAAGCGCTCTTCTGGGAAGTCTGTCTTGGCATGGATGCGGAGTTCACCCTTAAGTCCATGCGCACCAGCTATCACACCGACCTCAATCAACTCCTCCTCCTCAGTGTCGCCCTCATCTGGAGCTAGCTTGGCAGCAGGCTCAGTAGAATTCTCGTCAAGAGAGTCATCTTCGTCGCTGCTCTGGTCCTTCTCTGTTGTCGAGGCACTGACAGTGCTGCTGTCTGAGTCGTCTCCATCGTCCTCCTCACCAGTGCCCAGCTGCTGTATCCCTTCGTTTGGTGGAGCGAGAGTTTTTGACCCAACACTGCTGGGTTTGGCGAGCACCCAAGACTGCCAAGTTCCTGCAAGGGCGTAGAAATCAGAAGTCTGGTGTCATAAGCCTCCGATGCTAGCCAGTGAGAAATGAAGCACAGGTATGCGAGCTACGGCAGGACTGCAGGAGAAGCCACCCCGCTCGGCTGGGACCCGGAGGAAGTTGATGTCGAGAGAAGTCTAGCAAGTGTTCTCAACACGGAAATGATGGCTGTCCCGTGGCCTTTCACTCGCACCTCGTCGAGAGCTTGAGAAGGCGATTCGCGTCTGAGGAGGTCCAGGCCCGCCCTCGCGCCACAGCCGAGCTGTGCTCGCCGCGCCCGCCGCGCCCGCGCAGGGCCCCGCAGCGGAGCGGGCGGGAGCGCCGCCGGGCGGCTCGCGGAGCAGCGAAGGCTGGCCGCGAAGCCCGAAGGGCAGTAGGCCAGCTGGCGCCGCCGCCATGTCTCGCCTGCTCCGCCGCGACGCAGGAGGGACCGGCGGCCTGAACCCTGGGGCAAAACGTCGTGTGTCGCCTATCAGCCAGACCACAAGCAGAGGCTCACGCTTCGCACCAGAGAGAATTGCTCGGTGCGCATGAAATGGAGAGGGAGGCCAAGTCTAGCCTTACATTTGTCCTGTAAACTGGGTATTGAGCTGGCTAAGGGGGACACTAATATCCTCGAGTGAGCACATGCATATCTGACAAGCTACACTGAGGCGCCAAACCAACACCACGGAAGCCATTAGCCTGGGCTGCACGACCAGCACGCTGGTGTATCGCGAGTGCCTGGGAGCGCTGTTGACTCAATGATAGCCGCATTCTATAAAAGAATGGACAAAATCCAAAGATGCCAAAATAGATGCCGAAAAGATAAAATGACACTGCTAGACACAAGACACAGCTAGATACTCTTTGGGGGCTGGCCCTTCGCAGCCCTCGCCCTTTTGAAAAGAGCCATGTCTTCATTCCACGCCCATCGCCTCACGCTCAGTGTGCAGGCTTCATCCCCCGCCCCCTTCGGAAGAGCTCGCTTCTTCCTTACTGCTAAAAGTGGCCTCCCTCTCATGTCATGCGCACTGCTCAGCTTCTTTCGCGCTCCGTTTAAGCGCTTCTATGATCTCGGGCGAGACTTTGTGACACGTCCATAAGCACAACCAGGGACACTAGCAAATTGCCTCAGCTTCTGTAGCTGTCAGATTGTGTCATCCTCTCTAATATCCTGACTGGAAGGCTTCATTCTTTATCGTCAAACAACCGGCCCCATATGTGACTCAAGGAAATGTCTATGGGTGTCTCAAATGGCCATGACAACTGCGCGGAAAGTACGGTACGGGTCCTGCTCACCAGAACTGCCTCTCATTTGTTGTTAAGACCCAAATTCCAACCACGAAATTGGCGCACGAGTGTGCAAGAACACCATCTAAGAACCTCCCGCTACTTGCTGATGCCATCTGAAACATAAGCCCCGAAACAGCTGCACTCTTCCACTCGGTCCCATGCAAGATGCCGAAAACGGCATTGGTGAGAAGCACAATTGGCCAATCCCATGCTTGGAAAGGCACATCTGTAAAGTGGTGGTATGCTTTGAGGCGTAATTTCAGCAGGGCTCGGTACATCCATGAGTGAAAGACTAACTCCTCCTCCAGCGGCACTGCACAATATTTGCAAAACAGCTCATCCTGCTGCATATATGCAGTTGCAACAGAGCTTCCTCACCTACAGATCCTGTTGCACAAAAGCCTGGTCACGAAGCATGCAGCTAAGGAATGCAGGAGCCTAGCAGATCAATACAGATCAGTAACTGACATTCACACCGGCGAAGCTAATGTGCAAACACCTGGTGAACTCGAGCAACTCAATAAGCAGCTGCTCTGACTCAGGCTGTTAAGGCCAGCCAAGCGTCTGTGAAGGAGTATTGCAGAAAAGCTGAATTGGAAGCTTGTTGTACCAGTAATGCATGATCCAACAAGGCGCATGATGTCCAGGGGGATGACCAGCTCTGACTTCCCCAGGTCCTTGTGGGGCCTCCAGGATGTGCGCATGGCTTCGCCAGCATTTTCATCGAGGATGACTGTCAAGGCACCACCAGCCAGGCCAGCAATGAGAGGCAGAAACGTCCACGGGCCCTGCCACCATAGAGAACAACAGCTTCGAATAAGCACACGCGTTAGGCAAAGGTGGGGTGAGTCAATGGCGAGGTTGTTGCCTCCAAGCCCTACCCAGCCAGCATCCAGGTGAATAATTGGTTGTAACCGACACCCAGACAGCATCCAGTACCATGCGCAAGAGTCATAAATGACGAGCCCAGAGGTCAAAAGCAAGTAGTGCGAGTCATCATGTGCGAGGCAGCCTCTGGCCCCAGTCGCCAGGGCCTAAGTTTGCAGCCGCTGATGACATAGGGCACTGCAACCCACTGCCTCACACGTCGTAGGTGTCCATTGCTGTGGCACCAACATCTTAATTCCACATCCATCCTATCTCACAAGTACACTGACTGAATGAAGGTGAAGATCCTTGCACCTGCTCAGAAGAGCTCCTCAGCTCGGGCAGGTATCTCCAGACTAAGAGAAGGTAAAGTAGTGCTGTGGCATAGCGCACAGCGTTGATAGGATATCTAATTATACGCATCGTGGGTGACTTCATAAGGTCATAGGAGAGAACTGCAAGGCCAGTGGAACCAGCGCAAACACTCAGTCAGTGCTCTGGCAAGAGGTCTGTAAGGGGGAGGACCAGCGCCAGCATGGTGGAGTACTGACTAAATTGAGCTTCTACGAGCTCGTCTACGCAGCAGAAGAAGCCCACGCGCTCCGCTTCAAGAAGAGTTGCACCTTGGGGTGTCCGACATGCTGAATGGCTACTGCGCTGGTCGCTGGGAACAAGGTGCGCACCTCTAGGCCGCTCACCACCGTGGGTGGTGGGGCGGCGTGCCTGCGCCAGCGCTCTCCGCAGCGAGGTGTAGTGCATGTAATTGGCCGTGACGACCGAGAGAGTGAGGGGCAGGATGCGGAGAAGCACATCCGCGCCCGGGAAGGCGGCCATGGTGACGGCCTTAGAGGTGAGGTGAGCCCTTGGAGGGGCAGGGGTCAGGGCTGCGGCTGGCTGCGGGGGCCCGCGCCGCGGAGCCGGCGGCGCAGGCGCGGGCGGCCCGCNGGCGGCCGGCCGCCGCCACGCGCAGGGCGTGGTCACGGGGGCGAGGTCCCGGAGCGGCCGCTCCGCGTCCGGGCTTCTGCCACCGCCGCTTGGCGAAGCCGCGACAGTAAGCAGCGCCAGAGAAGCGCGCATGAAACGAAAGAAGAACGCCAGTTGCTGATTTCCAAGACCAGTTGTGGAAGCCAGCCAGATGCGGACAGGTGTTCGTGACGGTGACATAGGGAGGCGAGGCCGAGCCACTTCTATCGTTCAGTCCCCTCCGACCGCCATCAGCCGCCTCTTGGCTAGGTGGCCACGGCCCGATTCTATCGTTCGGACCCCCTCCAACCTGCATCAGCCGCCTCTCGGCTAGGTGGCCATGGCCATGACAACCCCCGCCGCCGCCGCCGTCATCGGGGCCGCGTGCCTCGCCGCGGCCGCCCGACGCGGCGGAAGCGCGCGCGGGCCTGCCAGCGGCCCCGCCAGGCGCTTGCTGTCATGCGGAGGGGTGCAACGTGCCAGGGGCCGGCGGCTGTGCTGCAGAGCCAACGGATTGCGGTACCAGACTGTCGGAGTTGCTCACGTGGGCAGGTGCTCGGACGAAAGTCATGGCCAGGCCTTCGGAACGCTGGGCAGATGGCAGAACGCTCTGAATCTTGGCGTGTGGGCGATAAGAACGCGGTCCAGACGACTGCAACAAGTGCATTGCGGGTCTGACAGTGACACTTCCTCAGGTACTGCTGCATTGAGGATTGCTATGGGCGGTTCACCTCTCGCAGTCATGCACCTCGCCTGCGCTGTATATGCGAAGGGAAGAAGGCGTGGGCCAGCTTATCCTCGCTGGGATGCATATCCTTGTCAACCTTCTACACGCTATTCCACCCTCGTGCTGGCCACTGTTGCTGACCCCTGGGCAACAGCTCCCATGCAAATGTGCTGCTGTATAGCTTGACAGCATTATCATCCTTTCCTGCGGTTCTCGTCCGCAGAGCAGAGCAGCACAAGTTCCTCATCGGAGAAATTCGGCCAGCCAGAGCAGCCATCTGATGTTTCCTCAGTGCAGGTAAGCCAGGCTGGCTCTCTTAACAGCCAGAGCGTCAGGAAACCTTATAGCGAGTGTAGAGCCACAGACCTATCATCTTCTTCAAGACCTGACAAGCTTTCAGAGCAGATTGCTTCAGATATTACAGCTTGTACACAACTTGGATGTGTGAGAGGTGCTTACCCAGTCTGCGCAAGCTCATCATGCAAATCAAAGGGGCCATCACCTCACGCTGTCGTGTTGCTGACTGTCCGGTTCTCTCACGGTCACGTACATGTATGATGTGGTACAGATGCAATTGGACATACCGCGTCGTAGTCTGCAGATTCAGTTTACATGTAATTCATGTGGCACAAGAACCACACGAATGTTAAACCCCACCGCTCTTATACGTGGGACAGTCTTTGTTCAGGTGAGAGCAGTTTATGGCTTCATAGTCTGAGTGGTATTGCTTGTGCATATATGGGTATGTATACGGTATACAGAATTGCAAATTTTATAAAAGTCAATGGATACAACGGGTTTATATCAAACTCCAGCATGTCAGCGGGTGAATCTGGCAGTCCTATAGGATGTACGTCAACAGCTCAATCTTCACTTCTCGGCTTGCCATGTCAGTGCCAAGGGTGTAAAGTCTATCATCAGCTGGTGGATAATCTTGGTCTCATCGAGGAATATGACCTCAGAGAGAATGTGCAAGAACAGACAGGCACAGATGGATAGACTGCCAGACTTGCCTTTATTGTTTTCAGTGGGGACTTACATGCTTGCAAGCACGGCATGAGGGCATGCTTTTCCAGCTTGCAAAGTCAATGCTGCTAGGGCAATGGCAGGGCATGCAATTGATTTGGACAATTCAGGTGAGACTTTTTCTGTTTCCTTGTTTGACCGTCACGATCAATAGATATGGGCACTAGCATAGCATCTTGCCAGCTAGGACAAGCATTACCCCACTTGCCACCCGAGCTGCATGATATGCATTGCATGTGGAGCCCCTTCAACACTCCATACTTGCTTACCATGAACCCTGCGTCAGGACGAGACAATATAGTAATCAATGTCTGTGATGTTTGATGTGGCATGTGTAGACCTTATCAAGCAAGGAGCAGAATGGAACCGAATGCGAGATAAGGAAGACTGCATGGCTCACAAGTTGTCGAAGACGAAGTCCTGATTGTTGGCCACGGGTTTCACTGAAGTCAATTGTTGTGCCAGTCTGGACAGTCTCCCAGTTTCAGGTGGAACGACCTCTTTCGAGGCTTGGTTCCAAAGTTATGGCCCTGTACCATTTACGACCTCATCAAGCGCCTCCTCCAGGAACTCCAGTCTTTCATTGTATAGCAACAGCAGATTCTCAATCTGGAGGTGGCACGCTGATGTCAGATCGCGTCTTTATCCTGTCTGAATCAATGGTACATAATCTCGGGAAGCATACACAAAGGACACCATGGCTATACAAGGCTTGTCTAATGAGAACACCTCATATGAACTGCTTAGGCTTGACTTAGGGTACCAGAGCAGACATGCTCGGATCAGGCATGACCTTGATGATCTGTGTCTCCAAGTGACATAATTTGACAGCATCGGATTGATTGTCCACCATAACCTGGCTGCCAATTCCAGTCCCTTCAATTGCGGAGCTGGTGCCAAGCTCATAACTGGAGGTAAACGGACAAGATGAGGAGCATAGGCCCAGCTTGTGTTTAGCCGTCATGCAGGGCAAAATCAGCAGATACTTGGTAGATTGCAATACATACTGCTACAAATACATCAGACACGATTACAGCGACCACAAGCCAGGCAGTACCTCACAATCGCATGTGTTTCCAGGCATATATACCCTCTGCACACAAGCACATGCAGTACCCAGATCAGTGTAGTAATCGAGTAGTGCTTGACGAGCAAGGCAGGCATCACAGAACCCTTGGCGCTGCAATTCCTGGTTTGGACATGCCTGATGTACGCCGTAACATGCGCTCCATGTACTTTGGCAGAGGAGAAGCGCTTACTACTAAAGAGATGAGAGAGGAAAGACTTGCCGCATGCCATCCAGAGCGCTTGGTGTTGCTCTGTAGACACGGCCAATATTGCAGTTGCACCCCCGACACGAGACAATGGAGTAGGTGCTGTGCAGAATTCACAACTACAGCAAAATCAGACTCCCTGTTTAGAAGTGGTTGGCTTATTTCGAGGGGCCCAAAATGACTGTGCTAGTAAAGACTAGGGACGTTCTAGCAAGCCTTTCCTGTGCTGAGCGCACCTGCCGGCATCCTTGCCAGAAGTTGACGTGCGCAGGTCATCTGGCACAATCTCCGCACAGGACACACCTAGAGCAACAAGTCGGCTTAGCACCAAGTCTGTCAGCTGCACCGCCAAAGAAAGATATCGGCAGCTGGCTTCTGTCTATGTTGGCAAATATTAGGACAAGTGCATGACTTCTACCAGACTCCAGCTCGTGAGGCTGGAGTGCAAGTAGCTGCCATTCAAGGCCACCAGGGCGCCTTTGAGGTTTGTAGTATCAAATCAAACGCTTGGTAGCATCTTGCTCTGGACGAGAAGTCTGAGAAGGATCGCCGGAGCCGGGTGTGGGAGTGCCGGTGGAGGAATGGGAGGGGACTGGGTGCGAGACAAGGGCCATTCTGTTGGTGACCACCTCGAACTGCGACAAGGTTGAGTACGGCATCGCTGCCAGCGATGAGCGTGGAGTCGCTGAGTGCGAGGTGGCACTGCTGGCACTAGAATACCAGCAGCGGTGGCTGGGGCGGCGGCGGCGGCGGAGGCGGCGGCGGTGGCAGCGGCGGCGGCGGCAGCGCGGGCACGTCGCGTCNGCGGCGGCGGCGGCGGCGGTAGCCGCGGCGGCCGCGGCGGCGGCACAAGTTGGTTGCAGAAGCATGCGGTCAGGGGGCATGAGGTGCGCAACTTGCCGGCTCGACCACAGCGGCGGGCCTCCTTGCGGGGCATGAGGACGCTGGCGGGCCGCTGCCCGTCGCTGCCGCCGCCGCTGCCGCCGCTGCCGCCGACGAAGCCGCCAAGATGTGGGACTACCGGCCGGCCTGCCGGGCCATTTGGTGAGCTCTCCCCCGCTGGAGACGGCCATCCGTGGACCGAACGGGCAAGCGCTCTGCACGGGTCGCGCAACCTGGTCACCGTTAGCCAGCCCAGCACGAGTGCACAGCAGAGAACTTGCGTGTGCTGCCAGAGTCATGAGGCGCCACCTCCTCCACATGCCTCATGCGTGCTTCGCTCACAGGGACGACGAGACCCTCGGGCGAGGCAGGCTCTTGGCACGCATCCACATGCACATGCTATGTGACCAGAAAGCATGGACTGGCTGGCGTGTGCCCTCTGACCGCTGCTTTGCACGTCTGCCGTGACCAGGGTTGTCGTATGCACTCTGGCACTCCTCTCCATCCCGGAGATAGTGTTTGTGATGAGGAGCCAACACCTCCGGACCAAGACCATTGCCTTGGTCGTCGCAGGTCTGTCGTTGTTGGAAGCTTTCTCTTGCCTGCGTCAGAGCTGTGGTCTTTGCTGCGGCAGTGCGCACGCTTGCCACAGGCGACTGGATCCGCAGTACCCCCTACTTCAAACAACCAACACTGGAGATGCATATGTTTCTGTGAATCGTGATGGCCCAGAGGTGATAATGGTCCCTGAGCTGCGCAATGGCATTGCGCTGCTGACGCTGTCCTTGTCTCCTGCAGGTATTTTTGTACTGATGGCATTGCCGATCACACTTTTTGAAATCATACAGCACCTAGAAAATTACACCCTCCCGCGAGAGCAGAAAAGGGTCATCCGCATCCTCTTGATGGTGCCCGTTTACGCTGTGGCTTCTTGGCTGTCCTTGTGCTTCAAGGACCTTGCCATCTACATAGACACTGTTCGCGAGTAAGCTACAGGGCGCCGTTTAGGACTCGTCTGACTTAATCTCGTCTTCTGTGCGTAAAACCGTGTGTAGTACGCATCTTTCTAGATAGACTTGCTATGCTTGGTCAACTGCCAACCCAAAGAGATAAGTGAAGGACCCCGCCAGGATTCTTGACACAGATGTCCGTCAAGCAATACACGAACTCAAGACTTGTCAGGTTCTGACTATGCATGAGGGCCTCTGCCCAAAAAAGTTTCGGCTTGAGAGAGTGAAAGCCACAAGCCTGGTCTGCTTGAGCAAAGATAGAGGCTAAAACTTCCTGACACTTCAATATCATCAAGAGCATCTCCTTTTCTGCAGCTTTAATTTCGTCTGATCATCGTGAAACGTAGTCTCTCAATGATAACGGGCTTACATGGCATCACTTTGCAGGTGCTATGAAGCCTACGTGATATATAGCTTCTTTGAGTACTTGCTGGCCTACATTGGAGGGGAGCATACGTTGGGCCAGCTTCTGGT
This sequence comes from Spirogloea muscicola, assembly GCA_009602725.1. Lineage (NCBI taxonomy): Eukaryota > Viridiplantae > Streptophyta > Zygnematophyceae > Spirogloeales > Spirogloeaceae > Spirogloea > Spirogloea muscicola. The sequence continues at coordinate 95,580 of WELB01000131.1, forward strand.
GGACAAGCCCCAGATACAGCACATCTTCCCATTTGATTGGCTCCTGAAACCTTGGCCGATGGGCCCTACCTTTGTACGACGTTGCAAAGCCGGTGTCCACAACTACGTGAGTACCTCCCCCAAGGGAGCTGGTCTACAAGTATTGCCAGCACAATTGCAGGTCACAGGACCATTGAGGCGTCTTGTCCATCTCAGTGATAGGTTGCCCACTTGACTGTCGTGCAGGTGGTAGTCAGGCCTCTCACAACAATGATAGCCATGTGAGTATCCGCTCCTTGTGTTATGACAAGCAACTTGGAGATGGAAGGAGACTGCCAGATGCTTTGCATGATAGTGGATGGCAAGTTCTGCATTCAGGGACAAAGGTCCTCTTGAATGTGGAAATATTCTCCATTTTCAGGTTCTGTGAATGGGGAGGAGTTTATGGTGAAGGGGAGCTTGATTTCCACAAGTCATTCATCTACTTATCCTTCATAAACAACGCATCGCAGATTGTAAGCGCACCATGTAGACCAGGTCTTGCAGCTTTGCATCAATTGCCTCATCAACAACATAAGCTATCTGAAACGGGATCCGGACTGCTTATTGGGGGGCTGACAGCTTGTCAGTCACTTGCTATGAACCTGTGTTCTTTGAAACAAGTTGACTTACATCAAACTGCTGCAAGAGCATCAGCATTACTACATGTACTGGTCAACTGGGTTGGACAATGATTTTATGCCTTCTTTGTTGGCTGCAGTGGGCAATCTACTGCCTTGTGATGTTTTACCACGCTGCTTACATACAGCTGCGACCTATGAGACCCTTCTCCAAGTTCTTGTGTGTCAAGGCAGTCGTCTTCTTTTCATTTTGGTACAACACAAGCACCAGCTAGCCTGTCTTTATTTCAATCGATACATGCAATATGTGCCAATATTGGGAGTCACTAAGTTGCTGAAACAACCCTGAATTAGTTGCAGTGTCCCCAATGCTTGTGAGCCCTTACCTTGAATGTTGGCCGCATTGGATTTCTTGTGCAGGCAAAGCATGCTGATTGCATTGTTGGTCAAGATTGGCATCATCCGGGTTGTTGACCCCAATGCTGATTATGATGTACGGTGGTATCCTTGTGTTTGCTGAGAAAATGTAGCGCTCTTCGAAGCTGCAGATAGGAGAGAGGCTTCCAACTGGCACTGGCGCTGGGCTGTCAGCTTTCTAGTCTCTAGAAATTTGCCAGCTATAGATCGTTGGCTACTGTACATTTGTTATGGTTTCTATGCTGGTTACATTTGTGGCGGACTCACTCCGTGTCTTTGCTGTCGTGGTCCTGCGCTGTCCGGCAGGTTGATGATCTATCAACAGGCATACAGGTGCACCCCGAACATGCGCTACTTTCATGTTGCCTTCAACTGCATGACGCGTATTCCGCTACTGTTGAGCATATCGTTCGCACATGTTCTTCAACCTAGAGTTTCAATTAGACGAGTTCTGCAACAAGCTGATGTGATAAAGTCACTGTGAGCCAGATGTAGTTAGTAATTTCCTGGTTGAGATTAGGCTGAGGACTGATGTCAAGCATCCCCAAAATCATGCTGACTGAACCAGCCATCTGTCTACTTCCAGAACTTCCTCATATGCATTGAGATGTTCATAGCTGCCATCGCGCATGCGTATGCTTTTTCTCCACAGGAGGTATACGGACATTCTAGCTCTCATCCCTTTTGTGTCAATTGTAGGAAACTAGTAATCTTTGATGGCTCTGATTATTTGGAAGAACGTCAGGGCTCAGGTGCAATTATCAGATTGGTTTGGTTCGCAATGCCAAGAGACTCATGGATGTTGCTCTTGTGCAGTATGTGAACTCTTGTGGGGCCAAAGGCCCATTCTGGGACAGCGTACGTGACATGTTCGACATATCTGACATCACTACAGACATGTACGGTCGAGTGTCTTCAACCACTTACGAGATCCATGACAGGTATTTAAGCTCGCCAACTCCACTTCAGTTCCAGGATGAGATGGTGCTATCTTGTACCCAGTGAGCTACTTCGTTGGCTTGTCTGCAGCACCACCTCAGAGGCCTGTTCAAAGCAGAATACGAGTATTAAGACCTCTCTTTCCTGTCTCTCAGCGTGACTAAGTTGGCCAACCAGGCCATTCATGTGGTGCCCCTGCCTCTTGGTGTAATGCCTGCCCCTCCTCCTGAAGGGGGCTTTGATCTGATCAGAAGCAGTCCGCGGAAACCGGCCATACCCCTGCCAGAGCTGGCTGCAGATTCCAACTCCTTGCTTGGAAATTCAGCAAGGAGCGACGTATAAACTTCTTCATAGTTGGCTACTCACAACCTTAATCGTTCATTACTTTCCTTCCGAAATTCATGAAAGAGAAGCAGAAACACCTGCGGACAATTTTGGCCTGCTCTACTGATATATTCAAGTGCATGTCAATGCTGTTAACTGGGAGCCTCGTTCAAAGCTCGGTCTGCAATAAAGTCCAAGAGAGAGAAGGCGTGGGACCTAGCACGTGCATTGATGTGCTTGTTGTTTGGCAGAGCGTGCAGCTGTGGTTGATTGACAATGTCAAGCACTGAGCAAATGTCAGGATTTCGTTTAGAAGCAGCATTGCTATATTGTACAAATGTCTGTGCAGGGGATAGTCCCCATTGTTGCCATCCATTGTAGCCACTTGCTTTGCTAACATTGTGGCCCTTTTGGCCTTGTCCACTCATTATGAGCTGGCCTTTTGCAGCCACCGCCTCTTTCTTGAACGAGCTTCTTCTCCTGTAGTAAGGCTGTGACCTTGAGGTGCATAGTACCCCAGGAAGTAGTCTGTTTCATTCTATTTCAAGTAGTGGAGTTGAAGAGGCTCCAATCAAGAATGCAGAAGCTCAGGAGAATGTTGCGGAGCACTTCAGATGCGGGCAGGCAGCCAGCTGCACTGGCAGAGGTTGTTGCACCAGCCCCCACGGTCTGTGCAACTTCACTACGCCCACTGTGCAGCAGAGCAGGTGTGCAAAGGAGCAGACAAGCACTTCTCAGGTGCGGGGCGCAAACACACAGGCAATCGATGGTGGTCACCTATGTGGCAAAGAGCAGGGCAAGGTCTCAGCCCCAGTAGCAGACTTGCACACCTGATGTGGAGAGGCTCGTAGACTGTAACAAGAACGTCCGTGTTGACGTTCTTGAGCCTGAGGACTGCCACGTGACACTGCCAAGCCGAAGTCCTGCTTAGCCGGAAGGGTTGGTGAAGGTCAAGGCGAGAGGAACCAAGGGGGATGCATCTGCCAATCACGTCACAAGAGATCGATGCCCTGCTAGCTCTACTCCCTCTTGACTGGCTGTAGCTTGGGATTTATGGTATGGCCTTTGACCAGACCTCCAGAACAAATTTATACATAGCAGGCAACTTAATAGCGCCACCCCAACATGTGTGCTCACCTTCACAATGTTGGAGGCCTTGGGCCCTTGCTTGTACTTGGAGATAGCCTGCCGACAACGAGAATGACCAGCCGTGCTTCAGAGAAGAGAACCCACTCAAGTCAGTGGCAGCCAGGAAGGGAGGCCGAGCAGGCTTGGCACAGCAAGGTCAGCGCCAAAGCCTGCTAGACACCGATACAGAAAATACTCTGCGAGTGTCTGCCATGAAAGGGCAGATTGGCAGGAGGCACATGACGGCACACCAGCGTGCCGACAGCCATGGACTTGGCGATGGCCGGGTCCATGAGTGGCACATGCTCCGCTAGCAGCGGGCCTGAGGCCTCCAGCCCCTGTCGTCGCCCGCAAGGAGCAAATGGCAGTGGCAGGTCTACATGAGATGATTGCTGGGGCGACATGAGTTCTGGCCGTCAGCCCCACACCGAGCAGCTCTCCAGCGTGCCTGCTGGGGGCCTCGAGAGACTGAGACGACAACTCAAGCGGCCGGCTGGACGGGCACGAGTGCGCACGGTGCCGGCAACGGTGGCTTCCTGCTCGGTGGCCAGGTCCTCCAGGAACCACTCCGCGGCAGCGGCGTCGTCCACGTCGCGCTTGAGCTCCAGCAGCTCCACGATGACGCTCTCGTCGCGGGCGCCGTCGACGAAGACCTCCTGCACCCGCTCTGCCCCCCACAGGTGCGGCCTCAGCCCGCGGCGAAGTTGCATGGCGGCCGCACTGCCCGCGATGAGAGAAGGTCGCGCTGAGCGCATCTATTGAGACGACGGCCAATTCAAGCCAACATATTGCTCAGGCAAAAGCGAGCAGCTAGCGAGCGAGCGAGCGAGCAGGGGCCGGGTGGAGCGGCGCGGCGGGAGCGAGGGGCGTTGGCGGCGGACCTGGTTGTCGGGTACGTCGTGGGCGGCGCTCACGTCCTGGCGGCACGAGGCGCGGGCAGCGCAGCTCGGCGCAGCGTCAGGGGGGGGCCGCCGCTCCGGCGCGGGGGCCGGGCGCCGGGCGCCGGGGCGGGGTCTCACCTGGAAGCGAGCGGGGAAGGCGGCGCGCAGGGCGCCGCCGAAGAGCGCGCGGCTCGGCAGGGCCTCCATGGCGGGCCTCTCAAGCTGACCAGCGGCGCCACAGGGTGCAGCACCTCCTGGAGGCTCGGTGCCTTGGGGTCGTGTCCTGCTACCGCATGCGCTTGTCTATGTCCCTACAGCGGTCCCAGGCGAGATGATGAGAAGTGGCCCTCCCAACGGGGGCAAGGGCTGTGAAAAGCCAGCCCGAAAAAGAGTTGGCAAACGTTCGAAGGGGCCAAATGATGGAGGGGCCTAAAAAGCAGCTACTAAGGGCGCCTGAAGATGCCATGTCAGAACGGGGGAGGATGGACCACTCAGCAGTTAACGAGTGAGGAGCCTCAAATCCGACAGACTAGCTGCCGGGAAACTATCCCCAGGCGATCGCTTCGCATCGCCGGGGCTGGTCGCGCCCTTGCAGCCGCCTCTGGCTTGCGCAGCGGGGTTGCTCTTCCTCCCCTCAGCTCATCTGACTTTCTACTGCTGACACAGGGGTACTAAGGGCGCCGCCCTGCCTGCCTAGCCTGTGGCTCCGTGTATGCATCTGGCAGGCCTTTCTACAGCTGATTTCTTCATATCAGCAGCCGCTTTCTTTTGATGGCGGGCGGCAGTGTTTGCGATGATTCTGGGGGCCAAAACGCGCAGCACTGTAAGGGAGAAGGCGCGCGGAGCGCATGAAATGAAAGGGAGGCCAATTCAAGCCAATACAGTGTTCAGGCAGATGCGATTGTCCGTCTCCCTTCAGCGGTCCAAGGCCCACGCCTTTCATCTGCGTGCTGGCCGTGCTCTCGCTGCGGCCTCCGGCTTTCGTCAGGGGGATAGTTTTACGGCAGATAGTCTGTCGGATTTGAGGCTCCTCACTCGAACTACTGAGTGGTCCATCCTCCCCCGTTCTGCCATAGCCTCTTCAGGCCCCGTAGTCGCTGCTTAGCTCGTAGTTTGGCCCCTTCGAACCTTGTCAATTCTTTTCGGGCTGGCTTCTCACAGCCCTTGCCCCCATTGGGAGAGCCACTTCTTCTCGTTCAGGCAGAGTCTAGTGCAAATTAAACAAGGCTTCATGATACGGAGACCTAAAGTAAGGTGCCTAAGGGAGGGTACTGGCTGTGATTGGCCAGCCCAGAAGAAGAACGAACAGAGTTTGAAGGGGAAAACCGCTAAAGCCTCTGGCTCTGGCCAGAGGACCCGCTACCCAGAGACTAGTTCCTCTGGCCAGCGGCTGCTCAATCGAGATTACTGAGTGCCTAGTGGCCAACTTGAGCCGCTGTGTGTTTCTGCACTTTTCTGGCCCCTTCGAACTTCGTTCACCTGTTTTCTGGGCTGGCCACTCACAGCCATCGCCCTCTACTGGAAGTGTCTTCCTCCCTAAAGCACACAGCGACTCAAGTGGCCCCTGGGTATATTCCCTGTTGAGCAGCCGCAGGTCAGAGAAACTAGTGTCTCTGGGTTTCGGATCCCGTTGAAAGGCAATGGCTGTGAGAGGCCAGCCCAAGAGAAGTAACAGCTCTTTCATTGTAAATTGAGGTTACTTGGTGACCATTCTTCGTGGTACTTGCTTACTGGTATGAGCAGCTATTTCTGGCTCATTTGGACCTTGTCCAGTCTTTTCGCCTTTGGCAGTCGTTGGCTGGACAACATGCAGCGGCTTGCACGGCGGGCCATCGATCGTCGGCAGGAACAGCAAGGTGAGCTGCCCGGCTTCAACGCCGCCTGGTCGCTTGCTCAGGTGTTCCACATGCAGCTATCCATCCCTTCCAACATTCCAGGCTCACGCAGTTGCAGTTGCGGGCAGGTCGCACTGTGGCTGCTACTTCTGGGTCTCGATGGGGTGCCTCTTTTCCAGCTGCAAGTTACTCCGACTTGCGGCTGCTGACTCGGGGTGATGAGCTCCCATTCGCTGAAGTCTCTTGCATAGCTGTGTGTTTCTGGTGCCATGCGGCCCTTTGGACCTTGTCCATCCTTTCTGGGCTGGCTTTTCACAGCCCCCGCCCCCTTAGGTAGAGCTCACTTCTGTGATTGAGCTTACTTCCCTTTTCCGGCTGGCTTTTACAGCCGCTCTCAGTATCGGCAGGCGCCTTCTGGAAGAGCGGCACGCCGACGAGACCCAGAAGTAGCAGCCAAGGTCGGCCTGCCCGCAAGTGCACGGCGCCTGGGAACGTTGGAAGGAAATGGATAACTGCATGCATAACACCTGGGCAAGCGACGCGGCGGCGTTGAAGCCGGGCAGCTCACCTGGCTGTCCTTGCCGACGATAATGGCCCGGAGGAGTTGAACAGAGAAGGCGCGGGGTGCGCATGACATCAAAAGTGAGGCCAATTCTTCTTGAACAAGGTCGGAAAGAGAATTGCTCGCCCTGAGAGACAGGGTACCAAAAAAGCCAGCGAGCGAAAGCTGCTGCAGGGTCGAGGGGGGAGAGGGAGGGGCGCGAGGGGAAAGCGGACGCCGACTTGGGGTCAAACCCGGGCCCATGGGCTGGCCGGTCAGCCCCTTCCCCGCTACGAAGGGGGGGGGGGAGAAGAAGTGGCTCTCCCAATGGGGGCAAGGGCTGTGAGAAGCCAGCTCGAAAAGAATTGAAAAGGTTCGAAGGGGCCAAACTACGAGCTAAGCAGCGACTGCGGGGCCTGAAGAAGAAGTGGCTCTCCCGATGGGGCAAGGGCTGTGAGAAGCCAGCCCGAAAAGAATTGACAAGGTTCGAAGGGGCCAAACTACGAGCTAAGCAGCGACTGCGGGGCCTGAAGAGGCTATGGCAGAACGGGGGAGGATGGACCACTCAGTAGTTACGAGTGAGGAAGGAGCAACGAAAGAGAGAAACGCGCGCGGGGCGCATGAAATGAAAAGGGAGGCCAATTCAAGCCAATACACAGTTCAAGCAGAGGCGAGTGCAAACTAAACAAGGCTACATAATATAGAACGAGAGGAGCAAGCGCGGACAGATCAACTGGTGGCTGGGAGAGGCTAGCCCAAATGGTCAAGGTCTGAAGGAAAAGAGAAGTGGTTCTCCCAATGGGGGCAAGGGCAGTGAAGAAGTAGAAAGTGCTCGCCCGAAGAGGAAATTTCGTGTATTTGAAACAAACGAAGGCCAAATGGCCAAGTACAAAGGCAAGCACATCTTAAGACCTACATAACATACAGTAGATTGACCCGCTCAGAAACCACGGGTCAAAACATAAAGGTCGCTAACCGATGCCTGGATACGAGATGGCAGATACGAAGAGGAGGAGCTGGCAAAGCCAGCCCGAAAAGAACGGACAATGTATAAAGCCAAAGGAAAAGGTGCCGAAAAAGAACTACACCTCAAAACACTACAAAACACAAGACGATGCAAAGGGAAGCTCAGTACCCGCGAGTGAGCAACATCAGGTCGGCGTAGCTCGCTGCAGGGAAAGAGGCACTTCGCCGAGACCCAGAGGCGGCAGCCACTTAGAACGGCCTGCTCGCGTGAGGACGGCGTAGGCAAGGGAGCGTTGAAGAAAGGGCTCGCCCACTGAGGATAGGGGCTGGAGAAGCCAGCCCAAAAAGAATGAACGAAGTGCGAGAAGGGGGCCAGGGGAAGCGGTAAGAAAAACAAGCTCAGGAAGAACAAAGCAGCTACGTATCACTCAGTAACCCCTGCTACGCAGCCTCAGGTCAGAGAGAAGGCGCGTGGTGTGCATGAAATTGAAAGGGAGGCCAATCCTAGCCTTACATATGTCCTGTTAACTGGGTGATGAGCTGGCTAAGGGGGACACTAATATCCGCGAGTGAGCACATGCATATCTGACATGCTATTCTGAGGCGCCAAACCACCACCACGGAAGCCATTAGCCAGGGCTAATGTACGACCAGCACGCTGGTGTATCGCGAGTGCCTGGGAACGCTGTAGACTCAATGATAGCCGCATTCTGTAGCAAGCAACGAGGTCAGCGGAACTTGGCTCCTGGAAGCGGGTCCCCTGGCTGATCGAGCAGGGCGGGGGTCGGGGCATCCCGCGGTTCGAAAGCGCGGGGGCGAATATGCCACAGAGGCCCGCTATAACGTGGCGCGGCGGCAGCCACCTCGGCGCCGCGCGCCCGGCTGACCAGCGCCAATCCGCCATGGCGCGCGCCGCGGCGCCCCCCGCTNGTCGGCACCTGACGGCTCCTCGCCTTGCGCCGCCGGGCCAAGCTCTTGCTCGTGTAGTTCCGACGCGCACGGCGAGGGCGCCATGCAGGGCCACCACAGCGACAGCGACACCTCGTCGGGCTCCAGAAGCGGCGGGAGCCTGGACCGCGCGCACGGGCAGCCCCAGGCCCACGCGCGCCGCGAGCACGCGCATGGCCGCCGCGCCTCCACCACCGGCCCGGACCTCTGGGCCGCCGCCCGCTCCGGGACGAGCCACGACGTCGACGTGAGCCTGGCCGCCCTCAAGCGCGATGGCGGCAACGTGAACTCGCGCAACGCTCTCGGGGCAACCGCGCTCCACCTGGCCACATGGCGAAATCACCTACCTATTATACTGAAGCTTCTCGAGGCCGGCGCCGATCCAGATGCCAGAGTGAGTCAGCTTGCCTGGCATCTGGCTTTCTGCACCACTTGCCGGCTGCTCTATCCTCCAGCTTGCTAATGCAGACAAGTGAGCCAAATATGTGGACATAGCTTCGTCACCTCCGCCCACGTGCATCCGGTGGTTGCAAGAACAAGTAGATGCTGCTAGCAGATCTGCAGATTCGAGTCCGGGTTGGGCAAGCTCGAATGTCAGAGGCTGAGTGAAAAGGGGCCGCGTCGGCCGATGAATATGGCAGCGACTGAGTGGCAAAAGCTGAGTGAGAGAGAAGAGAATTTCCGACTTCTGAGCAGATCAAGCAAGTCAATCTGGGGAGTGTGGGACCTGATCAAGCATGCCTTCCCAAGATGTCTGAAAGAACTGTCAGTCAGAGTCTGACTGTGCACCATCGTGCAAGTGATGATGCAGGCAGCAGCTTATGTGCATACACTAATGAAGCTGGGTACAAAGTTGGCTACAATGCCGTCACCTTGGCCTTAGCCCTCTTCTTTGATGGATGGTGAACCTGCAGGATGCAGAGTCCGGGTGGAGCAGTCTTCACAGGGCCCTCCACTTCGGCCACCTGACTGTGGCAGCGGCGTTGCTTGCCTATGGCGCGTCGCTCAATGTGGAGGACACCAAGGGCCGGACCCCGATCGATCTCATCTCAGGCCCGCTGTCGGTGGTGGTTGGGCAAGCAGGTAGGTCTGGCTGTGATCTTTGAATCCAGCTGCTTGGAAGGATGTGCACGCAGCTGCACAATCACATTGCAACAAGCCAACCATGCAGGGGTGGGGACAACTCGGTTGGCGCTTAAAGCGTGTGCCCATGGGCTGCTGGCAGCAGGTGCCACAGAAGTGAGCGCCTGGGGTAATGGTGCCAATTACCAGCTCGGAACCGGCACGGCAGGCATCTACCGCACACCCTGCAGGATCGATACCTTGCAGGGCGTGCACGTGGCGGCAGTTGCTGCAGCCAGGTTTCATAGCCTCTGCGTCACTGCTAAGGGGGAGCTCTATTCCTGGGGTTTTGGACGCGGCGGGCGGCTTGGGCACCCCGACTTCGACATCCACAGGTTGGCGCACCCATAATGATTGTGGTGCTAAGCACATGCTAAAGGAAAGCAGTAGCGTGCCTTTGACAGGCCTTAATTGCTGACCCTTCCTTGCCCCTGCCTGGTGGCTTCTGCAGTGGCCAGGTCGCAGTCATCGCCCCCAGGCTGGTGGCGGGGCTCAGCTCTCAGCGCGTGCGGGCTGTGGCCGCTGCCAAGCACCACACGGTCGTGGCGACTGAAGGTGGCGATGTATACTCATGGGGCTCTAATCGGGGTGAGAAAACCAGTCAACCGTGGCTCTTTGAACAGGCTTTGCTGCTCCTTCTTTTATGAAGGTTTCACCAATTGTACTTGCAAGTACTTGCTGCACCACCTTAGCTGCTCTGCTTTTGGTCTTCCAGAGGGTCGGCTTGGGTACAACTCAGTGGATAGTCAGCCAACGCCGCGGAAAGTAAGCACACTGCGATCACGGGTGTCGCTTGTGGCTGCCTCCAACAAGCACACCGCTGTGATCACGGATGGGGGCGAGGTCTTCACCTGGGGCTGCAACAGCGAGGGCCAGCTTGGCTATGGCACCTGCAACTCCGCCTCCAACTGCACACCAAGAGTTGTGGAGTCCCTCAAAGGCAAGCGCGTAACGGCTGTTGCTGCTGCCAAGTACCACACTGTCGTACTTACCTCCGAGGGCGAGGTGTGGTCTCCAAATCACCCCAGTGACTATCTATCTGTTTATCGCATTTATGGTTAGCTGCTGAGCTGCAGCAGCTACAGCCTACATGAAAAGCATTTCAATAGTATTGCAGAGTCTAGATGACGTCTCTTGAGTAGCTATTTGAGTAGCTGGCCACTAGTTGAGTAGCTGGCAGTTTGAGACAAGTTTTGTGATGCTTCTATTCTGCTTGCATTTGCGTGGTCTCTGAGAGGGGTGTCTGTTGTGTCACTCAGGTGCACACGTGGGGCTACAAGTCGGTCATGCCGCAGCGTGTGGCTATTATGCGAGACACTCGCAAGGCAGGAAGTACCCACTTGAGGTTCCACAAGCGCGAGAAGCAGAGGGTTGTGGCCATTGCAGCCGGTTTTGTGCACAGCAGCGTTCTTGCTGAAGATGGGCTTGCTTTCTACTGGGTCTCAGCAGATCCGCTGCTTCGTTGTCATCAGGTGCCATATCAGCCTGTCATCACTCGACATCCTGCTTGTTACAGCCAGCTTGCTTAGGACTTGCATAAAGAGGGGCTTATCTCCCTGCCATGTGCTGATGTCACTTGCAGCTTTTTGATGAGCAGGTGGCAGCTCTTTCTGGAAAGCAGGCTGTAGCTGTCTCCGCCGGCAAGTACCGCACAGCAATTGTAACATCCATGGGCGACATCTTTGCTTGGGATGGGGAGAAGGACAAACCAAAGGCAGTGCCCAAGCCGTTCAGCATACCAGGCATGAAGCACGCTTCCAACATATCTGTGGGCGAGCTACACTCCCTGGCGTTGGCCCAGCTCTACATCGCACCTTACCCGCCTACGTCTACAGCACAGCCGCTTGCCCAGACAACAAGGGCTTACGCAGAGGGCACGACAGAAGAGGAAGACTTTGACGATAATGACTTCGAGGAGGCAAAAGTTCAGAGAGATGCAGTCACTGTCCCAGCTCTCAAGGATTTGTGCCAGTATATTGTCGCAACATCCGTCGTGGAGCCCAGGAATGCCTTACAAATACTGGAGATTGCTGACTCGCTTGGAGCTGACTCCCTCAAGGCGTACTGCGAGGTGTCTTTCCATAGCTCAACCACTGAATTTGGATGTCCAACTTGTCAAAGTGGGGACTTGCAGAGCGTTCTGTTTTGTGCCTACTTGTAGCATGTGATGGTTTGAGTGGAGCATTTTGCAACTTACCGTGCTCATGGACCCCCCCAGATTCAGTAATTCACGAGTATGCCTTACATGATGCATTCAGAAGCTTAAGCACAGAAAAGTACACGGGTAGGGGCAGTGACTGACCATCTATTGCTGCATGGTGTACAAGTATCGCTTTAAGAAGGCGCATGCTGGACATTCACTCCATGCCTCGCTGTGCTGTGTACTGCGTATGCAGCTTATGATCATGCGAAATCTTGGTCACATTCTGACGGTCAGCCCAGCCCAACTGGCACAGCGCCAGCCCTCTGTGTTGGCAAGCCTTGAGGCTATTCTGGCCGCTAGCTCAAAGCAGCCCTGGAGCTACCGGAGTCTGCCAACAAGCACTGGTGGCCCCCCTATAACAATTGCAGCTGAAGAAGAGGAAGAAGGCTTGCCTGAATGGGACTTGAGAAGCAGAGACCGTCCCGGGCAAGTGCAGGTGAGTGCTGGCAAAGCATTTGCATTTCAACTACCTCTGTCGAGCAGCCTAAGTCTGTGAAGTAACTCTTCTTGATAATGTGCAAGTAGAGGCTCAACCACCAGTGTGATGGTTAGCCTGACATCAAGTTATCTCTGGATTTTCCCGTCATGACGTAGATGAACAAGAGCACCAGACCTACTAGCACTGAGGTTGCTGGAGGAGAGCATTGTCAGGCGCGGCCGTCGCTTGAGGGGAGTCCTTTGGGGAGCTTCTGGCAGACACCTGATGATGCTCAGGTGGTGATTGGGAGGCATGTCCGTGCAGTGCGAAAGAAGTTGCAGCAGATTGAAGCCCTTGAGGCCAAGCAGGTACTTGCTAGTTCTGAGTCGCTGCAGGGACACTGGTGAATGCCAATTGCTCACCTTTATATAGCAGTTCCTTCAAAACCTTTTCATGGCAGCAACTAGCACTTGTTGCAGTGGTTCACATGGCATCAGTGGAGGGGCAAGATGACCAAAGGCTGAGTGTGGTACACTATTTGTCCTGTATTGTGCAGGGACGTGGACTGCCACTGGATTTGCAGCAGAAAGTGAAGCTTAGGTCCAAATTGGAGCTTCAGGACGCCCTCAAGGAGCTGGAGGCTGGTCAACTTCCGCACACATTTTCTGGTCAGGAGGAGCCCGATTCAGGCAAGAAAAAGAGTGGCTGCAAGGATGTGGCTCTGTCTCCACAGGAAGCTGAGCGAGTGGATGAAAGGTGGGAAAGCAGCCGCCGCAGGGCAAGCCGCACAAGGAAAGAGAGCCGAGGCGCTCGTCTCAAGGGGCAGCGCAGAAGCGTAGGACGATCGCCATCGCTCGGGCGCGAGGATAGGAAGACAAATTCGAGGGAGAGAAACAGCGGCTGCCAGCAGGAGCAGCAGCAGGAAAAGCAGAAGATGGCCAATCCTCAGGTACCACATCAATAGGCCCAGCAGGCTACTGCATGCTAACTTGGCTGCCTTGCACAGCATACTTTTGCTCTTTCTGATTAAGCTGTTTTTGCAGTCGTTGAGCAAAAAAAGTGTGTGCTGCTGCGCTCTAGGAGCAATGCAATGAATCGAGCCCCACAAATTCTGAGGTGACCATTGACGTTCAAGACAAAGTAAATGGGCAGCCACCTCTCCCTGGCACACCAGCAAGCTGCTTGGAGTATGAGTTCTCTGCACAAATGCAGCAGATTTGTGACGCGCCAAGAGACTCCACTGTGGATAGTGCTGGCCCTTCTTCTAGGACCTTGGACAAGAAGAAGGCCCGCAAGGGAGGCCTGTCCATGTTTTTGAGTGGAGCTCTCGAGAACCCTCCATCTGTACCACTGTCACCATCAATCTCTAAACTGGAACCAAAGGAGGTGCTGGTTTGGGGGAAGGCCTCTGGCAGCAAGGCGCCCAAAGCTTCGTCTTTGCTGGAGATTCAGTCACAGCAGCGGCTCCTGACCACAGGGCAAAGCAACTTCAATGCAGCAACAACTTCTGCCCTTGCTGCATCTGCTCCTGTCCCTGCCCGCACATCTCCTTCTCCTGCAAGGAGGCTGACTTCGCAGGGAGGACACCCCAGCGGGGGCAGCTCAACTGAGGTGGCGCCCAGGCCGGGAGCTCTCAGGCCCCATGGCAAGCAGGAGAATGCTTCAGATGGTACTGGACATGTGTTGCGAATCCCATTGAGCCAGTTTGTGCGGAGTTCCCCCATTGCTGTTAGCTTGAAGAATGCTGTTAGCTCGAAGAAGGACAGTGAGCACCTGCCTGCTTGGTCAAGAGGTGCTGCTGACACTGCTCCATCACTGAGGGACATTCAGGTCCAACAGGTGAGCCTTTGTGCACCTGACAACTCTGGCATATGAACGCCTTGCTCACGAGGTCATGTGTCTTGAAGTCGAAAATCATTGGCAATACCAGAGTGCTAACTGAGTTACAAGCATAGCTTGTGCGCCATTGCTGAGCTTGGCTGAATGTGGCGTCCCTGATGTGGGCCTTCAGGTGTATGTACACTTTCTGGCCTGATTGTATGTTGCATGCTTCCTGTCTACTTTCAGGAGCAAAAGAATCAGCAGCGGAAGCAGGCTGTCTCAAGGGCAGGCTCACATGTAGGCAGCCCCTTGAGCTCTGGTACATCACCTACCGTTGCAGCGCATCACAGCCCTCATGCTGACTCACTGGGGACCAGCCTACCCTCCGCCAGCCCAAGGTAGACATAACGTGTATTTCATTCCGGAGCCTGTGGCTCTCAAACTTGCGGATGGTGATGCAGATCAAGTTCCACTCTGTGGTTACAATAGATCTTTTGTACTCTCCTTTCCTCAGATCGTTGAGCTGCTATTTACGAAGCCAGTCGTGGCTAGACATCCTAGCCAGACATGACGCCAAGGAAGACGTCGCTCTGACATACTCGTGCACCTGCCATGCAGCCGTTGGTACAGGCCAGAGGAGGCCAGTCTGACTTCCTTAAGAAGCATACAGGTTGGGACTGAACTTAGCTTTCTTGTTGGTTGTTGCAAATTTGTTGGATCTGCTGTGCTATTCGTGTCTGCAATGGTCACCTCAAGGAGCTTGCCCCCCTTGTTACAGATGGAAGAGGAAGCAACAAGCCACTTGCGTAGAGCACTTGGCAAGTCATGATAACAACCATGGGAGGGCCACAAGTGGAGAGGGCCTGTTTCATTTGTAATCTACACGTACCTATGGAATAGCAGGCAGATTGATACACGAGGCCATTGCCTCGCAGGTCTTTGGTAGGTAGGATGTTGTTATGTATATATAGGTTGCCACAAAGGGAGCTGGAAGCACTGGGGAGCTTCTGTCTCAGCCCTTACGCTGGCTTTTTCTTATTGCCTCCACCACCTTAATTCCTCCCCTCCCCCCCTTCCTCCAGGCTTCGTATTCTTTACAATGGGATGTGACCAGCACTCAATTTTCAGGTATAGAGCAGCAGAGTCAGGAGCAATTACATCTCTCGTCAGAGAAGTAGACAGCTTCATTTTTCCTCCGAGCAAGGATGCTCAGTCATGACATTTTCAGTCTAGCAAGCGAGGGAGGCAGTTTGGCTTGGAGTTGCGCGTCCGGTGAGCATCACATGAGCAATATCATATCAAAAATATAAAAAGGAGATCGAGAAACGTTCAGCTTCGCACCACTTGGTTGGCGTTAGATCACTGGCATCCTAAAGATCTGCAAGATAGCAGATTGTTGAAATTCTTCGTGAACTCAAACACAGGTGAAACTCCAGCGCACAAAAACAACCAGAAACCTGCAGCATTTGTGTCGTTTCCTGGCCCCAATTGGTCCTGAACCACACTGCGCATGCAGCTTTTGGCATCCTATGCCAAAGAGATGTACAATCCAATAGAAGGGCCCCTAGTGTAAAGGGGCCACTGGTGCAAGCAGCGTCAGAGTCTTTGAGCGCGGAGCACAAGGGACTGCCGCATTCCAGCATCAGAAGAAGCATCAGGCACCCCACTTCTATGGCGCCCTGGGCAAGTTCGCTCGTGTATGCACGCTGGCACCTGGTGGCCGAAGCTGAGAGAGAGACTGAGAGGGCGAGACGAGGAGCCGACGTCCCGGCAGGGGTGGTGGGAGGGACGTTTGTGTCCCCCTTAGCCAGCTCATTACCCAGTTAATAGGTCATTTGTAGGGCTTGAATTGGCCTCCCTTTCGATTTCATGCGCATTTCATGCGCACCGCGCGCCTTCTCTCTTACGGCGCCCACTGTTGGAGCGACCCGCGGTGGCCCCGGGAGGAAGGCGCATGAAATGAGTGGGTGGCCAATTCAAGCCAACACTTTGTCCAGGCAAGATCAAAAGCAAGCGCGGCCAGATGAACTGGTGGCTGGGAGAAGAAGTGGCTCTCCCAATGGGGGCAAGGGCTGTGAGAGAGAGAGAGAGAGAGAAGCTGTGAGAAGCCAGCCCGAAAAGAATTGACAAGGTTCGAAGGGGCCAAACTACGAGCTAAGCAGCGACTGCGGGGCCTGAAGAGGCTATGGCAGAACGGGGGAGGATGGACCGCTGGGAGAGGCCAGCCCAAAAGGAATAGAAGAAGAAGAAGTGGCTCTCCCAATGATGGCAAGGGCTGTGAAAGGAATGGACAAGGTTCGAAGGAGCCGGAGTGCAAAGGACTGAGACAACAGCAAGCGGACTCTCAGTAACCTCTAGTCAGTAGATGCAAGTCTGAATAGCTAGCAGGCGGAAGGTCGTCGCCCTAAATCGCAAGATCCATGTACCTGAACCCTCCTGAGGTGACCGAGGATTAGAAGTCGAGGTTGGCACCTGTTCAGCCGCCGCCGCGTGGAGGCGCTGTGCCACGCCTCGCGCCGCCGTCGCCGCTGCCGCCGCCGCCGCCGCCGGCGCCGCCATGACGGGCGGCCTGGGCGGCGAGGCTTACTGGCACAACCGCGCGATCAAGAAGGGAGACGAGCGCCTCGACCGCCACTCCGGTGCTCCTCCTGCCGCCCCGCCTTATCCGCCCGGTGTGCCGCCCTGCGGGCCGGCGCGCGCCGCCTCGCCTGCGCGCGCCTGGCCTCTCGCCGCCCTCGAGCTGCCGCGTCGCGAGCTGGCGCTGGCGCGACGGCGGCCGCCATTGCCAGGGCGCCGCCAGCCGAGCTGACACGGCACGTCCGTGCGACCGCGCAGTGAAGAAGGTGGCGGACGGGAGCCCCAGGAAAGGTGAGGCGCGCGCCCGCGCCCTAAGCCCTACGCCCTGAAGCTCAAACCCACCGCCTCCCATCGCGCTACTCCTGGTCAGCAGCACCAGCGCCCGGGCGCTCGCCTCCGGCCGCAGCCTCGGCCACAGCCATTGCAGCCCCTATTGACCCTGCTGGTGCGAAGGACTGTACCAGCAGGGTCTGTTGGTGGTCCGACCACGGGCACAGCCCCGCGTGAACTCGGCGGCCAGACCCAGAAGGCCCTGTAGCCGCCTCGCACTGCCCGCTGGAGCCCAAGGAGCCTGAACCTTGCTCCAGCATCACGTCCCTTTTTACATGCGCTCATCTCCATAAGTGAGCTTCAATCGCAAAGTGTTGGACCCACTCCACGTCCTCCCCTGGTGCTGCAGGTGGAGCAGGGCCGCATCACAACTGGGGTAGGCCTGGGGAGGAGTACAGCAACCCCCCCGCCGCGGCACTTGACGAGAATGACCCCAACTACGTGGATGAAGAGGAGGAGGAAACCGAGATCAAGTGCGCACCCAATCGAGAGGCCCCAGCAGCCAGGCCCCCCAGCAGAGGCTCACATTCCAAGCTTTGATTCATAAGAATGGACCCACAGCCGACACTGCTTGGCGGAGTCATGATATAGCATTCGTTTTTATTGCTTTTGTTCTCAAATCGAGTTTTAAGCCATTGATTGGTTCATGATGAGCAGGAAGCCGGTGCCGCTGGTGGAGGCAAGCAAGGCGACAGTGGAGCCTCTGGTGAAGGAGGATACCAACACGAACCCTCAGTGATGGTGCTGAGGGCCACCATGACCCACAGTCCCCAGCACGGTTTCACCATAGGGTCTGGGGCGGCGCTGCTTCCTCTCTCAGGCCTGCATTTTCCCGTGCTCGCCTGGTTGCATTCCTATATAAGCGACAGAACGGACTGAAGAGCCCATTTCCCACCAGGATATAGCACCAACCTGGGCCGTATCATCTGCCTGCCACTTCTGTTGCAGGTTCAGCAATTCCTTACGTAAGCAAAACCTTCCTCACGCTCATTGGAGCTGCTTGCATTGATGCCTGCAGGGTTGAATTGGTACTTGACCTGGAAAGGCTGTTATATATCTCAATTGGGATTGCATGTTAGCCCTATGCTAAATGTTAAGTCCCAATACTGTGCGCAACTACGCTGCACTTGTAGAAGGGCGCACAATAGAATTACAGTGTAAGGCAACTTGGGATGTCGGGCAACCTCGGCTATTGAGAAAGATAGAGCTGGCAAGGGACCTTCGCTTGAAGCAACTAATCTACATACCTGCTACACTGCTACATAGCAGAGGCTCTTTTTAAGGCCTGCTCGGAGTAAAGACTCGCTCGTCTAAGCAACAACTAATAACACTATGAATGTACAAGTGGACACATACTTATCCACATGTGCTGCACAAATATGGCGAGCAACCCTATGTCTCGCCTATCTCTCCTGTACATAACAATCGATGATGGTGGCCCACACCTCACCTCTCCATCCTCAATGAGACAATCTATCGTTGTCGGCCTGACACATGGAAACCCCCTAGGGCCTTGGCAAGGCTCTCAGCTGCCTCACGGCACGAGATTCTCCTGACTGCAACAGGATGTGGAGGCTCCGAGGAAACCCTGTCCTCGAGTGGAGCAGACAAGACTCTGCTTTCTGGCCCTTGCACGGGCATCATTTCACAGACCTCATCTCGTGGCAGTTGGACAGTGCATTGTCGATCTTGAACAGCGTCTGCTGATAAGGTGGCGTTTCGCCTAGCTCTTCCTGCTGTATCAAGGCTCGCAACAACATTGATCCCCTCCTTGGAGTGAACAACGTTGTCTTGATGATAGAGTGCCAACAACGAAGCAGCGGGACTTGTGTGTGGCTGCTGAGCATCTGTGTGGCTCCCCCCTATCGAAGGCTCTCCCTGCCTGCTGCTATCTCTGCTGCCACCATTGCCACAATAGCTGCTCCCTTGATCCCACTCCGTGTCACTCACTTGAGCGGGGTTTAGCAGCACGTCCCGCGTTGAGTTCCCTGCATTAACAGCTGCTGTCCTCACGCTTGTTTCGGCCACGGTGTTATCCTGCACTTTAGCAGCTGCCTTGAGCCGGCTGGGAGCCGGAGTTGCGACCGCCGCCACCGCCAGGCGTACAACAATGTCGTCGACAGAGTGGCCGACGCTCTGGAAGGCTGCGCGAAGATTTCCCTTGCGCGTGGACCGCGCCAAGCCCTCTCCACGCTCCTTATAGGTCTTGTGCCCGAACTCCACAACTGCTGCAGGAGGCGGCTCAGCAGAGGCAAGCATGAACACGACAGAACGTTCGATCGAAATCAACATGATCACAGGGGCAGCCTGCAGTAAGTGGAGTGCAGTGAGGCCGCTTGCCTGTCGTGCCGGACAGCTCGACGAGCTTCCCACGCGTCAGGAGGAGCTGCCGTGTGGTCTTGCTGGTCATGCAATTGGCGACCGCAACCCACACTGCTGCCAGGTCCACGTCCGGCTGGGCTTCGTAGACAGGCTCCCCGGGCCTCAACGATCTGCACGGCCAAGCGCCAAAGGAGGTGCTGCTGACAGCATTCCTGTGATGGGCCGCCACGGCTGCTTGCGGGGGGGTTTGGTCCTGTGCTGGTGCCGCTGGCGCCGAGCCTGCAGTGAGCAGCATGTCAGCCGAGGTACTAAGCCTGCGGAAGCCAGGCCGGCTAGACCAGACCTGTCAGTCTCGTCGGCCGCGGGGCCATAGCCACGGGCAGGCTCCCCGAGAGCAGCGTGGCCTGGCAGCAGCAACCGCAGCGCCGGCGCCGCCTCGGCCTCCGCGGCGCGGCTGCAGCCGGAGCCGCCGCCCGAGGGCGCCGGTTGGCCAGTGGCTGCGAGCGCCAGCTCCAGCTCCAGCTGCGCGCGGTAGGCTGCGTGTCCGCCGGCAAGGTCCCGAGCGTGGCTTGCAGCTCCCCCGCCGCTTATCGACACTGGCGCCGGCGCCTGCCGTGGAGGCGGCGGCGGGCGTTGCGGCGACGGCGGCGGCGGCGGCGTTGACAGCGACCCCCAGAGCTCGCGGCGCGGGCCGAGGC